>JAOVYW010000056.1:20140-36547 GCA_025775045.1 Hiodon tergisus | reverse complement strand
TTGTTTTTAATGAATAAACCTTGAGGCCTTGTCCTGTGATCCGTTTTTTCCTCACCCCCTACTGAGCCAGTGCTAATGGGACCATCCAGCCCCCCCCCCCCAAACACTTTCCCGTTGCAGGTGAAATATCTAATACACCCCCAGTTTCCCTCGCCCGTGTGTGACATTGGGAAAAGGAATGACAATTAATAGCTAAACTAAATAATAACTAAAAAATTGTAATACCTTTAGAGGTTTAATAACTTATGTGTCTCTGTATATTTAGCTATACACTGTAATTAAAAGATGGAACAATGAAACCTCCGTTGTGCAAAGTAAACATGGATGAAGAAATTCATACAGGACATTCTTCGCACTTGGCTGTTCTTCGTGTTTTTGATGATTTTGTCGTTCGAACGTTTTGTAAGAAATAAAAAAAACCCACAGCTTCTGTTTACTAGTGGCCATGTTCTATAGCAACCACTGGTAATACAAATATTGATGTCGCTGAAATGTATTGGCACAAGGGATGACGATTTGTTAGTTTGGACTCCTTCAGTACACAGACAGCTAAAAATCTTCTCTTTTTTAATGAAATACAGTACACATACTCGCCATTAGGGGTTTGGTCAATCAAGGACATTTCATTTTTGAAGAAGGATTGCCTTTAAATTGTTTACAGGGAGACTTTATTCAATAAATTCCCAGATCTAATGATTCATAGTCTAGGAGTAGGAGGAATACTGTCATTACTGTTCAATAATACATTCAATGATACCAAAGACTTCTTCTTATGCTGATATGAATAGTCATTGTCCGTCTTGATTACATAAAAATGAATCAGTAATTATAGATGAAGTTTTATATGCTGCATTAAGACACGCAGGACAGCCACATCAAAAATATGCGTTGTTTTGTGCTTGAGCACTTAACTTCAAATTATTTTGTTTGAAGTTTCCAACTGTAGAAATTTATAAAATGTGGGGTATACGCTATGGAAGTTGCCCCGGATAAAAGTCAATTGCTAAGTCAACTAATAATAATTTATATTTGTGCCCTCAAGCTTAGGCATGTATAGAAAATGCCAAACAGACTAAGTACAGTGTTTTGCTCCATTCGTTGTTTTGTGTAAATCCCACTAACCATGGTTTAAATTTTATACAAATGGTACTTGGAGTCTGGTTTATTTCAGTGTGAAATCTGTCAAGCAATCATGTAAACAAAACTCCACATTGTTTTCTAA
This sequence comes from Hiodon tergisus, assembly GCA_025775045.1. NCBI lineage: Eukaryota > Metazoa > Chordata > Actinopteri > Hiodontiformes > Hiodontidae > Hiodon > Hiodon tergisus. Next base: position 35,325 of record JAOVYW010000056.1, on the reverse strand, counting down.
AATTAGAGTCTGTGTGTGGTTTTAAAGCACTGGGGGATCATGATTCGGTTATTTGAGAAACCACGTGAATGGTGAAGGCAAATGAGCTATGTGCATTTAAGGGGAAAGAAAAAACCACATATAAAAAAAACTTGCCTATACAATTGGTATGGCACCAGGTAACATTAGCGATCGGTTGTCTACAGCTGTTGGTTCAAACCCTCTGCCGAGTTTTATTCATGATAGCGATTCTTAACATGGAATATTGTGTGATAATCAGATAAATAAGTATTAAATTAAATAGCCGGCTTCTTTGTTTGTTACAAAACTTCAGGTAAGGAAAGGAGAAAAGCAAATTAGTTTTCGATAGATTGGCGCAACTGGATATATTTCATTTATAGCATGGCATCACCTTACTGAACACAGGTTGCTGGATATAAATAATTAATTGAGACGGACTCGTTACACTTGAAGGCAAAAAAGGAAAGGTAACCGTCGAAGTTATTCTATTACAGTTTACTGGTCGGTCTTGCGCTACATTTTTTACACGCCACCTATTAACTGTGGAGGCAGTAGTGAGTTGTGAGAGAGATTAAGTGTCCAGACACCGATTCGTCAGAGATAGACCCGCTATAGTTGGGCGGAGAGAAAAAAAATCCCTCCTTGCGCATTGCTCAGTTCTTACAACAGACAGACTGAGCAGAGCCCGACGACGAGGAGGCGCTGGGTTTAACGGTGGAGCCGAAGTGAAGATAATAAAATAAAAGGGATATCACCGACAACAACTGGATACCCAAGCTCCCGTGTACCCTAATCATTTTTGCCTTTTAAAAAAAATCTTCTTCCGTCGTTTTAAACACATACGCAAACATTAAGCCTTGCTGATTGGGGTTCGGAATCTAAGAAAACTTCTGCTTTTTTTTCTATTCACGTTGGCGTAAAATCGGAATGAATGACAAAGACAAAGGTTGATGTGAATTCGCCTTCTCATTCCGTCTCGCTCAAGGAAAGGAGACATCGGCACAAAATGGACAGCGGGAATGGAAGTAGCGACGACAGGGAAACACAGTCCCAGGAACACCACCAGTTCGAGCAACAGCCGGTAGTGCAGCCGCACCAAGCCAACGAAAAGAAAAAAATAAACAGAGCTCCGTCGCCGGCGAGACCGAAAGACGTCCCTGGGTGGTCCCTTACAAAGATCAGGGGAGGCATAGGTACACCAACTCTCAGTGTTAAACCTGGAGCCATACACTTGGGGAGCCGGATGTCGAGGCGCAGCCCGGGTAGTGGGAAAGAAATGAAATCTGAAAAAGGAAAACTGTCTGGAAAATCTACGCTATCCGTCGTCGCCTCGCATAAGAGCGGCAGCAAGTCCGCAAAATCTGGACGGAGAAAGATATCCGATGCCAGCAACGCTTCCGACGATTTGAGCAAAGATTCCGGTTGCGCCCCTGGCAAGCTATCGCCAACAGACAGTAGCTCAGAACTGTCCGACTGCGCCTCGGATGAGAATAAACTTTCCACGGACGCTCTGAGCAGTGACACTGAATCCAGCAGCCGAGGCGGCGCAGTAGAGAGGGAGAGAACCAGCAGGAATCCCGGCAATGGGATGTCAGACAGGGGTGGTCGAGCTGACCAGCATGCAAAGACCCCTGTGGACAAGGACAGGCTTTCCCTGGGAGTGGAGACAGGGGAAGGAAGCATATCTCCTGGCGACGAAAGATCCCTTGCCTCTTTTGACAGCCGGATGCCCGTGAGCACATCCCTAGCGTTTTCTGACCTGACTGAAGAGTTCATGGATGGAATGCACGAAGAATTTGTCAGGGAGATAGAAGAACTCAGATCAGAAAACGACTATTTAAAAGTAAGGGCTACAGGCTTCTATCACAAATGTTATGTTCTGAAAACCCCCGTCGTTTGTTGGGTACCGTACACAAAGTATATACCCACAGTTGCCAATGAATATTCCTTCTCACAACCCCACATGAGCCAAGAGTGGGAGATAGAGGCTTCCATTGTTTGTTTTCATATGTAACGCATCTCAAGTAAAAAAAATACTGCCATTCGGTGTTATCTGTGCCGTAGGTGAAAACTGGGGTGCGTTGTTAGGTTAGAATGATTGTAGGTGTCATTTTAATGTCATTAAACTGAATATTGGGTGAGAAAATTTTGCATGTCCATTTGTTCCACACCCGCATGATTGATTACCAAAATTTCCTTCTCACCGAAGGCAATCAAAGAAGGAACACTGTACTCGATTGCATGTTCTCGCTGATATGTTGTTTTTTTAGCCAAAATAAATAAAATTCTATGTATAGGTATGCCCTAGTATGAATATTTAGATTCATCAATCATGCGAATTCAATTTTATGTAGCCTAAGTGGACTCCTTTAAATAAATAAGGAGAAATTAACTTTATATAGAATTGAGGCGTCGCAAATACGTTATTTCACAAAAATAACAATTTGATTAAGGCAGATGTTTAGCTAGTGACCTTCGCTACAGCTGGATAAAGAATTGCGAGGTCCTTACCTCAAAGGAATCCTATTTTTGGTTGTGTAATTACGTCTTAAATTCGTGTGGTAGTAGTCAGTCTAGAACTGCACTTCTTTATGCGTGAGCTGGCAAGTTTTTTTTATTTTTTTTTGTTTTAAATAATGCAGATGTGTATCGTGGCACCCAGTACCCTACAGATGCTGCAGTCGAACGCGCCCATCGTACTCTACACACCATTGTTTATACCAGGCGGGCCACGTGATACACTCTGCAGTGGGTGACCTACATTCTTTAGCCTTGTGTGACAGCGCGAACCACCCTCTGTACGATAAACGGGTTATATTTACTCCACGCGTTCTCCCGTCTTTATAAATACTTTATCTAGCTTATTACTACAGATTTGTATTAGGGGTAAGGGGATTTGTTCAAATGCTTTTCTAACTATTATGTAAGACCAGAGACAGGGAAAGCCCAAGCTTAAATTTCCCTGCTTTCATCTGTTGGTGATTATTTACACATTATTTTGTCATTGATATTTGTGCTATATTGAGGTAAAATTTAATGTTTAGCACTTTATTTGATATTGATGAAAGTTGCTGCATTAATTAGGATTTTGTACCAATTTGCATACAGAAATTCCCAAATATTGAAACCCCTTGCCCAAGAGATTCTCTTTTTCTTAATATGTCTATTTCCTTCCCTTGTAGAGAAAGGATGAAATTGTCTTGAGAGAACATTTTAATTAGGCCCAAACATTCGGTCACAGAAGCAAAGATTGTAAGATTCAGTTGTAGCAGACAGAACCATGCAGCATAAATAGTTTTCATTGGTAAGAATCTGTGTTGTCTGCATTGACATCATTGTTCCATGATGTAAATATATATATTTTTTTCTTTATAGTAAATGAATGAACCAACATTGGAAAACGGCCAATAAGAAATATTTTTCACATACAAAGGTGGAATGTTAATGTGCCTTAGCTCCTTGTAAACAGGAGTAACTATTCAGGAGGAGTCAAGAGATGACACACAGGCTCCCTCCCTCAAATTCTCTGGAAGGAGCTCTCTTATTCACTGCGTGCCTGTACTTGGGAGAGCACTGCTGCGATGCTTATGTGACCGCCAATGATGAATCTTACGCATTAACAAAAATTATGATGCAACAGTGATTTCCATCATTAGTACGATTCCAGGGAACATGGCCTGTGCCCATTGCTTTGGTTTTGACTCTCTCTCTCTCTCTCTCTGTGTGCTGTGGCCAGGACGAGATGGAGGAGCTGCGCTCAGAGATGCTGGAGATGCGGGACATGTACATGGAGGAGGACGTGTACCAGCTTCAGGAGCTGCGGCAGCAGCTGGACCAGGCCAACAAGACCTGCCGCATCCTGCAGTACCGCCTGCGCAAGGCCGAGCGCCGCAGTCTGCGCGTGGCCCAGACCGGCCAGGTAGACGGGGAGCTCATCCGCACCCTGGAGCAGGACGTCAAGGTGAGAGGGGATAAGGGGGCTTTCACGCGTGCTGCTGACTGTCAGTGCCGCCTTTTCTGCCTGTGCGCGCGTCTGTACTTACCTGCCTGCCTGCGTGTATGTATGACTGTGTCGGTGAGTCTATGTCTGCCCGTCTGCCTTTGCCTGTGTCTGTGTATGTGTCTGCTTGTGCGTGCGTCTGTACCTACCTGCCTGCCTGCGTGTATGTACGACTGTGTCAGGGAGTCTGTGCCTGCCCGTCTGCCTGTGCCTGTGCCTGTGTATGTGTCTGCCTGTGGGTACGTCTGTGTCTGCCTGTGCCTGTGTATGCGTCTGCCTCTCTCCCTGTGCCTGTGTATGCGTCTGCCTGTGCCTGTGCCTGTGTATGTGTCTGCCTTTTTGCCTATGCCTCTGTGTATCTGTCTGCCTGTGTATACGTCTGCCTGTGCCTGTGTATGTGTCTGCCTGTCTGCCTGTGCCTGTGTATTTGTCTGCCTGTCTGCCTATGCCTCTGTGTGTTCCTCCCCTAAAGTAGACTGTATACATATCTACAGGCTTCTTTTGGACTTCTGCCCAGATAAATAGCACGTGATGTGTTTTTCTGCTGGTTTTAACAGTATTGAAAGACAATGTTGAATTGCATCTTTTTAATTATAAAATGTTAGCGTAATCCCGAAAACCGTCACCAGGACAAACGGTTTAGAAAATTGATGGTTGGATGGATGGATGGAAGTCAGTGTAAATTGCCTTTAGCTCCCCGGTGCAGAATGGTTTTCATAATTTCTATTCAGCCATTACTATTTTTCATAAATCTTTTTTTATTTAGATTTGTTTAGAGATTGAGACAGTAGCATAATTGTGTGCTCATCTCTTGAATTTTGTAGAAAGCAACAAAAAAACCAGCTGTGTTTATTCCCCGTGCACTATAGAATAAGTTGGCTTTTTAAAAAGTTGGCTTTTTAAGCATGTATATAGTTCAGGTTTCTCTGTAAAGGACGGCTCTGATTTCAGCTCATAAAATTCTGTCAACTTTTCTATGCAGCTGGGGACACAATACGGCCTTTCTCAGAAACAGCAGAGGAGGAAGGACCGGGGGAGGGGAATGATGTCATCTCCCTCGGGCTTGCCCTGCTGTTGCTGTCCCTCACTTAAAATGGGGGAGTTGTAATACATAAAGAGAGAGGGGAAGAAAAGGCTTCTTCATCAGGAAAGCTAACATTGTGCCTCTTTGTGCGGCAGGGCTAAATCCGAAGGAGCCTGTTGCGTTGTGGAGTTAGAACTTCAGCAACAAATTACAGTAGTGCAGCAGGCAGCCCTGGTGAGAACCAATCAAAGGGGCCATTAACACGGGAAACACCCCTAGTCAATGATTCTGGGCTTTTCAACTGCTCACTGGAGTCTCCAACACTCGCGCGGTTGTTTCTTCACACCACTGAGAGACTCAGGTCAAATTTCACCGGCTTTCTTATTTGTTATCTCTGTTGAGTCCCCCTCCCAAACCAAAACATTCCTTGAAGAAATTGTTTCAATTTAGTTTTTACTGAAAGTGGATTTTAATTCGCGGCACAGGGGTCAATTCAAAATATTAAATGATTACTTAAAATCACTAACAAGCATGAATACCTTTTGCGCTCAACCTCAAGTACTTGAGTAAAAAACTAAGTTTTAGAAATGGGGGTGATTGGCGATTCTTCTGTCTTTCATTGTTCAAAATATCCGTTTAACCTTTTAAGTAAGTAAGTTAGTTAGTTACGATTCGGTGTAGAGCTCTGTTAAAGTTATCGTAATCGTTTTTCAAGTATGACTACGTTTAGACAGATTATTCCAGTGAGAAGCTATGATTTAGTGGATTTAAAGCGTGGCTATTTCCTGTTATTGGTGGGGGCGGGCAAATTCATTACTGAGGCCTCTCCAGACGGCTTGTGGTATTTATTCGGGATGAGAGAGCCGCGTTTCCTGTGGAACCACTTATCCTCAAACACACTGGAGCAACTGCGGACCTGGTATGACATGGGAAAAGGCCTCAGAGCGTGACCCTCTTCTCAGCAGCTGGCTGCTGACACTGGCCAGCACCGAGAACACTTCCCATGTGTCTCACACTGCTCCGAGCTTTAAGGAAACCGTTGCTCATCCTCTCAGCTCTGTGTGGACGTGGCCGGTGTGGATTACTCACCAAAAAGGGTTGTGGAGCAAGCATGGGCTGAAAAGGTTTTGCTCTAGAATCTGACTCCTGCGATGAAAAATGCAGGGGGTGAAATATTTAAGATTTTTTTTGTTTTGTTTTTTGAAAGCATAGGTAGCTGTGGTTTGCAGGTGTTACCTTATCATAAGTGGCCACACACCCCCACCCAACTCATTCCCTGAATTAATCTGCTAGAATTCATTATGAATGCTGTTAAGAACATGCAGCTGTGAGGGTGTTGACAAGCGGAAGAATCTCTGTGTGTGTGGGGGGTGGGGGGGGGGGGGCTGTAACTGACACATACACACACACAGTCACACAACTAAGGGCATTTGACTAAATTTCTTTCTTTGAATTCTGTTGGTTGTCAAATGCAGCACAGAGCACAGTGTCAGGTACAATGGGGCCGGGGGAGGAAGCAGAGAATGTGGCGTTTATTAAACCAGTGGCCTGATATTTTTCACGCTCCATTCAAATGCAGCCACTGTGTGCACATCCAATCACATTGCTTCCAACTGAGAGCTTCCCTCAAGCCTTAGCACCCGCTAATGATACCCACTTGTAACTTACCCTCTTTGCATATCAAAGCAACACCTTTGGGGCACACTGAAGCTGAAATGAAAGGGGGACACGCGTTACTGTTCGAAATGGCTCGTAAATCAAACTGTTTTAATGGGTCTAACCATGACCCATTAATAATTACTTTTGTTTTATTTACTGCAAAGAGACTCTAGACCGTGTTTCGTTACATTTAAAGCTCTTAATGTGTGAAACCACTTAAGGCACTGGAGGAAAAGGGAATTGATTTTGGCCGTTAACGCATACAGTAGAGAGAGGAAGAAGTTGCCAGCAGGTTTCTAGGCCCTGTTGAATCCGAGCCAGGAGAACAGGGACTTTCCTGTCGTTCCTCTCTCCCAGGATAGTCATATAGAGGGGGCCTTGTGGGTCACAGCTGCCCTCTGGCACTCGTTCAGAGCGAGTGCCCGTCGCTCAACGGACACACAACAGGGAACTCTGTACCAGCAGTGTTCCACACTTTTAAAAGGATCAGCACTTTCTCTGCAGTGCCTTGCACGAAAGCAGGCCCACGGGCTTTGTTTGTTTTGAATGTTGCTCCAAACTGTCAGTAGCCAGAGAGAAAGAACTGAGGAGAGAATGAGACGGACAGGAACTGCATGAGCTGCCTAATGAACCAGACAACGTGTCATCATTTTTCCTTTTATATTAACCTGGCATAGTTTATGTATTTGCTTTGACTTGTGTGTACGTGCATCTCTTGTGCTTTGCAATTAAATATACCTCATTGGGGACTGCATCGCAAAATAGCAAGAGGTTTTGAGAGATTCCACCTAGGAAATGAAACGATCGTTGTATAGGATCATTACGTAAATTCTTCTTCGACTGGGGCATTTGGTTCAGTGCTTGGCAATAGCAATATCATGATCCTTGTACATGTGAACAGATACCTAACAAGTACAGCCATGCCTTGGAGAAAGCGCCACTCTCACATAATGAAGGGATTTTAATAAAGACACAATGACTCTTCGGTCTTATTTGCAAATGACTATATTTAGTATAGTCTACAGTATATCGGTTTTATGATGTGTGGACCCATTTTTAGCTGTGTCTCTGGGTTTGACCCTTGGCAACGGCCTAATTCCTCTGTTTTTGTTCTGTGGTCAAGGTGGCAAAGGACGTGTCCATCCGCCTTCACAACGAGCTGGAGTCTGTGGAGAAGAAGCGATCCCGACTGGAGCAGGAGAATGAGGACCTTCGTCTGAGGTTTCAGGACCTGGAGGTGGCGAAGCAGGTCCTGCAGGCCGAGATGGAGAAGGCCAGAGAGGTAGGGCCCGGGCAGATGGGCTGTCCCAGATGAGTGGAACGGGACAGGCTGGGCTTTGCTTGCCAGAGAAGTGCTGTGTGAGGCAGTCATTTGTTAGGCTAGAATTAGCTGGGGCTTGGCTGGGTGCGATTGTAATTCTGCGTGACTTGGTTGGGAGGCTCGTGATTTTTTCGGCCGTTCAGATTCGGTTTTGGCATGTGTTGGGTAGAGGTTTGGGCCATTTCGTTCCATTGCAGTACGCAATTACGCCTGGTTCTTGCCTTTTTTTTCTGGAATACGGTTTCTTGGCTTTAACGCGATTGGCGCCGTTGGCTATGGTTAAACTAAGTCTTGCCGTACTGTTATATGTTTGTGGGCGAACATAGATATACAGTGATATACACATGTGCACAGAGACTCTGTTGCTGTGGAGATTACGCACAGAGATAAAATATCTTCCCTGTCCCCTTCCGGGCCTCTTCTATGTCAATTAATCTCTGATGTACAAAAGAAAGCGTTCCTTTGTGATCTGCGGGGCCAAAGAAGAGTAGGCTTGGTCTGGGTTTCTCAGCAGTAGGCAGGGCTGGCTCTCTGTGCGATGGGTGGAGCAGAGCCCCACGCCTGTGGACGGCTTCTTGGCACAGATAGCTTTTTCATAGCCAGGCATTTACTTCTCTGTGCTCTTTGTGGGTTGTAGGAGAGCGGCTTTTTTTCACCCATGAGGAATGTTCCACTGTGTATCCCTCCGACTTCCTTAATCAGCGCTTGAAAGACAATAACAGGGGCACAGCAGAGAGAGACAGAGAGATGAGGAGCTAATATCTACTTCAATGGTTTAACTCTCTAAGTGATTTTCTCTTTGTCGATTACCTCTGGGGCACGTTGACTTGCCCCAGTGGATTTTACAAGATATTTCTTGTCTTATGACTGACATTAGACAATGCCTGGAAATGTTGACAAGGGAACGGTAACACTGTGGAGTGCGACTAGAGGGAGCTCAGCAATTAGCTCCCTTTGTTGAATTTTGACTGACTCTGACTGGCTTATTCTCTGTCCCAGCTTGTAGCTGTGGATACAGGAATAGACGTCCAAGAGCATGATCGGACATGTGGACATTAATCACTTTAAAGTCCTGCAAAACTCTGTAGCAGTGCAAATGGGAAGATCTCGACAGAAAATGCAGTCTGCAAATGCTCATGCAGGTTTTGATGACCTACATACAGTTTAAAATCAGGCCAGAGGTTAGTCAGGATCCAATGCGAGCGTTTCTAATGCCTTTTGCCTATTTGTAACCTTCTTGTTACGACAAATCTCTCATCTGTGAAACAGATTCAGGGGACCTCCCGAAAGTCTCAGAGGGCTTTGTGTGTCGAAGCAAGCAGTGCTTGAGAAGATTCTTCAAGGTGCAAAGTGATACACCATTGAAATGGATACAAAGGGCAGCTGATGAAGATATCTCGTTCTCTTTGCTGTGAGGCTGTAGGGATTTCCCATTCCTCTATTCTTCGTTTCACACATATTAATTAGTATTCCAGTTGTTCCTCATTGCTGGCTGTAATTAGGGTATGGGGGGTGTTACAGCTCAAGCCCCCTCTACTTAATACCTGTACAAACCTCAGGCGACTGGTAGACCCGGGCTCAAGTATCTAATGGCACCAACATATTCTGTGAGGTTCCGATCCTAACCTGGCTACTTAAATCGCTACACCCTGGCACAACATTCCCAAGCAGAAGGCACTACTTAGATGAATTCCTGGAGGCGGCGATAATCGGCTTGTGAACCGCGTGCTCAGCTTCGTTAGCACGTTAGCATGACCCTGCTTGTGTCAGTTGATGTGCAGGAACTGCTGCCTGTGCGGGTCTATGTTCTAAACACGTTCCCTTTTTCTTCTTAACTTGATTAGGACTTGCTATTTAAAATAGGAAGTGCTATTTTTGTTTTTGTTTTTGTTTTTTAGCGGGGGGTGAGGAGCGCTTCTTGAACTGAAAAATAGAGAGAGAGAGAGAGAGAGAGAGAGAGAGAAAGAAGCCAGTGCAGATCAAGGACACCTCAGTCTCCTGTGGCTTGTTTCTTGTAATTTGACTTGGGCCAGATTTGTGTTTCACAGGTCCACCTCTCTCCAATTATAGCCCATCCTCTGGTGCAATATAAAATCCATACAAGCAAATGCAAGAAAATGAAGAGGAAAAACCCCTTTGTTTTCATGTCAGTTGTGTGGGTCACGTTACCAGAGTAATTGCCATACCATGGGGATTAGTTCAAAAGTGAAGCTGGTCCTTCGGGACTCGTCATGCATGTTTGTTCATCTCAAAGGTCTACTAATAGTGCTGAGAAGCCTTGTCCCCAGCAGTGACTGAAGTACGCTGACAGGTCTAATCTGGGATTCTCTGCTTAGCAGGCCCAGCAACCAATCCGGTTGTTCAGTATGACAGCCGAGACCGTTAACTGGGGAAGGCCTCCGTTCTCCGGTTAAAACCTGCACCTATATGCAGATTCAAACAATGTGAAACAAGCTGCCTGCCCCTGGATTCCCACTGGGCTGGTTTCTCAACTCAGAGCTCAGGAGCGCGAGGACAGCCTCAACAATTGGAGAGAGGGAAAAGCAGAGAAGACAACAAGTCTAAACCAAATCATTTCTTGGTGGATACGCGCTGCAGAAAGAGGGTTTCCCTGTGGGATACTCACAGCACAGTGCAGTATTGCTGTGGGTTGGGAGGCCAGAGACCCAGAGAAGACAGAAAATAACAGAAGCGCTGCACCCTCAGGCAGAGACTCAGAGCATGTCTACATCACAGGCAACCTGAAGAGTCATTTTACCCTTTTCATTCACTACTGTAGTAACAGAAAAAATTGATTTTATGAAATAAAAGCCCCTCATTGCGCTCCGAGTTGACCGAATGGTAGAAACATAATTTGTAAAACACCGTTTAAATGTATGGAAAATTGAAGTTCAACTGCATCCTGCCATGTTATTGCTACTGTCTAATTTATAATGATCAGCTAACTTGACCAGCAGACATGTAAAAGATCGTATTGGTTTTTGTTTTGTTTTTCAATCATTTGATTAGTTTGTTTTAGGTTTTTTTTATAATTTTCTTAGACTATTCTTTGAAATACTCACGGAAATCCATGGGCAAGTTGAGGAACATTCAAGTTCACCATTGGTCTGCTGGGAACCATTGTTGTCTGGAAAACATCGAATTACTAGAGTGAAAAAAACTGCAGAGAAGAAGCAAGACAGACAATTTTATTGACAGCTTCACCTTTCAATCTGTGGCTTTGTGGTGCTTCTAATTGCTCCCCTGAGCACACTGCTCACCATCAGAGCTGCGTTAAAGCTGTATCGTCTGGAAATTGTCCATGGATTCTATTAATGTGTGATTCAAAATTCACAAAATTGTGTGATTCACAATTCAATCTGTAGAATCGCATTATAACTGAGAGTGCAACTTACCCCATGCTGTTGTTGTTTGGATGAAAGAGTTTGGCAAATGAACAAATGTAAATGTAAGCATGGAGTTTAGAATCGGCACCATGTGCCATAAATCAGCCAATAATTAACGTCGGGGCTTGCAGCGGGTGATGGAGCCTGACTGTCAATGCTCCGGCCTTGACAGGTCAATCCTACTGACCCGCCCCCAGCCAGTGGGGCAAATGGTGCAAATGGTGCAAGTGCTGCATGCTTTTTTAATTTATAAGGGATTGTAGGACTGGTGCCTTTTTGTGTTGCCCCAACATTCCTGAGCCAAGCTGTAAGCAGGTCTTCTGCCCGAGTTGCTACTGCTTCCTCTGGTTGCTGCGCTGTGGGTATTTCAGATTTCTCCTCACATGCTCCTGTGCTTAGTGCGAGACCCCGTGCAAGACTCGCTTTCGTGAGCCACCGCGTCAGAGACAAGTGTTAGCTCTGAAAAGTCTGGTCGGGTGATCTGGAATAACAGAAATGCATACAATCGACCAAGACTTCCCTGGGCAGGATTGTCGCAACAACATTTTACTCATGCTTGACAGACAACAATTGTCCGTGTTCTCCCCCAAAACCAACATGCTGACAAATCTTGATTTATATCAACTGATCATTAATACAGGGTGGGTAAATGAGCAATTTTCTCAGAATATTTCGTTCAGCGAAGGCAATGTTTCTCTACTATGCCGGTTGACTCACTGGCCATCTCCTGTGCCTGACTTATTACATCCAGTTAGAGCTTCCTTGTTCAGGAGTCAGCCAATCAGTACGCTTGGATTTACCCAGGATATCTCTCTGCCTGATTCCCACTGCCCAGATTGAAGGCGAATCAAATATCTTATCTAATAAGAAGACTATGCGAGGAGGTATAGATGTGTCTCAGTGCATCAGGGAGTTAGGGAAGAAATGTGTCTTCTTCAGTTGATTTCCATCGCTGTAATAAAATGACAGGCGGAGGGCCTGCTTGACTTATTACTGATGCCTTTGCAAACCCCGTGAGTGAACTAGAGAACATAGAACACATATACCCAGTTCTAGGGTTGTGGATGTGAACTATGCTTGCGTCTGTGATCAGATTTAGCCATTAAGTGCCTGCCTCTAACACAGTCACACAAACAGTGCAGGCCAACAGGGGGCTGTCCTTACATAAATACATATATGTTACATAAGCCTAATTGCTCATTTAGGGGCCCAGAGCCTCTCGATCTGATGTAAGCCATTGTGAGTGGCTTCCTGGGCAGGAAGCGGAGGATTGGACAGAGTCAAAACCCCTGATTAACCGGAGGTAGTTAATGGAGCCGTGTCGATAATGAGACATGAGACGTATTATTCCATTGTATTGTGATTTCAATCATGTATTGCATAAAGAGAAAATCACTGGTGCACTGTAAATTAAATTGTGAAATCCAGGAATAGCGAGAGAGGACCTTCCCCGGTGTGCTTGGTGTTAGAATCACTTTCCTTTCTCCTGAACAAATGGTAAATGCTTTGTGATTCCAGAAGGAGCCCCGCATTGACTACAGGGCGGATATTAAGTTACTCAACAGTCACTCCACTCGCCGGTGTATAATGTAGTCACAAGACCAAATTATTCTAGAAATTTAATTATGTACCGGAAAAAACTATATTTACCATCAAAGGCATGCGGGACACAGAGAAAATAACTCATGAATCAATAAAGAGATTAATAATGAGGCTATTTACATGCAAAACAACCACACGGTCTAATAAAAAGGCAGAGCCCTTTGCGTTCTTTCCCCAGAGTGCTTTGGGAGGCAAGCGGAGTTGATGTCGGAAGACACCGGCAGACGCGGCTCGCTGCGAACGTGCTCTTAATAAAGCCGATGGAAAAGCCCAGTCTTCGAATCTCCCCGAAAACGCCAATCAGTGCCTCAGTAAAATAAAATTGGCTATAAACCCCTCAACGGTCACATTAACGCAGAGCGCTGCCACTCGAAAGCAAATAAAAATGATTGAATGAGTGTTTTAAAAATGCAGATACTCAAGAGAGAGAGGGAGAGGCGTTACCCTGATGATAGGTAATGATAGCCATTGGGATATTGCATTATAAATTTAACTTCAATTCAGTGAGGAACATTGGATTCCTAAGTCTCTTCTGTAGGGCACAGTGCCACACCACTACACTTTGTCATAGCCACGCTGTGTCTCATAAACAAGGTGTTTAATGTACAAGGATCCTTACTGGAAGTTCATATTATATATATATAGTATATATAGGATCTCAATATGACAAGAAAATAAAGCTAGCTGTCAGCACTTGTTTTTCTCTGCTTGTTTAGAGACTTGCGATAGTCTCTAAGGGAATGGGGAACTCTCCAATCTAATTTTGTTGCAAAAAGAAGAGAATAAATTGGCAGACGGCCTGCAATGAAAGTGTGACTGATTTATTATGTGAGTCTGAGAGTGTGTGTACTGTGTCTGTGTGAAAAAGAACGGTCTGAAGTTTCGACAGATGGAAGTGGTAAAACGTTAAGTGGCTTAGAATTTATGCTTTCACCTCATCTGTATAAAACGCGCGAATGCATGCATGCGCGGACACACACGCAGACACAAATTTCAAATCCACATCCGCACAAATTCATAGCCACAATGCTCAACTGCTGGTGCATCCGATCACCAAGTGTTCTACTGCAACGTCAAGATCAAAGTTGGCCTGGGTATTTCTTTCCCTTAAAACACTGAATATAACAACATTTTCCTGCTGCAGGAGGCGTTGATGATGTCTTCATCACTTTCTAGTGGAGGCTTGACTAAGGTTTTGGGTTTTCTCTGAGGGATTGGGAACTGGAAGCTGTCACAGCAAAGCACTGATGAGGACACGCGAAATGAGCAATGTGAGGAATGCTGACCCTCCTTTGGCTAATCGTCTGTTTGTACCGAGAGCAAGCAGGCAGACGGTTTAATGAGCATCAAGTGCTCGCCATTCTCTAACCAGCCGAGAGCATGTGGCCCTTGATTGAATTTTAGCAGGGAGGACGGGGATGAAAAGTTGGGAGGTTGTTTGCATGAGTGTGTGTTGGTCTCTTGTGGATTTCATACATTTCCCTCTGAATTCATTCATGAATAACCTGGAAAAAGTTTTTTAAAAACCTTTACTCGGAGGCAGATCTAACCAACATTCGTTTTTCCGCTTTGTGGTTTGATGGTTTCGGGTTCAACCACCAGTGGGACCAGATGAAACCGTTTTAAATCTGACTCTCAGACCATTCTTGGTCTACTGGCTCTAATACATCCCACAACCACCCCATCATTGTAGTGCAGTGCTATTTTCAAATACCCCGTCATGTACATTTCGAGAGTCAGGCCACGTCCCCCATTGTGACTGTTTTTTATGCATGATAAAACAAATATCAAACAATGGGTTTAGAGTAAACACGGTTTCTTTACATCAGAGGGAATCCTGATGTAAAACCCTGAAACGGGACTGCACCACATTTGAACAATGAAGACAGTGACATCATCCTCAGGTTATGTGGAATTAGTCTTACTGTAAGGACCTTTGCGATATGTTAATGTTGCTGGGAACACAAGATACACCTTCCCCCTTAGATAATGATTCTAAAGGACAGTGTATGAATATTAAGCATTGTTAAGTCCTGGCTACCTGGGGCAGATAGATGCATTATGAGTGGAGATGTTAAGTCCTGGCTACCTGGGGCAGATATAAGCATTATGAGTAGAGATGTTAAGTCCTGACTACCTGGGGCAGATATAAGCATTATGAGTGGAGATGTTAAGTCCTGACTACCTGGGGCA
>JAOVYW010000056.1:7181-20040 GCA_025775045.1 Hiodon tergisus | reverse complement strand
TGTTAAGTCCTGACTACCTGGGGCAGATATAAGCATTAGGAGTCGAGATGTTAAGTCCTGGATATCTGGGGCAGATATAAGCATTATGAGTGGAGATGTTAAGTCCTGGATATCTGGGGCAGATAGATGCATTATGAGTGGAGATGTTAAGTCCTGACTACCTGGGGCAGATATAAGCATTAGGAGTCGAGATGTTAAGTCCTAGATATCTGGGGCAGATAGAAGCGTTATGAGATGGAGATGTTAAGTCCTGACTACCTGGGGATGATAGAAGAATTATGAGATGGAGATGAGAAAGGTTCCGTGGGGACTACAGTGAAGGACAAGACATGCTCATCATCCAAACTGGCAAGTAACGTAAAAAATATTCCTGTGAATGAAAACAGACTGCAAAAGATGCTTAAAGTAAAGTTACCCTTCTTTAGGAAAACCTTTCCTGTCCTTCAGGTGCAGAAAGCTGGAAGAACTGCCTGAACCTGAGAAAAGAATAAGCCCCCCTCCCCCGTCCATAGAAAACGATTAAGGCCAAAAATGTAATTCAGAAATGATTATAACTAATTAAGACAAAAGCCTAGCAAACCTGCAGTTCCTCCAACTTTTGCGTTTTATATGTAAACTTGTCAGGTCAGACAAGCAAAAAATATTTTACATAGGCCTAAATTTGGAGGGGCTCTTTTTAAACACCCCCACAGGGGACACATATGTGAACGAGGACACATCTAGTCACGGCCCGAAAGGCGGATGGCCAAAACCAGGAGCTCTGAGGCCCAACAGGAGCGTTTCTCGGGTGTGTTTTTGTGCCTGTGTTGTTTTAGAGCACATGGGGAACACATGGAGACTCCCCCGGCCAGCAACAGTAGCCTTCAGCTCAGGTGTCCAGGTGCGGGGGGGAGGGGAAGCTGGCGAATCAGCAGCCAGCATTAGTAAGACAATAGAAATACACTGTATGATCTGGGAAAGAGGAAAAGGGATGTGGGAGTACTCTCTGGAGCAAGTCTGTTCCAGAATTGTTTTAGAACTGTTCTCAATAATCTTTTCTTATTTTAGATGAATATTCATGATTCAACATTTTCTAAATGTGGTGCATCAGGACATTTACTACTGTTATTGTTTAGAGCAATGGAAATTGTCTTGCATGAGTAAGGTTGTTTCCTGTAAACCGCTCACTTGTTTATACATTGAAAGGGTATTTCAGGGGTTTCAATTTACTTGTTTTCCCTTTTTTTTCTATTGACAAATTTGTTTCCTTTGCCTCAACCATTAGCAGTCCAATAACAGAGGGCAGAAGTGGTTGCCATAGAAACCTACTATGGTCTGTGGAGGCAGTTGTCAGATAATGGACAACACAGCCCCTCTCTGAATCCGAACCTAACTGCATTAAAATATTCCATATCAGGACCTTCATAATCAGACCAGTAGTTTATGTCCATGTTATTGTTGTTTGATTCACTGTTGCCTCCTTGAGCTATTTCACAAAAGATAAGAAGAGGTCTTAGCATTGGTGTGACATCAATGTGAATGAGAAATTACAAAAGAATGACCAAAGAGCTGCTTTGGGGTGTGATTCTTTTTAAAATTCCTCCGCAGTGACTGGTGGATGTTTACAGGGTTGGGGGTGGATGGCTCCTTTCGCCCTCAAATTGGTACAACTCCAAACATTCCCTTCTCTGTCCCCACCTCAGCTCGATTGTATGGTTATCTCTCCTGTTGCTTCTGTCAGGCCAGAAGAGGAATTGTTCCCAGATTCCACACAGTGGAATTAAAACGCTTGTTGAATCTAAACATCGAAAGTTGTGCTGCAGAAAAACCTAGAAACTATCAAAGCCTGGCATTGCCTGGCACAGAAGGCACCGTTGAAGCATTTAAAAAACATCTCTCAGGCATGAACAATGCTGGGCAGAACACATCAGTGATACTAGGTAGGTTAAGACTCTTTAACGCAATGAAAGTTTATCATTCTTGCGGTATCTAAATCCAGCCCAAGGTTGGTCTGTAAGAGCGGTGAATCTTGTCTTGTTGCCTTGACAGGCGATAGATGACATGGATTTTTTTTGCTCCCCCCGTTAGGCCATGAAAGATTCGAGCCATCTATTGTCTTAGGATGTGACAGATTCATTAATGGGACTGTGAGACTCATTTTCACCCACTTCTATGTGTTGTGACCCCATCTATCTGGACCACTCGGGACCTGCTTCACCATTAAATCCTCATTTAGCAGAGTCAGCACATCCCATTTTCCCCCTCCCGTCTCCTCTTTCCTCCCCTTTGTTCTTCTCATTTGCGTCTCTCCTTTTTTCCTCTCCCTCTCTTTCAAGTTTTTAATACCCTGTCAAAATCAAGACAATATTCCGATAATGTTACAATAACCAGTATGCTACTGGGAGGCTTTATTCCGCATTTGTTGTGTCATTTACATAACGCAGTCGTACCGAGAATAAACTGCTGTGAGAAAACGGAATGATCGTCTTTCCCCCCCGTGCTTTGGGCTCCCAACGAAAAAAGCCCTGAAAGAAACGGACTTTGTGATCCGTGGGTTTTTAAATGTTTAAAATCACCCTGAAACTGAATGCGTGGCTCTGCTTCATTGTTTGCCGGAGCTTCCTGTTTGGCTGAGGCGAGCGACAGTCTCGCTCTCGTGCGGACGCCAAGGTGCCGTCCAGAAACACACTGCAATCATTACACTGAAGCTGTCTGTGCTGACCGTCCTCACATTCTCCATTCCGCAATTTCATATTTCTTTTTCTTGCTTTTGTTTCACTTTTGTTTACTTACGTTAAGTCAGTTCAGACTGAGAGACTATTAAGACAAATCAGTTTGGCAAAAAGATTTGATTGGTTTATTTGATTGGTTTATTTGATTGGTTTTGCTACAAAGAAAGCAAAGTGCTTCATATTTAAGGGAGGTGGTTCTGCCAGATGGGTACCTGTGGGGTGTGGCAGCCATTTTTCAACAGCTCCTTACATCATGTTTAGCTAGGGAGGCAGACCAGATATAGCAGTGTATTTCATTTCATTTGTCTTCCAGTTTGTCACACAAAGGGAAACAATGCAGATGGTTATTTATATTCCTGTCCCCCAAGATATAGCCTGTAACACGTCTTAATGTAAAATATTGAAAGAATATCTGGGGCAATGTATATGGGCATTTTGCACGAGTTAAAAGTTTTGCAGAATTTTTGCATTTTGAAACTGAAGTCAAGCTAACGCTGGCTGGCAGGCCCGGGCATCTTTGCTTGTACATAGTTCCTCCACGTGGCTAAGACTGATAGAGCAGAAAATCCCGGACTGTGGACGACCGAGTGTAACTTCACGGTGTGTAAGGTTGGTGAGTGTTTGTGTAAATGGCCTGTTCCTCTGCGCGGTACAGTTGTTTTTACGGGCCCGCCTACCAGATTGCATCAGCTTGGCAGCGAGATGGAAGCCCGTGAGATCGGCAGTCGTGTGGGTGGAAAGCTGAGGAAAGACTGTTGCGGTGTGAGCCGGGAGTCTGCGTGCGCGCACGCGCATGTGTGTGAGAGATGTATCATCACAATTTCCGTTATCCCACAGTAACAGTTCATTGATTTCACTGTGAAGTTTAAAACGGTTGACAGTTATAGGCATTTAGGCTAAACTTTGGAAATGTTTCAGCGTGCAGAGGTGGGAGGAAATTTGCGATTTGACGAAGCGTTTTTAATGTGCAAGAATGAATTTCTATCTTTTCTCTATCCAGCGGTTTTAATGCTGAGTCCATAATAAATTGCCTCTGAACAGGGATTTTTGTTTTGTTTTGACGTACGAGACCTGATATCCAGTCAATGTCAGTGAGACTGATGTTATTATGTTGTTGTTGTTTTTGCTGCTACATTTAATATATTCATTGTTCGTTCACCCCAGTTAGTCCAGTTACCATGGCAATCGCACAGAGATTAAAACACAGACTGACTGCTGTGGCTTCATATGAATAATTTCCTCTTCAGTCTGATTGTAAAAAAAAATAAAAATACTGTACAATATGACATATTGCTGCGTGTGGGCAGTAATTTTTTTAAATACAGTTTGTCCATAGCTTTTTTTCATGGCATACATGCACCAATAATAGTGGAAATTAGAGATGGCTGCCATTCTTGTCTGGTTGTTATCAATGCATTTTATTTATAGCTGTCCATTTTTGACAGAACTCTCTGAAGAAACGAGGATCCCGGCAGTCTAGCAAAGCAGACAAGAAGCTCTCACCCCAGGTAACGTGTTGTTATGGAGTTCAATCACCTGTAATGCAGAATAGATTTTTTCCCTTTAGGTACTCTTTCAAAGGAGATTAATGTTAGATCTTTACGTTTTTGTTGCATGTTTAACTAAGCATATTAGGCTTACAGTAGTTCTACCCAAAACTTTGATCTTAACCCATCCCAGTAATGACAACAGACTTGCATAACATTTCCTTTCAATGTAAGCAGAAATACAACCGAACAGTATTCATTGTACATTTAAAAAATAATAATAATAATTTTCCTCCCTTAATAGTATATTCTCCTCACTTGCTGGTACAATGTTTGGAGTTATACCAAAATGAGTTTGGGGGATTTGGGCCACGGAGACACCCCCCTCCCGCCCCCGCCCTGTCAACATCCACCAGTCTCTGCTGAGGAATTTTAAAAGCCATCACACCCCCCCCCAAAAAAATCACTTGCTTCTGTCAGCACGCTTGTCCAATTTCTATGTCAGAAACCAGCACTGCGTTAGGTCCTGTCCGTCTAAAAGGAGGTTATCATGTGCTGCTTTTCAATTCATATGACCAGAAAACTGCATATTCTCACCAAGTAGTGAATCAATCAGTCAACCAGATGACTTAACAACACAGCTGAAGCATTTCCAACAAAGTCAATTCTTTCTCCATGCATGTAAAAATATATATGCAAAATACATCCATTGATTATAAACATAAAGTACAGCTTGATAAGTGAAGTAACTATACAGTCTCTGGTAATCATCACTCTGTTAGCCCACATGTCTCCGTTTTGTCTCCGTCGCTCATGTATTAAGTTTGAGTGAATAAACAATGCCTCCCCTCACTCACTCTTCTGGTGGTGAAATAAATGCCTGACATTTTTTATAAATACTTCCATAATTAACCCCCCCCCGTGATTGCCTTTAATATTTTTTGAAAATTGAACATGCCCTATTATAGTAGCAAGTCCACTCACTCTTCACTGTCAGTGGCTTGTGTTGCGGTAAGGATCCCTGTTAGCATGTGGTATGTTTCGGCTTCGCAGGAAGACAGCTCAGACCTGAAGTGCCAGCTCCACTTTGCCAAGGAGGAGTCCGCGCTGATGTGCAAGAAGCTGACCAAAATGGCCAAAGACAGCGAGAGCATGCGGGAGGAGCTGGCCAAGTACCGCTCCCTGTACGGCGAGGTGGACGCCTCCCTGTCTGTGGAGGAGGTGGCCGACTCCCCGCACACCCGCGAGGCCGAGGTCAAAGTTCACCTGAAGCTGGTGGAGGAGGAGGCCAACCTGCTGAGTCGGAGGATCGTGGAGCTGGAGGTGGAGAACCGGGGGCTGAGGGCAGAGATGGACGAGATGAAGTGCCAGGAGCTGCCGGGAGGGGCCGGCCACCTGGTCCTGGCCGGGGGCGGGGCGGTGGCGGAAAACGTAATGGAGCTGCAGAGGCACCTGCAGTTTGTGGAGGAGGAGGCCGACCTGCTGCGGCGCTCACTGCTGGAAATGGAGGATCAGAACAAACTACTGATGAACGAGCTGAACCGCTACAAGTCGGAGCAGGACCCCGAGGTGGACTCCGTCGCCCTCTCGGAGGACGGCTTCTCGCTGGTGAGCGAGGCCTCCCAGGAGGAGTTGCTCAACGCCCGCCTGCAGATCGGGGAGCTCAGCGGGAAGGTGAAGAAGCTCCAGTACGAGAACCGCGTCCTGCTGTCCAACCTGCAACGCTGTGACCTGGCCTCCTACCAACACTCCCGCCTGGCCATGGAGACAGACGCCGAGGCCGGCGACTCCGCAGAGTGCGTGCCGTGCCGGATCCCCCGCGAGGGGCCGGTGGGTGGGGAAAACGACTCTGCGGAGGAGGATGAGAAGAAGGCGGCGGACTGCGAGAGGAATGGCAGTGCCGCCCACACGGAGGGCGCCCTCCACTGCCTGAGGCTGAAGGACTACGAGGATCTCCTGGCCGTGAGAGATCAGGCCCGCCTTGTCACCACCGCTATCCGGCTTTTGACGACCTCCGACTCCAACTGCCTCTCCACGTCCCCCTACCGCAAGATCTCCCCTTGCCCCACCTCCACCAACGACGCTGCAGAACAAGGGGGCTCGGAGAAGGCCCAGCCCCTGTCCTCGGACCTCCCCTTTGTGGAGGCTCTGAGCAGCAGGCTGGACGCTCTGCAGAAACAGCTGCTCTCCTTCGTGGAGAGGGTGGAGGCCCTGGGTCACTCGGGGAGGGAACAGGTCGAGGGGACTTCGACCACACCTCTGCTCTCAGAGTCCCTGAGTTCTGTGGCCGGCGTGCCCCCCCTCCCACAGCCCTGCACCCTAGACGACCCTGACAGAGACCTGACATCCGAGCAGAAGGTGAGGATATTCTTTCTCTCTGCATTTTATTAATTTCCTTTTTTATGTTTGCTATATTCCCCCTTGCAGCAGTTTACTTTTGTTTCTTGCTTTATACACCATTCTAAGGCTTACTAATACCCACCCCCATCATGAAAAGCCTCTATGATCCCCCAAACTCAGAAAATACCTAATATGCATGTTCAAAAGGTATCGATAAGAGACCTCTAGCCTCTAATGGAGTTTTCATGTTGACTGTAGACACATTTAATGTTTTTCAAAGAACACTCCACTATTCATCCATATTCAAACAGATACATATTTAAATACAGCAACAGAGTAAGATGTACTCCAGTATGTTTGTGCTATACTATAACTGTTATGATTTTTTCGAAAACTGTATGCACAACTTAAGCAACCCATTTAAATACACATGGGTACATGAATAGAGAACAGCTCATTTTAGGGTGCAACAGCTATTGATGCAATTGCTTAAATGTAGTTCACAATCATATAATCATATTCAGAATCTGGATCAAATCCCTTTTTAATGAAAAGGTTGATGACATTCAGAAACATCAAGCAGCGATGACCAGTGTGTGCATGTGTGTGTGTGTTCCTATTGCTTGGCAGAGTAAAGGTTTATATAATTTCAGCAGAACTTCAAACCATAAAGCTTTGTTGCTCCATACCTATTGTTAGGACAAGACTCCATTAGAGGCCCACTATTCTGAGTCCCAAACCCTACTGCTCTCTCCTCCTACCTCTCTCTCTCTCTCTCTCTCTCACTGCATGGGCACCATGAACGGTGTTTTCTGCACACATTCTTCCCCTTCGCTTTCCTCCTCCTCTGCTTTGACTTCTTCTTCTCCTACTCTATTCTGTTTTATTCTTTTGTTCCCCACGACGACGACGACCCCCCCCCCCCCTTTCAGGCATCGCTCCTGGTCCTCATTGTTGTTTTGGTTCTTTTCTCCACACTGTCGTACGCCACTGTGGCAAAGCTGTTTTTCCTTTACATACTTTTCTTTGTCTTGTAAGTTATTTCAATGTTTTTTACGAGAACCATTTTTTTCGTCTTGTTCTGTTTGTGTACCCTCCCCCTTCCTCCTCCGGCCCCCCTGCCCCCTCTCCCCACTCTTCACCACTTCTCTGTCCCCACACCCTCCTTCATCCTCCTCCTCCTCCTCCTCCTCCTCCTCTGCCTTTCCTCCCCTCTCTTTATCCTTTGTTTTGTTTTCATTAACTTGCCCATGCGTGCATGCAGCAGCCTGACTTTAGGGACCAATCAGAGCGTCGGGTCAAAGGTCAGGATGCATACCTGAGCAAAGTGGAGAAGGGAGACAATAAGGACGGAGATAAGGACTGGGCGATTCGGCAGCAGGAAGGGAAGGAGACAGACACAGCGGAGGTTTGTTGCAGAGCGTTTCTCCGCACTCTCGCTTTGTGCGATATTCGCATCTCATAACTCAAGATTTAAACCACTCTGCTGCCCCAAGGGCTGCAATAACTGACTTGTATAAATCCCTCTCAAATCATGCGGATGAGACTGTGTTGATATGATCATGTAAAATAAAGGAAGCGTTTAACCTTTCAATAATACGTCTCTAAGGTAACACAGAATCTAATAGGAAGTCTGCCACAGCAATAACTCACGAGTGGAAGAACCACAATTTAGTTCCATTCGTTCTATAAACAAACAAAAAAACACACACACACACAGATTACTGCACGGAATTTTAGTTCCTGTTCAGTTCATATCCCCTGCAGATCTGTTCAGTTCATATCCCCTGCAGATCTGTTCAGTTCACCATCAGGAGGAGCTGTGCTTCCTGTCTAAATGTAACATTCATATTCACCGGTTTCTTTCAGGATAATCTGTATTTCAGACAGTTATAAATCTCTAATAACACTATGTGGTGGCGAATTTGGGAGTTAACGTTAAAGCAAATGTAGGGTATAATTTGCCAGTGTAAAGCCCCTGTCAGTCTCGAGGAGATAATGAATACTGCCCTAAAACGGGCTCCGGAACATCCCCCCTAGTGTCGCTAATCCATTCTCTGGCACCCATTGGTTTCTGTCCGTCGGAGTTCAGCGAAGCGGCTCGGCTGGGCGGGTGCCAGGAGACAGTGTCGGAAGCTGATTGGGAAACTTTTCCCTCAGCCAACATCGATAAATGCACGATGGACCGGCGCGTTAACATTTGTGTCACAATTCATAAACATCAAGTCCGCGTGTGCTTTGGCTGCCTCTAATTCTAGGTCAATAACCCACAAATTGAAAACCTTTTAATATGTAGATATTTTCCATTTGTTTCACACAGCGCAATGGTCATTTTAGGTCAAGTTCTGGAGTGGCAGACAGTAGTAGGAAATTGTTGAATGATATACAACCAGAGCGATAAGCTGACAGGAACCGGCAGATAGCTATTATCATTACTGTAGCTTTAAATGAACTTAATCATTAAAAATTCTTAAAATTATTAGCCACACTGTTTTAAAGGCAGGTGAATGAAAAGTGACCTGTTTTTCCTTGGTAAAAAGTTTTTACAGCAGGGCATACCTTAAGTCTACAGCGTATCCCAAGCCCAGTGAAGGTAGAGAGTAAACAACAGATGTGGCTCACTGTGATGGGCCTCGCGCTCCACAGATAAGGAGATTATGTTCTTCGCGTCCCACTCCCTTCTGCGTTCTCCCTCTCCCAGCCACCAGAAGAGATCCGCGAGCTGCAGGCCCTGCTGTCGGAGGCCAGGGAGAGTGTGCGGGGGGCGCAGGAGCAGCTGTCCCAGGAGAGGCAGGCGCGAAGGGATGACACCCACTGTTGCTCCCAAAAACTCACACAGGTGGGCAGTTGACGAGCAGGCAGTAGCAGACAAGCGATGTTTATGGTTCGCATGCAAACGCTTGGAGTCCAAAACGTTACCTTAACCATCATCGGCATATACCACGACGTTACCATTCACCCGATAGGGGGTTCTCCACCTTCTGCTTACCTCCGTTTCCCTCGTTCACTCTGCCCTCTTCTGTCCCTCCTAGCTGCAGGATGAGCACCAAAAGGCCCTGGTGAGGCGGGACTTCCAGCTCCAGAGCCTGAGCCTACAGACCAGACTGCAGCAGAAGTTCTGGAGCCAGGAGAGGAACCTGATGGTGCAGGAGTCCCAGCAGCTGAAGCAGAACCTTCTGCTGCTGAGCCTCAAGCTGCGCTGGTTCCTCAAACAGTGGCGGCTGGGGAAGAAGCTGGAGGGAGAGGGAAAGGACCTCCTGGAGGTATGTTTTCTGATTGTCAGTGTTTGTACAATCAGTAGTTACGGCAAGAGGTTCGGTGATGTATGGTGGAAAAGTCCATTTGTAACTCTAAACCAGTGTATACTAAACTGCATAAGAAAAACTGCCTGCAAAATTGCCTGTTATGCTAAGAACTGTAATGGACAATTCTTGTGATTAACCTGTTTCAGTCAGATCGATGCTCCAAATGTTGAGTTGAGTGAATGAGTGAGTGAATGAGTGAGTGAGTGAGTGAGTGAGTCACATGGTGCTGCCAAACCCTCAGGTGAACAGCGTAAAGGATCTCTACCTGCTGCTGGAGGACGAGGGGCTAGC
The DNA here is from genome assembly GCA_025775045.1 of Hiodon tergisus. Lineage (NCBI taxonomy): Eukaryota > Metazoa > Chordata > Actinopteri > Hiodontiformes > Hiodontidae > Hiodon > Hiodon tergisus. Next base: position 9,906 of record JAOVYW010000056.1, on the reverse strand, counting down.
CGCCCACCAAGGAGAGAACAACAAGACTTCCACTGTGGAGGAACAGTCCAGCCCCACAGCCAAAGAGCACTGCCAGTCAGAGAAGACCTGTAAACAGGTGTGTGGGCATCTAGAGAACAACTACTTAATCTGGATCTACTTAATCTGTAAATGTCCTGCTGTCCAAATGACATTCCTGGTTGTTTTTGCTCCATGAGGGCATTGGCTAAGCAAACGAGCGACCAAAGAAAAAATGTTCTCCTCCATATAGCAGACCAGTGGTCTGAGCAGTACCTTGGCGGACCTGAAGGGAGCGCTGCAGGACCTGAGCACTGAGCTGAGAGAAGAGCGCCAGGGGTCTCAGGAGCTCACCCAGCAGTTTGCCCGTGCCAAGGCCTCCTGGGAAGTGGAGCGGACCGAGCTCAAGAGTCACATAACACAGGTGAGCTGTCCTACCTTTCACACGTTCAAAGCAATCCAGCGGGCCAGTTTCCATTGGGTCCTATAAGGCGAATGGAAATTGTAACTACTGTGAGGTGTTACAGATAGTACACAAGCCCAGTTCTTGGATGCAGTGAAGTTACTAGTGCTCATTTATTTTGTCCTGCAATGAGAGTCATGCTGTGTACTCACCTGGCCTTGGAGAGTAAATCCAAAGCCAATTGCTTGACTGCAATCTTTCACAAACACCTCTTCTGGTTGAAGACCATACGAAATTTTGTATTAGAAAATGATGCATTCATTGTTAAATTGCATATAGTTTGCTTATGGGATGCTTCTATACTGAGTGACTTACATGGCTGGGTTATTTTCTAAGGCCATTAGTGTCAATAAGTGAGCCACTACCCCTTCAGCTGCCCCAGTTGTGGTATTATGAACTTCCATGGACTTCCCTGCAATGTATCATCCCCAGAAATCTCCTGAGACTGGAGAGAGATTGGTTTAAAACCGGATGGTCCTTACCACTTTGCTGAGTGTAACTGGGGCAAAGGCTTTAGGGGGGTTGGGATGACAGGCTGAACTAAACCGGCCTGTGTGTCAGAATGGTGAAAGTCAAGCGAGGCGTTGGGCGGACGGTGTTTTATAAGAGCTGTCAGACGACTAAAGGCTTGCTCAGAGACAGCCTCACAAGTTAATGGCACCAGACTGGGCTGTATTTCATTGGTTCCTGGCATCCTGGCTCTCACCTCCGAGCCGTCGTTAATGTGCCAAGGCCGGCTTGCATTCCCTGCCAAGAGAAAGAGAAGGGGGGCAGGGAAGGGAATGTCTGTGGCGCCGGCTTCAGTTTGAAGCTGGTTTCAGATCCTCTTCCCCCCTTTGTCCTCCTATATCCAAAGTAAGCAGCTGACATATCAAAACACTGTGTTGGTGATGACAACACCCCATTCGATTTGTCAGGGATTTTGGTTTGCAAAATGTATATCCCCTTTAGGAGAAGCGAAATATGGATTCAGTCTTTATTCATGCCCTTAAACGTAAAACACATGACGGTAGTACGTACATTATATCCACCATTGGAAATAAACGACTTTATCACTCCGTTCAGTAAGGGTATTTTCCATTAAGGCCTAGAAGACTGTAACCTGCTGTTGTTCTCATATACGATTGATGGTTCGCCAAAAAGCCCTGCGTTTAGCACGACTGCAGCCTCATAAACTCTGAGCCATCGCCCTGCAGGGATGCTCCGCTTGGGAAACACTAATGGCCAGGTTACAGGCAAGGAGGGGAAACGGGCCCGGCTTCCAGCTCCTTATATTTACTGCAGGTAGTTAAATAGTTTGCATGTGTTCTGCATATGCCCTGCCTCAGAAACAAAGGATCCGTTCTCATCCCAAAGATATCAAAGTTCTGACTAACACAGTGGCCAACACGATTTACTAATAGCTTCCTTTCTCACTGGGAATGCTTCTCTAACTGAACTTTTTTAGAGATTGTAAGAAGTGTAAAAAGTTCATTGGCTTCCATTATGACCATTTGACAATGTTAAAATAGGATGTTTAGCTTAAACCTCTATAGGCTGGATCAATATTTCACACTAGTTTAATAATACTTGACTCTGAATAGGTTTCTGAATAAGCTTATGAATTTTTTAAAAATCTGAATAGGCTTAGGAATTCCCCAACCAATAATAAGGTTATACTTCGGTGTTTTCATGGATATAAACCAGCCATTTGGTTTAATGTTTCATCATTTTCCAATTCAAAAGTCCCAATTCAAGACATTTTTGCACGAAACCCGGTGGTGTTAATTAAAGACAATACCTAAACATATGGCTTTCTTTTCTAACCCATTCTGCGACACGTGATCCAGTGTTTCTCGCCTCTTCACTCAACTAGCTGGAGAGCAAGGCGGGGAAGGTGGGCGTGGGCGGCGAGAAGGAGGCCCTGGACCTGAAGGCCGCGCTGAAGCGGGAGCGCGAGGAGCACCAGCACCTCCTGGCCGACTCCTACGCCGCCGTCATGGACCTGACCAAGCAGCTGCAGATCAGCGAGCGGAGCTGGGGCCGGGAGAGGCAGGAACTGCTGGAGTGCCTCGGTCAGGAGCGCGGACAGTGGGAGCCGCGGCAACGCGAGGCCCAGGGCAAAGGCGGCCAGGTTGGGGCCCGGCAGCAACGTGCTCTCCCCTCAACCAGTCATCTCCCTCCTATTTCTTCTGCTTCCCCCTCTCCCCCCCACCACGTCTCCATCTTCTGCTTCCCCCTCTCCCCCCCACCACGTCTCCATCTTCTGCTTCCCCCTCTCCCCCC
>JAOVYW010000055.1:787898-823606 GCA_025775045.1 Hiodon tergisus | reverse complement strand
CTTTCTGTGTTTCAGATTGACGTGTCCTCTCTATGTCGTCCCTCAGCACATTGCACTTTCCGTGTTTCAGATTGACGTGTCCTCTTTCTCTCGTCCCTCAGCACATTGCACTTTCCGTGTTTTTTCCGGGCTGGTTTCGTCTGTCCTCCTTCGGTGTGAGACAGATAGAAAAATTTGCCCACCGCAAACGACTGGAAATGGAGGAGATGATGGCACAAACGGGGAAGATGAAAGAGAACTGAAGTCTGTGTTTGTTTTTTGTGGGTGGATGTACTTGTGAAATACAATACAATACATAAGCTGGAAATCATTGTCTGTCTGCATATATGGTAACAACTTAACTGCTAATCTTGTGAATTAGGCATGACTTTGGAGAAGGCGAAAATGTGTGTTGTCCACCTTTAGGCTTGACAGAACAAATGTCTATGGTCACCTACTATTCTATGGAGTTCTGAAACGCTAATCAACAGATTATGGATTCAGGGCTTACTCTCTGAACTTTGAAATTGATAGTAGTCTGTTCTACATAAACACCTTTTGCGAAATGTGCTTCTATCTGTAAAAATGAGGATTACATGCATAACTAATTAAGAAAAACCTGACTGCTAAAATATTTCATATAATTACTATACAAATAATGGGTATATTTTACACCTGTGGTTTTTATATCAAAGTGCTTTTTTATAATCAGTATTCTCTCTCATAATTCCCAAAGGTTCATGAGTCATGTTATACTGTCTATTAAATAAATTCAACTATTTTCTGATTCAGTATTTTGTCCGTGCTGTATATTGCTATATTGGCTGTTCCTGGCTTTCCCTTCACGTTCTCTCCCACCCCACTATCTCGCCCACATCCGGTGTAGGAAGTCTTGGTGCATCCTCACTCCTCACCATGGGATTTAAGCCTACAGCCCTGAAGTATGCCGTGTGCCCTACGTAGTTCACTGATGTATTCAGTTTGCGGTGGTGGTGGCTTTATTCCAGGCCACACCACTGGCCCTGTGGCGGATGACCTTTTGACCCAAAGTGGTGGGACTCCACCAAGGCTTTTGCCGACTTGGTGCCTATGTAGGAGGTGGTGTGGGAGGCTTTTTCTAAGCCACAACGGTGACCTCAGGAGCAGCCACAGTCGACATAAAGGAACACTTGTTTTCACATCCCCCCCAAAATTGTTTTATTGTTCTTGATTTATAATCAACAACAAATTCAGGCAAAAATAAAATAAACCATTACAGTGTAGCACGTCCCTGTCCAGGATTTGGGAGACACGGTCAATCCTGTTAATCAGGTCTTTTCCTCATCTGTTCGCATCGTGGTTAATGTCTGACTTTGTCTTCCGCTGAAAGGTTACCCATCTACACAACTAAAAACAGTGGGGGGAAAGTTGGCAATCCTGACAATTGTAAAAACCTAGCAGTGGGCTATGGATATGTTGCATTTAAACTGCAGCTTCTTTAGTACTAGACTTTTTCTTGTTCTAATGTGGCATAATGGCAACAAAGCGTTGAAATACTTTTCATAAATTAAGATAACAATAACACGCAATCAATCACAGCTCAGTGCAGGTGACCGGGGTAATGCCGTGGATCAGAAGAGTGGGGCCAAGGCCTTGAGAAAGCGAGTCCAGCTGAGCCAAGTACGGCTGCGATTGGCTGGATACTGCTGGGGGGCGTGGCAGGTATAGGAAGCGGACGGCAGCTTTGGCACTGTGCTCCATCAGCAGAGCGTTCACTGCTGACAGGTAGACCTCCGAGGGACATACTTCAGAGGCAGCTTTGACCCCGCCATCCCATTCCCCACTGGCTAAGCCCCCAACCACTGTCGCCTGTCGCTCTTGCAGCCTTGTAACTTGGTTCCATGGCACCGTATTTATGGAGGCCCGGATACGCAGTTTCCCCAAAAGCTCACGGAGAGTCTCTTCCTTGGTTGCCCTGCTCTGGTCTCCAGAACCAGCCTCCACGCACAGGAAGATGCGCAGCCGGGAGTGGCGCCACCTGTTGGCCATGTTGAGCACACAGGCCATCTGGAGCAGGAAGAGGCTGCACACGTCTAGACAGTCTCTTCCCTCCTCGGACTGCAGGATGTTTAGTGGCCACACGTCTATAACCCTCCCAGCCCCATCCTTCCAGCCCCCCTTCTGGTCCATGTCCAGCTGGGAGAAGTAGCGGGCCAGGCACACGTTCTTGCCCATCTTGATGGCATCCAAGATGATGCCTACATACTCTTCAGGGGAAAGCGAGCGAGAGCACTCTGCATCGCGAACAGGAGGAAAGTGAGCGTGCAATGAGGGCAGGTCGACCCCAAAATTGTCCCCGCCGTCGCCGTCTCGACCCCACGAACCCTCGTGGAAAGCAGGGTCCAGAAAGAAGTAGTCCTCTGGGGTACAGCCATCATAGAATCCCAAAATCAGGGTGTTGGGTTTCATGCCACCTGAGTAGGGAGAGGAACAACAGAGAGGATGGATGGTGGAGATATAAAGCACAAGAGAGAGGAAGGTGAAAAGAACAGGTTCAACCGAATTTTACACATAATGTTGTGTGCTTGAACTTATTGCTAGGCTGTAACTGTGATTAAAAAAACCACCGACTGATGGACTGACAAAGTTACCGCCAGCAAAATTCAGTCCTTTTGATTTAATCCCTTGAAACGCGCAACTTTAGTATATTGTGACAGCTGGTGGCCTACTTTGGTACTGCAAACTCTGCATTCTCTGACGGAGCTGGATTACACAGCTTCCATCGTCTGAGAGGGAGGAATGCACCACCAGCAAAGAAGTGCACCACATCCTTCTCACCTAGTCCACTTATTCGCAACAAGTGCTGGGTTCCTTGTCTGACGGAGGGAGACAGGGTCAAGTCCACAAAAGCCTTCACCTCCAGCTTGTCCACCAGACTCAACCAGAAGTTATACTGGAGCTGAATGGGATCTGAGGGCAAGAGGTCTGAGAGAGAAAGCAGAAAGAGTAAAAAGAAACAATGGGTTCCTTATCTTTTCTTACTGGGAGATGTGCAGTAAAGTCTTCCTCAGAAACCAAAACTCCTTTTAATATTCTCCAATGCTATGTGTTAGCATTTAACAGACTAAAGGCAAAAATGCTGCTAGCTTAAAGGCGACCTGAAGAATATGAGCCCACCCTCCCCTGGGCAACGCTCAACCAAATGTGCACACATGGAAAAGATCAATGTCCAAATTCGACCCAGAGAATCTGAATTATGAAGGTTAGCACTTTTACTGACTGAGTCACTCAGGAGCTCCACCAATACCATGTCTGACCCTCCCCAACTGCCATCCCACTCTGAGCCTTACCGAGGTACCCCAGGTGAACGTGTCCCAGTATGAAAAGCCCGCCCTTCTTCAGCTGGTTGACGAAGGTTATGAGGCGGCCAGAGGATCGAGGGTTAGCCACCATCAGCAACACCTGTGGCCTCCAGAACTTCACGTGCTCCTTCCGCACATCCAACATCAACAGGTACTTTCGCACCTGCGGGGGTGGGGAGGGGTAAGAGATACATGTGGCATGATCTGGCTGAAGAGGCGCGTGCATACCTACCCACATATAAACACCTCTATGGCGAGGTCTCAACTGGTGAAGCTTTCTGTGTGGTAAATTTAAAAAATCCCTGCAGTTGATGAATTCCCCTGGCTTGCCTTGTGGAAATCTGAGCTTCAGACTCCAGGCCCACCTCGACCCGGCTTCTGGACACGCCTCACACGGGGGTTTTCTAGCTTTTGTTCATGCACGTTATGTGTGGTCGAAAAATTGACCAAGAATCTGGATTGCCCCCTTTGCCACCCACAAGTATCCCTACCTGGTGGAATATGAGTGCCTGGCTGATGTAGCCCCAGCTGCTGGTGGGCGCCCTGTAGTGGAGGAAGAGTAGGAGCAGGAGCAGCAGGACGATGCTACCGGAGGAGTACGCAGGGTTGATCACGAACATCATCACCACACAGCTCACAATTCCCAACAGACAGGTGTGCCACGAGAAGTACTGGAAGGTGGGCCTGGGGGTATAGGAATGCAAGAGCGGGAAGACGGATCAGAGATTCTCAGACCACACTGATGTACGGGCGCAATGCATTTCGCCTCCCAATGCAGTCATCAGATACTTAGCATCAGTCGTATTGCTGGACAGTATACTTCAATCCTGAAAGCCCCCCCCCCCCCCAGGAAATGCTCGGATGCTCATATTTATGGTTGGAATACCCATGTCTATATATTTGATCCTTAGGTATAGAATGTTTGGTGAATTCTGTTGGTTAAGTACGTTTATTGATATGTTATCCCTTTGCAGCATTGGTCCTTTTACGTACTCTCAGTCTTTGTTAATAGAGCAAGAAAGCTCAGTTTCGCATTGCACTTGTGAATGCTGAATCTACAGCACTTTGTACATCGCTCTGGACAAGAACGTCTGCTAAATGACCAAATGTAAAATGTAAATGTATATGCAGTGGTATATTTTAGTACCTGAAGTTGGGAGCTGATGCCCATTCCAGTGCAAGGCAGGCAAGATCGACAGCGGCATAGGCCAGAAGATAGAACACGGTCACCAGGCTGGCAATGGAGTTGAGCTGTCCCGCAAAAACTACACACTGCAATGCAACCAGGCCAGGTGTCACTGACAAACACAGAGCTTAACAAACAACCAATCTCGTTATCATTCTAGCACTGTGCATGACATCATTCATATCAGTTACCCTTCACTGCAACAGAGCGCCCCAGGACCCAAAAGCAGTCACAGTTAGAAAGGACATGTCACAATAACCAAAACCCTGTTCCCAGATCCAAGAGGCTGGAAGCTCTCCCATCTAACTCACCTGCACAAGAGCCCAAGTATACAACACCGACACCCAGGGGTTTCCCGATTTTGAGGTAACAGCAGCGGGAGCCAATGGCAATCCTACAACCCCAAAATTGCATTCCATTGCATAACTTTAGCACTGAAATCGACAGTATATCCACTCAACTAGGCCCACGTTATGAAGACTACACTGTTCAAGTGCCAGACAGCAGGGTGGTTAATGCACTGTACTTCCAACCAGTCAGGGGTTTCGCTCTTTAAACACAACAATGGTACTTAACCTGAAACGCTTCAGTACATACTCAACTGCATACGTGCATAAAATGTAAATTTTTAAGCTGTCAATGAACTTAATAAAACGATGATGATGATTACGATGACGATAATGATAATAAATTTAATTTTTCTCAGATATCACTTGTTGTTAACAGTCTCCTCACCAAAGACCTGGTCCAATGCCAGGGCGTGCAGGATTCGGGATGCCCCGATCAGAGAGCACATGGCAGCGGAAAAACAGGCACAGCACACACCGATGATGACGACGGGGGGCCAAATGTTGATGCGCTGAAAGAACCCATAGTCCTGGACCAACAGCACCCTGGCGTGAAAGGTAATGGGACAGTATGTGGCGTACTGGTTAAAAACTGGACTTCTGATAAGAAGGTGTCAGGTTTACCTTTCCACCAGCCCTGGCCGAAACCACACACCTGTCGCAGGTGGAGCTGACCAGGAGGAACACGAACGCATAGACAAAGAAGGTGTACAGGACCGCAACGATGGTACCCTTGGGAATTGACACATTGGGGTTCTTCAGTTCTCCTACAAAGAGGGGAGAGAGACAAGAGAAAGCCCAGCAGCTATAGTTGGTGCAGTAGATGTTATTATATCATCTATAATTATATGTTTATTTGCATTTCATTTTACCAGACATGTTCGCTCCCGCCATGATTCCTGTGCAGCTGGTGAACATGACAGCAAAGACAGACGAAAATGACATGACCGTGTTGGTGCTGTAATCCAAGGAATAACCCGCTGCAGCGCGAAAGGGGGGAGAAAAGATGGAGAGAAATTAAATGCAACTGTGTCAAGGGTGGGCGTTAGCAGTTCGTACAGATCATTCATTCACACAAACCAATGAAGCTCTCTTCCATCCTAAACACTCTCCTGGCATGCAGTATATTCAGAGTTTGTGATACAAGGGTGATGGAAGGATATACAATTGTTTTTAAATAGCTTTAATTAAAGTTTTAGAAATGTTTTGTTATTGCATAATGACCTAAGGGTTCTACAAACAATACCACAACTCATTTAGCATTCCCACCCACAGCATTCAGTTAGTGTATTGCAAAAATGTTGTCCCCTTCTGATAAATAAAGTAAAAACAGTAAATGGCATTTAAAAAACGGGGATTTCTCAACATGGACACAAAAGCACGATCATATCTAATCTGATTTATTATTATTTTTATTTATTTTTCAGTCAGTTTTAAGTCTTCAGTCACGGCGGTCTGACATTCCTATAAACACTGCCTGACAATTCTCCCCTCCCTGGTCACTCACACCCCAGGTTGTTCCTCATGGTGGAGAAGTTGAAGCCAGTGTAGCTGGCGTTGTAGACACGAGTCTGGTTGCCAGTGCCTGGGTGGGTTATGACGAAGTTGTGTGGTGCCACTATCAGAGGGCTGATGAAGATGAACAGCAGGGAGACCGTCACCACCAGAAGGATGAGGAAGGAGGCACGGGAGTAGATGTGCGCACCCACCAGGCACACAAGCAGACACAGCAGCAGCACCGCAGAGGAATACAGCACCGAGTACCAGTAACCCTGGGGCAGGAATCTCACGTCCTCTAACGGTGAGCCTGCGGGGGGAGCAGAGAGGAGGAGGAGGAGGAGGAAGTGAGGCCGGGTGTGGAAGGGGGTAAGCTGGGGCGAGGATGACCAGCTAAAGAGTGGAAAAGGAGAACAAAAAGGGCAAGATGCTTTACCCCGATTGCTCCGTCGTCATTTTAAATTGTTTAAGATTAAGAGGACAATGAGGAATTAGGAACTCACTGAGCCTTTTAACTGGATTTCCAAAGACAGAGCTGAAAAGTCAGCAGATATTACAGCAGGTTTTTTTCTTCACAGAAGCCGGTGACCCCTCCCATGCTTTTGTTATTTTTTTATTTTATTTTTTTATTCACCGAATGAGTTTCACATTCGTAAATGAAAGTTTTAGGTGGTAGGCCAACTGTACAATCCAAGTGAATTAATGCCATAGAGTAGCTGCAAATCACAGTAGAACTCGTGGCAGGTGATGTCAATTAGAAAATTTCACTAGCCCTTTCTGTTGTTTACAGTGTAAAACCATTCCAAATGAACCATTGTGGAGATCATTTATATTACTGAAAATGTAAGTATTTTTCATGTAGGTATTGCATACCTAACCAACAGCAACTGTATGGCCTAGAGTATGAATTACACAGTCCCGTTAAACGCAATTAGTGCTCAGCCTATTCAGAACAAGTGGAAGTACACTGCTGTTCAGTGATATTGGTTGGTTTAACTTCAAGACTTACACCCTGCCCACGGATAACAACATCCGCAGAATAATGCTTTGAGCAAATCAAAAGGGTCTCTGCATGGCCCTGTAACCTGTAAAATAGCAAATAATCATATACTGACCTGGAGCCCGTCCAAAAATGTCCAGAATGGCCTCTACAAGACCCAGCACGTACTCTCCACATGCACACACTTTGGCCACGTAGAACATGAGTCCAATGCTGCCACCGAATTCCGGGCCCAGAGATCGACTGATCATAACTGGCACACTAGAGTCAAGGCACTTTCAGTGCACAAGTAGTGATGGACCTAATACTTTTGTCCTTAGTTATTCTCCTTCTAGGTTGTTAAGAAATGTAACATTTAGCTTTGGTTGAGCCCACTCATGTTAGCAACAGCATGGGTAACTAGGTAGCTTGGTCACGTGGTTACCTACAGATTTTATTGTAAATCCATTTCATAGAAACTGATAGGGCCAAATTAGAATCTAAAGGAAAGTATGTCTGGGACTGGCTAATATATTTTCTGGTCTGACATACAGTACGGTTATATAGATTTTTAAAAGTACATATATCTGTTCCCATATGACATAAAACCCAGTATTTACAAGGATACAGTAAGCACCACCCCCTTGTATTGCACCATTGGTGGAAATGGCACAGATTGACAGGATGGTAAGGGAGATGATTAAATTGGCGACGCCCAACATGATGAGAGCCTGCAGGAGCCCAGCATGACCAATGACAAACCCTGGGAGGAGGGAAAAAGAAGATCTTAAACACCGTTTTCAACATTACTGTCGCACCACCCTTCCAAATGCACAATTATCCTAGAAAGGGCAAATACAACCTTTTTCATGAATCAAAACCAATGACTGCATAAATTCTTATCAATCAATATGTCAATTAATTAGTCGGTTCTGGGAATATCAGTTTTGTTTAAGGAATTTTTTTAAATATATATTCCAGGTAACCGCTGGAAATAGCAACATGAACCTGAAAAAACCTGAATACTGTCAGTGGACATTGATTGCTTTGATATTCATTCTGAATGTTGCAGCATGCAAGGCAAAGAAGCCTACTTCATGCACAATTTCAACACAATAAATTTAGATCTGGCACACTGCAAGACAGCTAAATTGCTCCTTAAACTGAAAGAATTTAATGGAGCCGTTTCACATTTCCTGACAATCTGCTGTGATCGGAAAGAATGTTACAACCAGAAGGTTAATGCCCAATATATGTGAATGCATAACAATAGTAATACAATGTAACGTCTCATTTTTGCAATCACAAATTTTTTTAAACTTGAATTTAAAAATGTGCTTTCGGGTTATGTTCACATCAGATCTGCTGCAGTTGTAGGAAGGAAAAGTAAAACAGTTTAAAATGTTTAAGTTATGTTATGTTAAGTTTATGTTTTTTTTAGCACAACTTTGACTGATGGTGCTAAGGGGGAGGGGTCACTCACCCGTTCTGAGAAAAAGTACAATGCTGAACATGGAGAGGACCGTGGGCACAATCACACCGAAGAAGGTGTTGAGTCTACGGTGTGAGACGGGGGAAGTGGGCGAATTCATCAGCCCCATCACCTGCTGCGTAGTCACAGGCGTCCCACCAGCAAGCAGAGGCGAACACTCGTCTGACATTCCTGCCGGATCTTATAGAGAAGTTCCACTGCTCAGCTTTTCTCGATAATGTACCGGCCTAATACTCCATTTAACTCTTTTTAAAGTTGTTTACATTATATCTCTATTTGGATAAAATATAGATAATTCTGCAAAGTTTAGAAAAGATCATGCGGTAAAAATATTGTTAGCTAGGTAATTACTATTTTTAAATGATACGTTTAATTCACAACAATTCTGCTTAACTGTGCCGCGTTCGTCTATATTCAGGATATACGTTTACTTCACACAAGAGGGAAGTTAAAATCATACAATTCGTCAGCAAGCCATTGCTGTGTTTATGTGAATATAAATTAAAATTCAAACACTTTCTTGTTAGGTAACTTGACCACGTACGCCATAAAGAACTTTAAACGATATATCTTACCTGTCCCTGGCTTCGTATATTAAGAGTCGAAAGATTCCGATAAACCCGTCTAGAAAAACGGTCTTTAAGTAATTATCTGACATACATGTCCGAAAGGGCCCGCAATATAAAAAGCATATGTCAAATGGTATCGAAGGCTACCTGTTTATGATACCACTAACGGGAGATCTTTAAAACGACCTCCTCCGTTATGACACAATGGACTTCACAGGCAAAGGTGAGAAGTAAGCTATTGCAGTTCACGCGTGCAATAAATGATCGAACATCCGAGTATCTGCACCCTGCAAGTTACTAGTTTCCTGCTCTCCGAATGATTGTGCTTTTTGTTCATGTGGCTAATCCGTTGCACACCACAGGGAAGTGTGTTGACAGACACCGGCCGCTTACCAAAGCAACTCGAGCATGAGAGATGCGTAGAGGAAGTAAATGCGAGCTTTTAAATGTAAACGGCACAAAATCCTTTTACATTAAAAACATACAATGTAGAATCCGGATGTTGTTAAGTAGTCCTTTAAACGTGATGCTGCTAAGCTATGCAAAATACAGATTCTCCAAGATCGAGAAATAAAATAAAGCATAAAATAAAACAACTGGCTTGCAATTTAACGGTTTTTGCAAAGTTGTAACATATACGTACAATTTTAACATGGGAAGTAGTGGCATAGTTTTCTACTATAGTTCTTAATGTTTTCACTAAAATGCAAGCAAGGTTCACTTAATTGATTGTGGTGCCACAAAATGCAGCCTGTATGGATATGTAATATGGAATTTAGTCTACCCGTCTGGACTTCTTTAAAAAAAAAATAAAACATCAGTCCATCATCTCAAACCAAGTAGATGGTGGCAAACATTGTCTCAGGTATATAAATGCTTGGTTGGATTGAGATTGAGGCCTGAGAATGCCATGACCTATCAGTGTAAATACTCATGTTCTGTGGACAGAAGGTCAGGCAGCACATTGCCATGGCCCAACATTGTGACTTGCTCCATAACTTTCGGTAGATTGGGCCACTAAACATATTGTGAGCTCTGAAGGCTGTTGAGAAGAGACAGGAGAATGGATGCAGTATCAGGGCTAATGTGTTCAGGTTCATGAAATAGTGAAAAACGTTCTCCTGAAAATCGTTTTCCAAAGGTGATAAGTAGAATGGAGTCACCTCACAAATTCTTTGGCTGTCACAGAGTTACACAGTTACTAAAAAATGTATTGTTGATTACGCCACCTGATATATTAGTGCTTTATGTGTCTTATGTTGGTTACTTAGAATGGTCCACCAAAACTGAAATCTTATGCAATGTGGATATGGAGTCACATAATTGTTGCCCCACGTGTTGGTAGGCAAGGTAATATCTGTATAATGTCTGTATTTGATTTCCTTTCTTGTACCACAGCTACTGTTGCTTAATAAATGCTTTGTGGAGTCTCAGTTGTGTTGTGTGGAGGACTAGACCTGCATGGTACTTCATCTCTAGCTTGTGGAGTTGTGTCTGGGGCCTTGATTGATGGGTGTTGTTGAGACTATGGTTCCGGAATCTGGTGGTCCACTCACTGTTTGGGGCCTAAGAGGCTGGAGATTAATGAAGACCAATGTAGACCATGTCATGCAAACCCCACATTCTTCCAATTACCGGATCTATAAGTTACATGTATAATTTACTCATAATGTATCTACATTTATGTATCTTGTTAACAAAGTATTCCAAATTTGTTTTACAAGGATTAACACTTGCCAGTTAGTTTGGGAATTTATGTCTATAGTGTTCTCATTTCAAGTACAGCTCCATCATAGCTATAATAACACATTGTGTATCAGCAGTTTTTAAAATTTTATTTAGGAAATGTATTTTTACAGATTGAAACTGTTTTCAGTGTTGTTCACACATCCAGGCCAGGTGGCGCTGTCGCGTCATTAAAACTGTATGTGGTGATATAATAACACATTGTGTATCAGCAGTTTTTAAATTTTTATTTTTATTTTTAACTTCTGTTGCGTTCTTCTATTGTTACGAAGACGTGTCTGGTCCAGTTTTTGATGTTTCTACTGTTTTCGGGACGTCTTTAACTTATTTAGGTGCGTTCCATTTGTACTCGGAAGTCGGAAATACCGAGTTCCTATTAGGATTTTTTTACTGGAACGCCCCTCAAGTCGGAGTTCCGACTCGGAAACTCAGAGAAAACGCAATAACTCCGACTTCAGAACCCAAAATGGCTGCTCAGGTCATCAACAGTAAGTGAAACAGTAGTATTTTACAGAATTTGATTATATTAATATAAAATAAAGATCAACAAATAAACTGTGCTATTAGCTACCCATAATTTTGTATAATGACTACATTTAGGTACTTTGTGTAAATTATGATGCTAATACTCGTGTGTTCTAGGACTTTTTCTTCTAACAGAACATCATTACACTGTGGTATACCGTGGTAAAGTTAGTTTGAAGTTCGATATTCAACAGATGTTCGGACAACCAGTGTTGTCTTATTTTGCCGACTCTACCCCTCGTTTACCCGGGATTTATAACCGCTACAACCGGTCGACTAGCCACTGCTTTTCGCTATGTTTGTCAATGCATATGTTCAGGGACCGTCAACAAACTACACGTTACAAATTTCAAAAGTCAATAGCTCTTCAACCAAATTAAATTAATTTGAGGGTTATAGGTCACATGACCAAAAAGCTATTGAAGTTTGAAGGAGAAAAAAAATTCATAACGTAAGATGAAAATTGACAAAGTAAAGATTGTGCAACATGTAAGCATAGTCAGTGAACTTTCTTTGAGGTGTATAAGTCATGTGAAGAAAAAGCTATTGAATTTTCCATGGAAGTACATTTTAAAATTTAAAACATTTAAAATAAACCTTTAAATTTAACGAGAAAACTAAAAGCAGTGCGTTTGTGTGGTTTGAAGTTTCTAAGTTATTCAAGGAGCTATAGAAATTGATGGTTTAACTAAATTTGTTAAAAATATTCAAAAACGTTTATGATTAAACCAATGGCTGTGCAACATAAATGCATACATATTGAATAGTTTATTATTATTTATACGCTCATAGGTCATGTGGTTGAAGAGCTATTGAGTTTTGAAATTTGTAATTTGTTGACGGTCCCTAAATATTTGCATTGGCTAGGGGGCTGGTTGTAAAAGACCGATGCGTCCCGGTGCCAATCCCCGGGTTAACATGTAGTTAAATCGGCAAGATAAAAACGAGACAACACTGGGTGTCCGAATATCTGTTGAATATCGAACTCCAAACTAACTTTAACACGGTCTGTGACATTGTGACTTTCACTTAAAGGATCGAAATACTTCCACTGGGAAAATGTTTTGAAATTGTGTACAATTTATTCTGTCATTGACTTTTTGAACATGGAGAGGTGATTGTTTATTCATTTAAATGAACAAATATATGTTGTAAATGAACTAGTGAATTAACTAACCCAAAGCACTATGGCTGTGATGTTAACAGTGTATGCTTTTTCCCCCTAGTATATTTGGACAGCAACATGAACATGTTCATGGATCCCCAGAGGAGCACTCCATTCCCTGGTCCCTTGTTCCAGAGGCCCACAGACCCCACCAAATACTACTTTAATGAGGACCTGACAGTCATGATAAACATGGTTGAAGCTGAAGACTTGCACACCAAAACAGGTTAGATAACATAATACAAATGATAATTTAAAAATACTAATGTTGTGCATGCTAACCGGTTGCTCTTATGTGTTTTAGAAAGCTGCCAGGAGAGCAGTGATGCTGCATCCGGCACATCACCATCACCCGTGCCAATGCCAGTAAACGAGGGCTTCAGCAAAGACCAAACTTTGTTTTTGATCGACCTTATGCGGCAGCACATCGAGAGTGAAGGTGAAGGACTCCCCAAAACTCTGAAAGAGCTGAATGCACGGCTTAAATCTGCAAAGTGCAATAAAAAACATCTATGGAGAGATGCTGCAGATAAGTTGGCCAGCCATTTCATGCAGACTTTCTGCCCTGACAAGGTGGCCAGGAAGTGGAATACACTTGTAGATGCCTACAAAAAAATAAAAGATAACAATAAAACTACAGGGAAGGGGACCATCCGCTTCCAGTTTTATTCGGAAATGGATGACCTTCTGGGAGAGCCGCATGATGTGGTCTTCCCTGTTGTTGGCACATCATTGGGTCTAGAGGTGCGCAGACCTGAAGCATTAGGTCATTGCAGCAGTGTCACTGCATTGTGCCAAACACCACCACCAACTTCCTCACCACCACCTCGTAAGCGTCAAAGAGTGGACGCTGAATTGATGCAATTTTTGAAGGACTCGGAAGAAGCCAGTCAACGGCGTCATGAGGAGACTCTAGCACAACTACGGTCTACTCAGCAGGGTTTTGAGGCTCTGATGACAAAGTTGCTGGACAAACTGTAATAATTTGTGTTATATGTATCACTGTATTTTTTAATTTTTAACTGCCATTTGGAAGATATTTTTTTTCCAGTTTTGCACTGTTTTTGCACAACGTACTTAAAGGTTTTTATACATTTTCCACACAAATAAGTCATTTTTATTTTGTGTCAGATTCTTTGTCTTGTGATAGCAAACGATTGTTTGGATTCTCCCTGTAACAATTGTACAATAAAGACCCTTAGAGCAGTTGGCAGAAAATAAGACCAGGAGGCAAGGCTACAATAAATTCATTTTTTTGTTTGCATTTTTAAAGTGCAGAAGTCAGCAACAATGTTGTTCATGTGAAAATATAAAAACAAAACAAAAAACCTACTCATTTTCATCTCCCTGCCTTGGGCAGCCATGGGGGTGTTCTTGACATATCTCTGAAGCACCCATGCACATATTGTGTAAAAAACAGGCTGCCATTGTTGTCATCACCACAACATCAATTCGAGAGTTCTGCAGATCTCGAAGACGTCTCCACCTGCACTTCATCCTTCCGAACGACTGCTCCACAACCACGCTCCCTTGGCTGATCTTAGAGTTCTGCAGCTGGTCTGCTTCAGTAAGAGCCCCATTGTCACATTTTGGAGTGATGACAAATGGGAAGGCCTGGCCAATGTATGCACTGTCTCCCAGCAAGCTGTACTCACCCAACTTCTCCTGCCATGTTGTGTAAAAGTTGGAGGCCCTCAGCATTCTGGCATCATGAACCCTGCCTGGTGGTCCAGCAAAAATGTCAATGAATCGCCCCCTCTCATCTACAATACCCTGAAGGAGGATAGAGTAGAATGCTTTCCTATTCATGTAGTCTCCTCCTCTTATGTGTGGCCTCTGCACCCTGATGTGGCACCCATCAATTGCACCGATGACACCACTGAGGCCACAGAGACGGTGGAAAGCAGCAGCAGATGCTGCTTTCTCACAGGAATTTGGCCAGGAGATGAAAGTTGTTCCCATTGTACAAATGATGTTGAGAACTACTAGAATGATCCTGTGTGCTGATGACTGTGACACATCAAACTTGTCTGATATCTCCCTAAAGCTGTTTTGGTTGGCCATGTACCACAGAAACATCAGCACCTTCTTTTTCACAGGGACTGGTGGTAGACCTTGACTATGTTCTTTTTCTATACCGTTTTCCTGCAATTTCATCAGGAGATATTCAAACTGTGGCTTGGTGACCCTGAAATGGCGTGCAAAAGTGTAGTCATCCATATTCGGCATGTCCTCCCACTCTGTTCCTGTCTTCAGGATGAGTCGCTGTGTTGACCGCAGCACAGAGGATATCAGTATTCTAAATCAGAGAAAAACTGTATTTAAGTAAAGAATATCTGACATTTAAATATTACAGTCGCATCACTAAATTATTTTTACTTCTAATTTGAAGGGCTCTGGCTACACAAAGTACGTTCAAGATGAGTGAAGTTCTCGTATCTTATTTGAAATCTTCACATATCTCATGTAGCAGACTAAAATGATATCGGAATAATATATATACGTATTTGAACGAGCCCTTTGGGTACTGGTTACAAAATGACCGATTAAAAAGGCAGTCAAGGCGTTTTTCACAGCACCGAAAAACAACCTACCTTCTGCGTCGCCTTTCTTCTTCCGTTATGTTTTTTAGGTGGACTTCATATTTGTTCTGTAGTTGTTTGTATTCCGAAAGAGCAAGCACAACAAAAGTTTGCCTGGACGCGTCCATCTTGGTTTTCCGACTTGTGTACTGGAACGCGGTCAACTCGGGTGTGGCGTCATTCCCAGTTCAGCCATCCGACTTCCGTGGTTAAAGGAAAGAAGCAGTTCCAGTATCTCCCGCTATCTTTTCACGTGCCGCTCTCATCTTTTTGGGGGAGGGGGGTCGGGCTTATTGATAGCGTGTGGGTCCAACTGATTTTACGTTCTTTAGAAATCTTTTCATCCACTTCAATATCACCGTCCTCACACGCCTCGTGGAGAGCTGTCAGTTTGACTGTCATGTTATATTGATTGAAGCCCTAAAAAAAGGTTGTAATCGTGGTCATCCGATCCTAAGAGGCAGTCAGTTCCGTTTCAAATGTTAAAAAGGTATCAGGTTGTTTTTTTATCACAATTTTTACAATTCAAGGACTAAACTAAAGTTTTAACCGGAGTCTGTAAGGATCTTCGACTTTTGAGAGTCGACTTTTCATGCGACGGTTTGCCCCTCAGAAGTTGACCCCTTCTATCTCGGACATGGTTAATAAAGTTAGTATTGTGGGTAAATATCATATTCACTGTAGCAAATGGAGAACTAGTAAGCCTTCTTTTGCGTGTCTCATGAATTAATTTCAATTTTTCTTTGCTTCACTCAAACAAATAACCTCAAGCAAGATGGCTAACAAGATTAGTATCTCTTTTTCTGTTGTTTTTTTTCTGTTTTCTGTTCTGTATTGCCCTTAGTTTCAAGTCTTGCTATTCTTTTTTTAAAACTCAGTTATTTATAAATTTTTACATTTATTTTACACCAAGCAAGTCAGAATTTTATTTATAAAACCTTTATGTTAAACCCCCACATTATCATTTTGCCATTTTATATTATTGTATATGGTTCTGAAAACAACTTCTCATTTGTATTATGGATGTTTCCTCAACGAGGTTTTGTAGTATTTTCTACATGTTCCATAAAATAAATAAAAAGACTCAAAAGTCAACGTGACATGGACGTTCTTTTGAACAGGAGGAAGTAACCAAATATACTTCCGGTACCGCTTCCTTCGACCGCCAGACGACGGAAATATATGAAAAGAGTCTGCTGTTAAATTTTTTGTTACGTATCTTCTTTAATAGTTCCTGAAAATTTGTACAACGCCAGATACCTTTTCTGAAGATTTTGTCGTAGGGGCGAATTCACGGGTACGTGTTCTGCAGAAATGTTATTACTATTTATGAAGGGAGAACGTGTGCAAGGTGACCGGGGAAACTATTATTCCGAACGAAACTATTTGAACGTAGACCTTGTGATACTGGTTTTTATCAGATTATTTAATTTTTGTTATTAATAATTAATCAACAATCTGTCGTTATTTTGGCAAATAATGGAAAAGTTAGTTTAGGCTGTACAGTGAAATGTATTATATGTGGGGTGAGGAGAATGTGGCGAGTGATTACGGTGTGGCAGAACCTGTGTCTTTAAGTTGTGGACAGCGAGGCTGAGCTGTCAGTGCGTCTTCAGAATCCACAATAGGTGCCTTGATGTTCAGGTGTGTCACGATATTCAGAATATTAAGTGTCAAGAATGGAAAAGCATTTCCATCCAAGTAATTTATACACAATTAAAAATTTGTAAAATCCTCCAAGGTATTTAGCATGTTCAATGTGTGTTTTTGTTTTTTCCTTCCAGAGGGTTTGCTCTGTTTGAAGGAGCTGGAAGAATGGCATTCCTTTCGGGCCTGAGACCTTTGTTAACACCTCTGCGGCAGGGTGTGTGTGTCTGTAAAATCCTTTATTTTTCAATATCATTACTGCCCTGACGTTTGGAGACGGTGACTAAGCTATTTTCTTTGTTTATTAATAATTAACATTAGAATGGATTGTTTAATCTGTAAGTGGAAGTTCTGTGCAGCTCATGCCACTCTTGTCCTCTCCCTTTTGCCACTGTAGTGCCCCAGTTCATTGCCCCGTGGGCTACACCAGTCCTGTCCAAAGCCATGGCCACACTTAACCAGATGCACCGTTGTGGGCGTCCCTCCCCTCCACCTCCCCGAACCAGTGCCACGTTTGGGCGTCCTCAGCTGAAAGGCGTGGTCCTGAAGACCCTGATCCGGAAACCCAAGAAGCCTAACTCGGCCAATCGAAAATGTGCCCGAGTTCGCCTCTCCAATGGCAAGGAGGCAGTGTGCTTCATCCCTGGGGAGGGGCACAACCTACAGGAGCACAACGTTGTGTTGGTACAAGGAGGCAGAACGCAAGACTTGCCCGGAGTCAAACTCACTGTGGTCAGGGGAAAATACGACTGTGCACATGTTGTAAAGAAGAAGAACTGAGCAACCTTGGGCAGTGGTGGACTGTCATCGTTTGATTAACTTAAAAAGATTTTCGTTCTTGTTCCTGTTTGTCCCTCTGGTGCTAGCAGAGGTTTAATGGATTTTTACTTTCACTCTCAGATGCACTAAAACATGCACATAGTGTGTGCTCTTTGGGAATGTCAAGTACAACTGGTGTTAATAAACATTGCTTGGTTTATAATGAAGTGAATTTGGCTGCTGTCCTCTTGATTTTAGTTTTAGTGGACATTATGGAGAACTTTTTTTCTAATTTAATACGGTTGGAAGAAAACTATACTCGCCTAGTATTAATGAAATGGTGAATGTAGGCCAATTCCTAAAAAGATACATTTGAAAGAGTATTTCAATGATGCATAGAGCCAGTTTGAACTGTAACCTACTGACCCATTATGACAAATGATTCGAGGGGTACTAATAGAAAGCACTAAAAACAAGGCCACAATGGATTTTGCATAATGCATTAATACACATTTGCCACCAAGTAGGAAATAAAACCCTTCATTTTTTATATAAGTTCAATTAAAGAGACACTTCAATTTAATTCACTGCAACAGGCAATACATACATACACACAATTCACTTAATCTTTATTTTCAAGTATAGATGTATGCAACAGATACCTTTTTTACAATAAATGGACATAGTTCTCAGAATTATTAGTTGTTTAAACCAATTTCCAACTACACAAATTTAATTTTAAAAGGGTGACATTTTTCTGCTTTATGGTTGTAATATGTGACTGGTCCTATATAGTTTGTTTTCACACCAGTCTTTAAAAAAAAATTCTGGTCATATGTTAATATATAGTCATAACTGGTTCATTTGCAGGTATAAACTACAATGAACTACATCTAAAGAGAAATTACATCACAGTTCAACAAACCATCTTTAAATTCAAAACATATATAAAATAAAGCATTAAAATAAGGAAATGAAACCTAGCTTCTAGTTGGTATTTGTAAACGAAGGAAGATCAATATATCAAAGCCACTGTTGATTATGCTTCTCTTTGAAATAAAGTGATAGTTCGCATCCATTCAGCCACTTGAAAAAACGCATGTCTATCTTACCTAAACCAAAAGGTTTTCCTTGTCTGAGTAAAGACTGAACTCGCCCAACTTTGAGGAATGGGAATGGCAGAGACACATTGGGTATCTTCATTATTTTGATATGAAACAAATAACGAATATCAAATTTCCACAGCCTTGATGTAAATATAATCCATTTTCAAAACTGGAAAATTTACCTGCATTATACAAACAAATATAAAACACGCGCAATTGTGTGTTCACTGACCCTCTCTATAAGTGGATACATCACAAGCCTATATTTAGTGACAATAAATGGGGCTTGGCATGTTCCAGATCAAGAATGAGTTAAGCTCTTTCTGAAAAACTGAACGCTGCCAAAATTATATAAAATACAAAACATTGATAGAGGAGCAACACAGAAGCCACATTTTAACACGAGGCAGAAATCTGAATGTGTATTGTTGATGCAATTTCTAGGATTCTTAAAATCAGAAATCACATTTTATTTATTTTAAAATGCAGTTTGTGACAATGTAAAGCAGGCAGCGTCTCCCCTAGATGCTGAGTGATGTCACACTTACTGAAGGTAAGCGCGCGATTGGAGTGTGTCACCCTCTGCCGAGGACATGGACACAGGACTTATAGGAAACCTAAAAGCGGGATGTGCAACTCTGCGTCTCCAAGAATCTTGTTTTTCCATCTGCTACACACGTGTGTCATTCAGGCTACCAACATTCACCCAATTTGGTACGGGTGAAGACACTCAGCTCATCCAGACACCATTCTTATACATGTGGCACTCCTAAAGCCCTGGGGGTCGACCGTCTGTTTTAGAAGGACCTTTCGGTTAGCCATATCTCACCAATGGAATTAAAACAGTGCTGGGACTGGTGCTAATTTAAATATAACAAGTATGTTCTATAGACTTGATGCTGAAATGCGTAAAAAGGGTATAAAGCATTGCTTCTACTCTGCATCAGTGTTTTAATGTAACTACAATGTTGTAAGAATGTTATGTGAGCAAAGACATTTACTTTGTATGTATTTTGATGAAATTATGTAATTTCTGAATCTTCACTTGGAGACAAACTATTTTAGGTGGAATCCAGGGTCTGCGTGTTGACATGAGGCCAGGTGTAGGATTGCCCGGCAGGGATGAGGGTGAGGGCGGGGTTGGGCACAGCCGGGGCTGCGGCGTGAGTCAGCCGATGCTTCTTCAGCTGGCCCAGCTCGCGGAAGCAGCAGCCACACTGGGCACAGCGGTAGGGCCTCTCGCCGGTGTGGATGCGCTGGTGCTTGTGGAGGCTGTCCAAGTGGCGGAAGCGCTTCTCGCAGTACCGGCAGGGGTACGGGCGCTCGCCCGTGTGGATGCGCTGGTGCGTCTTCAGGCAGTAGAAGCGGCGGAAGCCACGGCCGCACACGTTGCAGCGGTGGACCTTGTCTGAGCCGTCCCGTTCAGCCGCCTTGCGGCTCTGTGGAGAGGCCAAAGGCGGAGTGCCCGCATTGGCTAGGAGCGCCGATGGCCCCGGGACCACAGACTCCAGAATGGGCTCCTCCGGGTCATCTTCGATTTTAACCGTGCCTTCTTTGACCTCCTCCCCGTCCTCCAGGACCTGGATCAGGCCCAACTCGTTCACGTCCCCCGCAACAGCCCCAATCTCAAACTCGAACTTCGCCATTTCAGACTCCTCCTGGGGGACTCCCACCTCCTGATCTGGCTGAATTCTTCCAGTTGCATCTTTCCTCTGGCCTCCTTTGTACTCTGAGGGATGACAGAAATTGGCAATCAACTATCACATCAATTAAAAGATCAGTGCTTTATTACCATGAACAAAGTTTTTGCTTTCGCTGTAACATTTTATACTATCCCCAGTCATCTAAGACTAGGAGAGGTAGTTATTGTATACAAACCTCAGACCAAAATAAATAAATTGAACGTCATAAAACGCGCATAAGGAAGCGCATTCCAGATCTTGTCACACTTGAAAATTATGCAGTTACAATATCCGTAATGCGCGAGGAATTTTTGTTTTTGCTACAACTCAACTAGATTCAAGTCAACTTTATAATATCAGATCAAGCCATTGCCGCCAGCCTGATTAAATAATTGTTTCCCAGTGGCGAAAATTAATATAGCCTATTGTTCCTTCATGGATCACAGCATCTTATAAGTAAGGAAATACTCAGACAAACCTTTATCCACCACTCCTTCGTCGGTAATATAGAATTGATTATCACTATCCTCTCCGGTTCTCAGCAATAAGTGTTCAGGCGCCTGCAACTCTGGTTCGTGTATAGTTCGACTGTGGCTGGTCTGAGATGGGTTAGCGAAGGAGGTTGACCGAAAACGGCGGTTCGGGCGTCCTCTAGAAAACTCAGATTGCACAGTCGGTAAGCAGAGACCAACGCTAGGTAAAGACATGGATGACATTTGAGTTCGTCGAGAGGAACTTCTAAATGATTTAACCGAATCACGAGAATTGTCCCTGCCGAAGATGCTAGGTACAGGATCGGTGGTAGTCGCTACAATAAAGGATGAATCGTTGGTATGTGAATGATCTGTATTTAATACATCGGAGAGCGGCTGACTGTTGAGAAGCAAACACTGTTTGATGTTCTTCTCGGCTGCTGTCATGTAGTATCTCACAGCCTTTAGTTCACTCTCCGAAATTTCCAGTCTCTCTTTCAAACTTTGGTTCTCCCGATGGGACTCAGCGGCGGCATTGTGGGCAGCAGATAATTTAGTTCCGACGACTCTTGCCGTTTCCTTCAAAACTGTTTCTACGGCGCATCTCACCGCTTGCTCAATGGTAGAAGCTAGTTCGTATTTTAAAAAAGAGGCGTTGGTATCCATATCCAGTCTGTTTTTTAAGTCGCAGTTATCAGTGTGCAGTCGGCAACGATACAATCGGTTAGTTAATTAGCTAGCTCGCTACCAATAGCACGATATCAATATAATGCTTGCGGTACACAATGGGAAACTACTTATGAACCTAAAAATTCGTATTCTGTTTTACTCACTTGTTTTTGAATCAAGTATTTCAACAGAAAAGCACCGAGCGTTTTTATTTATATGTGTAAAAAAGCATAACAAGGCTGTCCACCTCAATTGTTCAAAATCTTCTTGTCGACATGTCATGACGTAATTGGGTATTGTGGGATTTGTAGTAATTTAGCTAGTCGACCACCCAGTCGAACGCCGTAGCACAGAAGTTTAATTACTTCTGAGCTGGTGGCCACCAAAACGGAGAGTTTAGTTTGAAATCATCACCTACATTACTTATTTTTAAGCTATCAAACAAACGCAATTAAATAATATGTTCGTTGCCTTATCAAGCTGGAGTGCATATATATTTTCTCACATCTCCGGAATGCAAGCACGAAACTTGAAGTAATTGTTTTTGCGGTGACACTAAAGCTGTGTTGTTTAAAAAAAAAAAAAATTCTTTATAGAGTAGTTTCATTTATCTTGCCTTTGTGGGTAAGGCTAAAATGTCAGACGCCAGAACAATATGATTTTCAATTATACTGTAGCGGGGATGGCTTGGTGCGCTTCCCCCTGCCAATGGGTTACAGCCATCCCCGCGGGGGCTGCCGGGAAGCCTAGCTCCCAAAGACTTTAAACCCTGTGTGTTCGATGTTTCGTATTACTAAATGTGTGGTTCGTTTACGTTGTTGTTATAACCTGAGTTAGTTATGTTAAAGTTAAGAACCCTATCGATGGGTTTATGTGTGCTGGTGAGGCCTCTCTGTGATTGTCGGTATGTTCGCTAGTTCTTTGCACTGCCAGTTCTGCCTGTGTCAAGGCGGTCGTAAGCACATGTGCGAATTAAAGAGCATTGATTCCTGTTAAACAGTGTCGGTCTCGTGCTTGAATCCGCGCAGAGAAGTAGCACTCCGAAAAACGCTACAATACATTATAAAGAGCATGTAGGCCTGTGCGCTGTAAAAAAAATAATTGAGTTTGTTGATTGTAAAGCTTGAATATAAATGCAGGAATTGATCATAATATAGGCTACTCAGAAGTAATACTGTAAGGATTACCTGCCATTTTCACCATGCATCTCCAAAAATGTGAAATCATTTTAAACTTGATTTTTTCCCCGGTTTTTTCTCTCTTCCTTTCCACGACTACAACTCGTATAAAGGAACCCTACAACACCAAACCTGCCATGATTCAAGAAGTGTTTCTGACTTGTTTCGGTTGCCCGTTCAGGATTCAGCAGGCTTATCGAACTGAGACCGACCCATGTTTCTATAATTTTAGCAGTAGGCTTTGTATGTCGCAATGTGTCTGTATCTGTACATTCTGTGTGTGGTTGAGTTTTTTGTGTGTCTTACTGGGCCCCGACTAACTCAAAATAGGAGCCCCTGCTACCAAGCTTGTTGAGCTAAAGAGTCCTGTGGAACCTATCAAAGCCTTGTCTTGATTGTAGGGCTGACTCGCACACCCAAGTGTGCTGCTGCTTTGCTCGCCAGGTTACAGTCAAAAAATGACCTGCAAAATCCAGAGCATAGGGGGATTTGGCTGACTGAGCCACTCGGGACGACCTAATGCAGTCTCATTTTAACAGAGCGCATGCATTGAATTTGTAAGCCTGTTAAAATAGACCTCCCTTTGGATTGTGTGTGCTGTAATACCGAATTAGGCTCAGAGTAATTATAGTCTAGTAATTCTTCACATATATTAATCACCCTTTTGGTTCATTCAAAGATATGAATGCAATCAAAAGTCTTCCTCCGAGAGTTATATTTATTTCAAAATGTTGAACTATTGCTAACCCAATGTTTTTTAAACAGCTTGACTCACTGGAAAGACACGTCATACCAATAAAAATCTTTGCAAATCTAAGAAGGGAGGATTTAGCCCTTCAAGTCGGATCTACTACCGGGCTGGTAATGATAATATTAATCAGGTTACAGAATGGTTCATATTGGAACAAGAAAATAATGTAGGCCCTCTTCTTCTGGTGCAGTTCTGCCAACTCCCACTGGAACTAACATACTTATTTACAATCATAACATAATAATAAACAGTTATTTTTATATGGAAACGGATTAGGCAACATTTCTCTTTGCACACAATATCACATTTTTTTATCCATTGCTGGAAACCCACCTTTTATTTTAGTGCTTTCAGACATGGTGAACAGCCATCCAATTAACCAAATATGTGCATACTGATGTCCTATTCTCTTTTGAAAACTGAATAGAAGTGCAGCCTATTTAAAAAGCATTTTTTCAGATACCTTCAGACTCGATTATGGATGAAAACACAGTCAAGGGTTTAAAACAGCTGAGTGCTTTTAGATAAATATTTGCCATTTTCCTAAAAGTTTATATTCTGCTTGTATGATGCATTTTATGATAACATCATTGCATCTGGGTCTGCAAGCTTGGGAGAAAGAGCTAGTAATAGAAATCTCAGGAAACACGCCTCAAATAGATGAATACTATTCCACTAATGTTAAAATCTGCTTGATCCACTTTAAAATTGTACATAGACTGCATTACTGCCAAACTTAATTACATAATTAAGTTTTTCCCCACCAAATGGGACAACTAGTGTAAGTTGACTGGTCACTTTGCTCCATAGTTATATATTATACAATAGGCCTATATATATTGAAGAATTTATCAACTTCACCTTTAATTGTGTAGGATAGCACACCAGTGAAGGTTTCATTGGGACTTCAAGGGAGGTTGAGCATTTGTAAAAAAATAAAAATAAAAAAAAAGAAATTTAATAGCCTACATGCATTTTATATTCGTGTGATGTTTGTTTTAAAAAAAAACATTCACCTAGTGGTGTGAACCTATGCTGTCATGTTAGTGAGCATCTACAACACTGCTATCTACTGGTGACTGCGTATTAGAGCTCAGCTTCACATAGAGAGCGATAAATGTATTCTTATACGTTTCAAAGGTAGACAATTAGATTGTCAGTGATGTGATATTGAGACTCTGATTTGACAAATGTTGTGACTGTGCCCGGAAGTTTCTCTTCATATTCAATGTACAGTATGAGGACTCTTGCCTTAGAGTGGAATCATAATGCCTGAAGACCAATCATTGCAAAGATCCAGCAAAGTAACCATCATATTTTTGTTTTGATTTATAAGAACTGAAGCAGGTCAGCAGACAAACTCAGAAAGGCAACACCCAACCGGCCTCACAGACCATGGTCGGACATAGCGACCAGCCTGACACCTCGCAGGACGAGCACTCTGCAAACCCCTGGACTGGAACAACAGATGGAAGAGCCACACCACCTGCAGCCCAACCAGCAAAGCCTCCCACACATACAGTAGCTGACACAGCCAACCGCATCCAAGACCATTCCACTGCCATTGGCTCCCCTGCCACTGCCACCGCAGCCCCCAAGAGAGATAGCTGGGCCCAAGACATAGCTGATGTCTTCATTAACATTGACTCTAATGGGAAATACATTAACCGCAGACGGCTGGTCACCACCATCCACTGCTCCACCACACAGCGTGCCTTGAACATACTCCACAACCCTAACTTCCCACAGTCCTCATCGTCCACATGGGCACTGTTCAGCCTGCAGGGAGGGGTGGTTGGGACATTAACCCAGGTGGCTGAGAGAGATGCCCAGCAGTTCCCTGTTGCCAGGGTTACCATGTCCACCCTGCTGTCCAGACAGGACAAACTGAATCGAGCAACACATCTATGCTGCTGCTCTCACTAGGACAGCACTGCCATACAGCCTGGCCCTGGCTGAAATGGAGATGCTCCTGAAAATAGACTACACCCAACTAATGGATTTACCATCAAAACATACAAACATTCCTAAAAAATGTAAATCCCTCTATCTTGGCCCACAAGCAAAATAAATGAGAAACAGAACAAGGAAGATGGAAACAACCACCTGTCTAGGAGCAGCCCCTGGTGGTAAAGCAATAGGCCCCTACGGAGAAACAGGAATGACGCTGAACATCTGCTAGAGCCTGGGGCTCCACATTTTCAATGGCCAGTGGAGACTCTTCAGGAAGATGCAACTACTCCTCTGCACTGGGAACCAGTGTGGTGAACTATGCAATAACCGACATAGACCCACACAATCTCAACCCATTTGTAGAGCGTGAACAAACACCTCTGTCAGACCACAACCAGACCCTGCTGTACATGAGAAGAGCAGAGCAGCCCAGTGGCGGCCAGAACAATCCCCCGAACCTCTCCCACCCGCGAGCCAGCTACAAATCTTCACAGCAGAGCACAGAGGGATATATAGAAGCCTGTAAAAGCCCAGAAATACTTCAGTCAATCCAACAAAAATATCAGCCAAACACGGTAGGAGTAAACATGGCAGTAAAGGACTTAAAACTATATTTTCACAGCAATAGTCGAGCGGACCAAAATCAAGAAACAAACAACTTTTTCACCGCAAACAAAGTATAAAAATACAATAAATGCAGAACAATTCAGACATACTATCAACATCAAACCAGAAATACAGGGACCCTGAGAAACATAAAACTGTGTACCTGTAAGCACTACAAACACACTCTGAGGAAGAAGAAGAACACCTACGTCGCAGAAAAACTGCAGAAAATGGAAGAGGTGATTGATAGATACTAATTCTTGGAAACTTTTACACCATCCAAAATAGGCTCTATAACCTGAAGGGCCCAGTGAGGATACGGCTGAAAATTTTTGACAGTGTGATGTCTCCAGTCCTCCTGTATGGCTGTGAGGTGTGGGGCCCACTGACATATTCCGACCACAGTGAATGAGACAGCAGCCCTATGGAGGTCTTGCAGCTGGAGTTCTATAAACAACTACCCCAGCTGCGCGGGAGTGCAGTCAACAACGGATGCTGGGCCACTTCCCATTGCTGCTCTCTTTAGCGCACGAGAAGGCTGAAATACTGGAGCCGCCTTGAAAACTGCAGCCCGCATTTCTATTGCCACATAGCACTGCAGAGCCAGGAGCTGGGTCCCCAGCAGTGTGCCTGGTACAGTCCCTCACCAGCCACAAAGGTAACACAGGCTCCGACATCAATGCAGCCTTCTGGGAAATGAAAGCAGAAAAAAATATGTAAAATTAATAAAGATAATAAATACTCCACAAAGCAAGCAATGCTACTGGAGCTTTCAGAGGGACTATGGATTGGCACGAGACCTGTTGAATACCAAGGGCCCTAGAGAACTACAAGCCACGGGCTAGTTTAGATTGTGTTTCCACGGCCTGGAGGTGGAGATGGCACGCACAGGCTGACCTGAAAGCCCAGAGAATCGAGACTGCACATGTAGTGAGAACGGGGAAAAGTGGAGGGAGAGCAACGGTTCCTGCTGCGCTGCCCCAAATTCACCACAGAGAGAGGCACAATGACCCCTGAGTCCACGGGGAGCACTGTGAGGGTTGTCCTAATGTATACAGTTATGTTAAAGTTTTGCTTATTTGTGCACAAATGTTTGTTTTTCTTTATGCACTAGATTTAGGAATGTTTTGGCACTACGGGTAAGGAGACAGCATGCCAATTATGCTCTAATGATTTTTTTTTAATTGTAAGTACTTGTGTTTTTTTCTTATCAATAGTTCCAGTGAGTTTATAATGTTTGAGTTCTGTTAGCTGTTACATAGTATGTGGATGGGAATTAGTGAATTGGTTCTACATTAATTAGCTTATTGTATTTGGCATTTAGCTGTGTTTCTTAGGCTGCCTTGATTGATCTAGTTCAGCGAATAGGCTCCTGCTACCCACAGAGTACAGGTGTTCTCACTGCGACTCAGGAGTGGTGGAGACAGAGCTGCTCCTTTTAAAGAAATACAAAAACTGTCAGGAACCAAGACAAACATTTAATTCAAAAATGAAAAGCATCTGCCCTGTTGGGAATATTATACCGGATGACGAATAAATCCCACTGGCAAAGAGCATTCAAATGTCCACAAAAGGGAAAAGATCGCAGTACAGAACATCAATGCTTGAAAGGTTTTCTGAGGCTTTGCTGCCCTCCTGTTCCTCCTGGTCAGGAATACGCACATAGGCAGTAATTCCCAAGTTTCAATACCGCTGCACCACGGTAACAAGTGGATAGCTTCGGTCATCTCTTTATGTTTGAAAACTTTTGCAATTTGTCTAATAGAATTGACTGGGATAATCATTACCACTGAGTGTAGGAACAGACTTTATAGCTCATTAAAAAAATGTTTTATGTAACGCATGTTAGAGAGCATTTGTTCATGTTTTGGAACAAACTTGTGAAACATTGTCTTTAACTTGATCTAAGTAGCATTAGTGTGTGGTATCTGTTCGCACACCCGTTTTGTAACAATCGGACAATCACGTGACTGTAAAATCTCCTGCCGCACCGAAACCAGACGTCTTCACTTTCCTGTAAAACAACAGCGAGAAACCTTAACATATGCAGTTTGCAAGGCTACATAAATATTTTATGTTAGATCTAAATTACACATCTATTTAGTATAAGACATTCGTTTGTATTTTAAAAATTAATTGAAAGTTGTTTTGGAAGTGTTTTAAAAACCGAAGCATATCAACAGTAATTTGAGCCACCGGGCATCCCTTCCTTAAATCCTTTATACATTTGAGGGGTGTTAAATGGTACAGTCTTTCTGTAAATGGGTGTGGTTGAATCGTTCTTAGGAGATCCGAGGTTAACACTGAACGGATGGTAACAATTGGTGCTTAATTAAGGACTCCGTTACGGTGTAGGCCCCTCTATGATCCACTACTGCGCATGTAAATCTATGCACAATTAATAGTATCTTTATTTATTGTTATACAAATGGGTAGGTGTTTTTATCCCTCCGGCAAGAAAAGTGGTATTTTGTTGCATTTTAAATTTTTGTTCTGATCCTTCCTCTACAACCGGAATACGAATATTTTGATTTGTGTAGTTTTTAATATCGGACGGACATAACGGACAGGCATAGAGAGAACGGAGGAAGTAGCTAACAGGCGAACTAGCAAGGGAGAGGAAGGAAGCGAAGAATCACGAAAACACACTGTAAGAAAACAAAGGCACAGATAACATTTATTAACAACATAAAGAATTCCGTCACCAAAAAGGATTTCATTTGGTGATTGAACAATCTTTGGAGAACATTGTACGTTTCTGCGCTGTGTATCGAATAATCCTTTCTACACCAAAAAAGTATTTTGGAGTAAAAAAAAAAAAAATTCCGAAGACAAGAGGGATTACAACAGAAGAGACGAGTTAAAATATTTCGGCATTTAAAGAAGCTGAAGTAAAAAGTACACGATCTCGCTACAATGTATTTTTAAACGCGTAAATGTGTTTTTTGTTTATAGAAAACTCAATCCAAGATCCGAAGGAGGGGTTAAGAAACTGAAAGCAATAAGCT
The DNA here is from genome assembly GCA_025775045.1 of Hiodon tergisus. Classification (NCBI taxonomy): domain Eukaryota; kingdom Metazoa; phylum Chordata; class Actinopteri; order Hiodontiformes; family Hiodontidae; genus Hiodon; species Hiodon tergisus. The sequence continues at coordinate 794,366 of JAOVYW010000055.1, read as the reverse complement.
ACTGAGATATCTAAAAAGGATTTGTTTTTAGAAGATTAATAAGAAGAGGTCACTTTTCATCTCTAACTATTTGAAATCGACATAATTTATATTAACACCCAGATTGACCTTCACATCAGCCAGGTAAATAAAAATTTACTAAAATGATGTGTCGATGTTGTTTGCTAGCGACGTAAATATATGGGGCCCACGCATGCAATTACCGAATATTATGATGGCGAGTTTATGTTAGTTGATTTTTAAACACACACTGGATGTTGAATAATATAATTGGACGCAGTATTATTCGTTAATAAGCAAAATATTATCCGCGTATGAACTGGTAATGCTCGGCGTTCGGTGTAGTCAATTAAACTGCACTACTCTACAGCCATTGCAACGTTGTAGCTATCTGTTGGCATTGTTCGATTGGGATTAAAAAAAAAAAAAAAAAAAAAACGATTTGTAGTACAATTTTTACATTGCCATTATTTTTAAACATTAGGTGAATTGGGTGGTGCAAGCTTATATCTTGAAGCATTACAAGTGAAAATTAAATGCAGAAAACAAGTGTTTTAGTTCGCTGGGTAGTACCGTTTCGCAGCACTGTAGCTGAAACAGGAAACCAGACATGGGCAAGAGTCAGACCACTGTGCGGGCGACCCGTGATCGTGACGAAGGGGGATTGAAATACCCGCTGTTAAAGTATTTTATGGAATTGGCTTCCACTACACTAGACACAGCCAACGGCTACAGGGCCAGAGATATTTATGTTATCCACTCAAACCTTTAATCTCTAATTTGAATAAATTATCATGATAAATTACCAAATATTAACAAGTGCTTCAGCCAGGTACTGGAGTGAGATTTTCGTGATTAGAGAGACCTTGAAAATTTCTAGGACCGTGGCATTCCAGGAATATGGTTGCCAACCTTGGGCCTAACCCATATCCACAAGTCTCTAGAAGATGCTAGACAGTGTGGGTAACGAATGGAGCGTTTAGATCTACAAAATATCAAAATAGGCTCATGCAATAATGCATTATATATTTGACAATTGTTGCTATATATAGCTAAAGAATTCGGTCGTTTTGCTGTGGCTAATGTGACGGGAGACCCATGCAGAGCCAGAAAATAGCAGTATGGTTTACGGCCTTAAGCCTTTTGTCGGTTATTGCATAGAAAAGACAATTCATTACAGGACGCCTAGAGGACACTACATCCTGTTTACAAAACTGCGTAGCAGACGGTAGTCTATCGTAACATTTAAATAGCTAGTTGTGGGTACGATACATTTTATATTGAGAGGACAGCTTTTGCCTGTCACTTAAACAGGCGTTATTTACAATCGCAATAACCCGCCTCCTTCCAAAAATGCAAGTTACGGAAGCGTGGTCTAATGAATTGAATCAGGAATTCTCGTACTTAGGTCTGGTTGCTTTCTGCTCCAGCTACTCTGACAAAACAAATCCACCCTTCCTGATAGAAGCATACCTTCAACGTTACAATATGCCTACATATTGATATTCTTCGATAGAGAAACGCAAACGTTTTATGATTATACATGAACGAACCATTGGCTCGAGAACAATCTATTCACACACCTACTGAAGGCGACGTAAGTCGATACTGAGTGTGCATTTTATCTATGTTGGAAAGGGAAAGTCCTCTGCATAATTAAATTTTACAGTGTATACACCCCAGCATAAATGTTTCAGGAAATAAGTACTCTCCAGCCTATAAATAAATGAGCAATGCGTTAACGCAGATTTTGAACATATTGCCATCGGTACATACAAGGTTAAGGAATTTTCACTGTAGTCCACTATGGCATAATAAAAATAATACATGGCACTGTTTGAACGTTTAATGGAAGGTTTTCAATATAAATTAGCCCATCGATTTTATGATGCAAATCAGTTGTTGTAAGAAATGTAACAAAAATATTGCAAGGTTCAGGTACTCACAAATGCTGTTAAATTCCCTTATATCAGCAGTCCCCCACTCCTGTCCGCTACACCCCCAATCCAGTTGGTTTTACATGCTTCCCTAAATCACCTATGGATCTAATCCAAGATCCAATCACACAGGTGCTTTAGGGCATCAACTAAAACCAACTGGATTGGGGACCTCCAGGACCAGAATGGGGCACCTCTGTCTTACATCATTATAAAGACCTCCTACTTGTACTTCAGAGCTGTCAGAATCTCTGAATAATCCCGATAATAATGTAACTGCTTGTGATAGTGGTTGTCTGAGGTTAATGTATTTGTAAAAAGCAACACATTCAGACTTTGGTAAGGGGTCAAAACTATCTACATCTGTAATGGCTCTGCATTTGAAGTGGGAGACTGGAGTCGGTTTTACTGCTGCACTAAAACGCGTCTAATTTACCCTCGCTAGCCACTCTGAGTGTTATCACAGGTATAGGCCAGCAAAGTGCAGATTGGGATAAACGAGAAGCACGATGCTATTCGAAGACAGGCGGTAGCGGAGTGAGTCCGTGACAAAATCCCCAAGATCGGTCGGTTGCGCGGGACACGGCTAGTTACAGAGGGATAGCAGTGTAACATGTGGTCCAAGGTTAAATGAATAGCTAAGGGGTCCATCAGTAATTTTGTCTCCTTTGAGTTTGCGTCTCACTGCCACAGTAAAAGAAAAAGAAAAAAGCCTCTCTATAACCACGTACGTTATCAGAAGTGAAAGTTGCTATTTATTACTTTAAAAACAAAGTAAAAGCAATTAAACACTTAAATGTCCCAGCAGGTAATGGCATCCTGTGCCCCTTGCATCCGCTGTTTCTATTCCCCTCTCTCTCTCTGAGCAGCTGTGCTATGAGACACAGGCCTGCTAATTTCCCCCTGTTGCCCTCCATTAGTGCTGTCTGATCCATCTGCTTGGAGGTTACCCTGGGGAACAGGAATCCAACTAATTGCTTCCTGCTGTAGGTGGTTGTGTGCTGGGGACTTAAAGTAATGCAACACCTGTGACTCGGATGTATTGCCAACATTGATGGGTTAGCAGTCCAGTAATAAAAAGGGCATAGAGAGCTGTCTTGTTTTATTTTAAGGAAATGTGTACACGATTATTTATCAGATTGCTGGGACCATGCATCCAATATCGTAGATATGTTTAGGACCCGTTGAAAATGAAAAGAACGAAGGGCAGTTCACTCACACGGAGAGCAGTTAGAATGCAAATGTCCTGCAAAGCAGTTGCTGTACGGACACCGAGCGGGTTTGAAGAGCGGTTTATTTGAATCAGACAACGCACTCCAATTTAGTCTTCCATAACAAATCGACTCTTGATTGAAATGAAATTATTGTATTTACTGATACAAAACAACATGTGTTGTTTACAGATGGGAATTTCCACTTTTCCTCGTTTAATTTGTGAATCAAGCATAGACGGAATGCACAAACTGTTTCTCAGTGGTCAAGAGGAGGGGCTTTTCATGGTTTAGCCTCTCGACTGCAACACAAGCTTAAATATTATTGATAAAATATATATATAAATAAATTCAATAATATAAATCACCAGTCATTTTTACAATTGTGTAAACCACCACTGCTTAATGCTATAGCTTCTGCCACTGCACGTGGGGAGGTTGCAGAAGTATGATTGGTCCTCTCCAATGATTTCATGCTTAGAAGTATGGTCAAATATTGTGTGATCCAGATGTGCAGAACTGGTAAAGAATACCCCCAACAGACTTACAGCAGTAATTGCTGCCAAAGGTGGTTCTACCAAGTAATGACTGAGGGGGAATAATACCAATCAAGACAATTCAGTTTGCTTTCCCCCTCCTCTTTTCTGTTAATTGTTGTTTTAATTTAGACATTATCTTTCCTCAAGTGTTGAGTCAATTGCATGGATCCAAAAAAATTTTAAAACCCATTTAAATGAATCGGGGTGTATCACAGCAGATGGTAAAAACGTCAGTGGGATGGGGGCAAAATACTTCTGATAGCCACTAAATAAAAATGACGAAAACCGGCCAACGAGCGTGAGTGATGATGGTAACTGCAAGTAAATGGTAACCGACGGAATAAAACAACTGCAATGCAATTAGCTTCTTCATTTAATCCTGCCCCCTTTAATCTAATCTAATTTCAGATAATCGAGGGGTTAAGAGTTAGCGCAGGGATGATACTTGTACCCAGATTACATCAGATTAGGGATTAAATGCCAACTGTTTTCAGGCGACGACTTTATCTTTGCATAGAGAAAAGGTACGGATTATAGAGCTCAGTCTAAACACAGTGAACATGATGTGTGAACAATAATTTTACAGTGAACCAACACTGGAAGACCATGGATGGTTTTCATAACCCAGTAACGCCCAGCCACATTTCAACACGTGTCTGTGTTGCTCAAGTCTCGGTTAATGCTGCTGGACTTGAATCAAAGTCATGCTAATGATCCGTTGCTAATAGCATGTCGTCCTTTGGCATTGATCGGACCCTGATGGGAAAATGCATCCGACTCGATGTTAATCTGATTTGGAACAGCTGTTCTGTACAATAGCTGAGCGTGAGTAGTTTTTTTTACAGCTTATTCACAGGAAGTTCTCTGATCTGACTTTGATGTGTGTTATGTATGTGGTTCAGAACTATGGTTCTGTCGTTTGCCGGACTCTGGGGTAGGGGTGCAATTTTCAATTTAAAAAACTCTGATTGCGTCCTCCGGCTACTTTGCTGTTTGTATAATGCTTGTGTAATAATTGTCTAATTGATGGAATTATTGCTGAGTAAGAAAGAATATATTTGAAATTAAGGGAAGAAATCTATTATTAAATTTTTTTGTTTACCTGCAGGTTGCTTATTGGCTGAGTTGCTGTGAGAGTGACAGGCTAGCACCCAATCAACGATGAGTGAACTGGAGCAGTTACGGCAGGAGGCGGAGCAACTGAGGAACCAGATAAGGGTGCGACCCTAAGGCCTTTTATGTGCCATTTTAAAAGCTGTTCCCCATTCACAAACAAAAATCCTAATGAAAGTATGGGGATCTACTAGTCCCATTGCTTTTAAAATTAGTTTAATAACGTAACCTAATTGTCGTAAAACACATTTGTCTTATTTCTACATTTCAGGATGCCAGGAAAGCATGTGGAGACTCCACCCTCACACAGGTATGTAACAAATATTGAATTTTGTGCAGGTGATTGGATGAAACTGCAGTATTTTGGGGGTCAATTTTGCGGATTATGTCAAGATTAGAGTATTGTTAATTATGATACTAAAAGCTATATAATTGGGTGGCCTGAATGACAACCGGGGATGGGCAGGAGGTAGTCTGTTGGGGTATTCTTGGCTCCTCTGTGAATAGCGACCCGCCCTGTGGCATTGTGGGTGCCTGCAGGTTCACTGTGTCATTGGGGGGAACTGCCTCTTGTCTAGTCGAGCTGCGTAGCCTGTGTTAAATGACCAATCGCCAAGAGGTAGGTGCTGGAGGTGTTCCTCTACGCACTGCCATATTGTCCTTGGTTTGGTGTGTATGGCACAGAAGTACACCAACTTTGCTGTAGATAGATTAATCTTCCCTTTACCTGCACACATGTTCAACGGTAATATTTATGTTTCACAGTCACCAAGAACAGTTGTTATCTAGCAGACAGACTCAAGCCCAATTAAATAGTAAACAACAGATTTCATTTCTCCCTTGGGCAGCTGGTTTGTAGCTGCACCTGTTCTAATTGGGGAAAAAAAGTGTCAATCTTTAACCAACATGTCTGCATCCCGTTACTGGTGCTACAAAGATTTACACCTTAATACTTTTTGGTACTTAATATTTCAAACAAGCAGTCCCACCTCCTTGATTTGTTACTGACTTCAGTCCCCAAACAAAACAAAAAAACTGCTTCCTGGACTTCTTGAAGTTTAAGAGTATTATCAGATAGCTTGTAAATGGAAAGGTGTATCTCCGTTTACCTACCAGGAAGCTGAAATTAGACTGGCCCTTACAATGGACTTCCCTTTGACAGTGTGTGTGTGCTCATGCGCTTTGTGGCAGATAACGGCGGGTCTGGACCCCGTGGGTCGGATTCAGATGCGGACGCGGCGCACCCTACGCGGGCACCTGGCCAAGATCTACGCCATGCACTGGGGCACAGACTCCAGGTGTGTATGCACCCTTTACTCATTAGGGGTGTGTTAAACACTCCACCCACGTCCGCTGACTTCAGAAATTGGCTTTATTGACATTGCCTTGTCCTCAGTATTTACTGCGCTGTTTAAATTAGTGTAAAATTGTAGACATTTTGCTATATATAGGTGTCTTATAAAGAAACGAGCAGTAATGTATTCAAAATCGGGGAGTCCGGCTTGTGAACAACTGTTTGTGTCGGCAGGCTTCTTGTCAGTGCCTCTCAGGATGGTAAACTCATTATCTGGGACAGCTACACTACTAACAAGGTAACCTGGTTCCTCGTGTGTGTGTGTGTATATGTGTGTATGTATATGATATGTGTGTGTGTGTGTGTGTGTGTGT
>JAOVYW010000055.1:757641-770125 GCA_025775045.1 Hiodon tergisus | reverse complement strand
CTTCCTCATCACGCTCTCACCGACCTGTGGGGCTTCCCTCTTCCTCATCACTCTCTCACCGACCTGTGGGGCTTCCCCCTTCCTCATCACTCTCTCACCGACCTGTGGGGCTTCCCTCTTCCTCATCACTCTCTCACCGACCTGTGGGGCTCTCCTCTTCCTCACCCGCCCCTTTCTCACCGACCTGCGAGGTTCTCCTCTACCTCACCTGCCCTCCTCCCAGTGGGGCTCCCCTCTTAATCATCCTTCTCTCACCGATCCGTGGGGCTCTCCTCCTCTTCCTCTGGACCCTCTCCACTCTCGCTCTCCTCACTGCTCTCACTGCTGTCCGAGGAGGAGGAGTAATCGTTAGCCTTTGCGGGGGGTCTCGGGGCCTCCTCCAGACGCTCCTTGGAGTACAGACCGTGGTCCTGGGCACAGAAAAACACCCAGGTAAAGGGAACACTTGAGTCCACAGGATGAGACACACAAAACCATGCAGACACCGGCTCAACAGAAAACATGACACACTGCTTAAAAGTCGAACAGAAACACAAAAGATTTGTGGTTAGAACGAAGGCCATTAGCAGTATGCAAGCGAATGAATACACAACTATACAGGTGACCAAACACACACACACACACACACACACACACACACACACACACACACACACACACACACACAGGTACTGACCTCTCCTATAGCCCTCTTATAGCTCTGTGCATTGGAAAGAAAGGAAAGAAGTGGAGTGGAGACAGAGGAATTGGGTGGAAGGAGAGGCACAGAGGAAGATGGAGGAACATTGTCACAGAAACACAATGTAGGAGGCAGAGGGGGGAAAATGAAGGAAAAAAGAAAGGATCTATGTTAGTGTAAGGCTCAGTTTTTAATAACAGATGGAGTGACAGTCACCGAGGAAGCGGCAACAACAGACCCAGAGTGTGAAAGACCCAGAGGTGCAGTGGTTAAAGTATTACACCTCTCACTGCGTCCCAAATCCTTAATGCAAACGTTCCCACCAGCAGAAGGCAGAACATCAGTGCAGATACAGGCATACGTAGGGGTTCATATAACTTTCTGTTCAACCAGGTGTGCATGTGTGCGTGCGTGCGTCTGTGTGCGAGACGGACAAAAGCAGCTCACAGCTGGGCGACTTGGGCGAGAGGAAGTGCGAGACTCTCCGGGCTTATGGCGTCCCTCCTGGGGGAGTATGGGTGAGTCCATTTTGGAGGAGGCTGAAACACACACACATATATATGCGTTACAGCTACATATCGACACGGCACCATGCAGAGGTAGCAGCATTTCACAACGTTGTTCAGTCAGACGTACAGAGAAAGGAGTGGGAGAGGCAGAAAGACTCACTCAGTATTCTGTGCCTCTCCAGGGAGCCGGTCTGGGGAAGGTTGGACATGTTGCTCATGCCGTCCCCCCTCTCCCAGCGGTCATTGCGGCTGAGGTCTGGGTTGCTGACAGAGGGCAGAACACACCCTTATTTTGACTGATAAGATGTTCCGCGGTTACGCAGCAGTGTTTGAATTGGGATGATTTTGAAACCAAACCTCTATGTTAAAAAGATAAGTGTCTTACTCCATACCCACACCCACCTGGCTCTCACTGGGTGTCGGATACCAGAGGACAGGTTGGCGTTCAGAGCCGTAGCGATGGAGGTTGTCCTCTGGGGTATCTGAGACAGACAGACACAGAGACAGCATTTCACAGGCAGATGTAAAGGTAAAGGGGGATACTGTTGATGAGCGTGCAGAAGATCTGTACAGACCCGTTCATCAACATATTCTTACAAAAAGCAAACAAATAGGGAATTGCATGGATAATATTTGTTCCAGACGCAAACTTTTTTTGTTCTTAATACACGGGAGGTGTAGTTCTAATAAAAACACACAAATTTAAATGTTGTATGTGGGACAAGTAAAGCACTTACTAAATGCTAATTCCATTTAAATGTTGTGTGTGGGACAAGTACAGCTCTCCACCCATTTGGAACAATTCTACTTCTCCCACAACCACTAGAAAATGAATCTAGAAGTTCAGGAAATCCAGGAGATTCACCATTAATAGCGACGCACAATTTTTACTTATTTATCTTTGCTTATTTTGAATTCATTCCATTTTCAGTATTTATATACTACATATTTTGCCAATTGGTAGGGCTAGCTATTTTAAGCACGTTCCCTGAAGCTGCTGCAACTGCACAGAACAGAAGCTCTAGCAAGGCCACAGTGTGATTTCATGTTCAGAAGTATTACTTTCAACGCATTAACGCCACTGAAATCCACAATCCAAAAGAGATTCAAATTGTTAGGTAATCAAAATGCACTCGAGGTGGGGAAAACGGACCTTCGGGGGTGGCTCCGTCTCCTGTAGGTGGATCCAGGGCCCACGCTCATCCCGGATGGATCGGGGCTGGGGGGCGGGGCTCTCAGAGGTGGGGTCAGAATTTTGACGAACAAGCTCCCTGGGGGGGATAGAGCGGGGGTTGGGGGAGGGGTCCTGGGTGGGGCAGGCAGACATGTTCTTAGTGGGCTGGTCGCATAGGGACTGAGAGCGGGGCACAGGGGCAGCGTACGGCTTCAGGGGCACCAGGTGAGCCATCTGGAACTGGGAGGGGGAGGGGGGCAACAGGATGAGTCAGAAAGGGGAGAGCCAAAAAAAATAATACGAGAGGAGGGATGTAGCAGAGTTGTGGATTTGGAGGTGCAGGTGGAGGTTTATAAGCGTTTGAAAACAGGCGAATGATGACCAAGGGGGAAAAAATAAAAAAATGTAAAAATAAATAAATACAGCAGAACATTCGCCAAGGGAAAAATCAAATGTGCAGGTGTAGGGGGCATCAACCATGAGGGGGTAGGAAGGGTTAGAGGAGGGAGGAGGAGTAAAAAGGAAGAAAAGTCAGTAAAACAGAGCAGACCCATGTTTTAAAGAGATAGACAGGAGGTTAGTGTAGGTTAATGCAGACGTTTTTGCAAGGGATGAAGCTTGGGTATGCCACATAAGAAACTGGTGAAACACTAACAGGAACGTAACACCCTCAACACATACTACAAATGGCCTAAAACGGATAGAAAGAGATGACATTGAATCGATGAGCAGATTTTGGGCTCCATTCATAAAGTATCACCAACACTTGAAAGTTTAAACTATGACAATGCTCTGAGATGTAACCCCCACCACCACCCTCAACCACCTTTCCCTTTCCCTCCCCGCAACAACCACCCACCTTTCCCTGCACCCCCTGTGGTTCCACAGCTCTCTGCATGGGCGGGGTCTGGGCAGCTTGCGCCACGCCTGACTGGCAGACGGAGTCGGAGCGCGATTGGATGGCAGTGTCCGAGACGGTGGTGCAGATCTTGGGGGAGCCCTGTCTGTTCAGCTTACTGCGCTCCTCCACCTGGGGGGTGTGGGGTAAAAGGTACACTCTACATCCAGCAGAGGGATCCACAAACGCATCTGTAAAATTAAAGCTAATCAGGTCAAGCCCGAGGGTACAACGTTAAGGGTGCAACACAATGCCTGCCTTCAGGTTTGAATCTTCTGGTTATAATTCAAATAACTTTACTAACCCAACAACCTCGATTAGATGTGATCCACTAATTTCCTCACTGACGGTTTAGTTTCTCCAATCAGTAACCGGCGACAATGGTGAGGGACAGTAAACCAGGAGCCGATGGCACCCAGTTAATGCAGCGGGCAGGGTCCGTCAGAAACGCCCCGCAGTGCCAGGCATGTGTGGCGAGGGAAGACGAAAGCGGGCTTATTGAGGGTGCAGCAGTACCTCTCGAGCCCAGGAGGGCTTGTTGTTGGCCTCTAGGTTCTTGTTGTAGTGGTAGAGCTGGGGCTTCTTGTCTTGCTGCTGCTGCTGCTGCAGGGACACCAGGTAGGCGTGCTCCTGCTGCAGCTGCCTCTGCAGACGCTCCGACTGGCGCTGCTCCTCCAGCTGTTTGCGTTTGTACTCCTGCAGGGGGCGACAGCGTGCGCTCAGAAACGCCTACCGCCCGAGGCAGTTCACGTCATGGTGTGAGAGGCGACATCATGTTGCGAGTGGTGACATCATGGTGTGAGTGTGTGGCGAGCTGGGTCTGGAGGTAATTAACCCATACTATAGCAGGGGGTTACAGCCAGGGGTAGGGAGTACTATCTGGGGCAGGTTTAGGGTGCACATACAGGGGCATGAGTTACCATGAGCAGGGCCTGCTCCTGAAGTAGCTGCTGCTGGAGGATTTCCAACTGTCGTTGCTCTTCCTCTAACTTGTGCCTGATGAACTCCTGAAGGGGGCCGGGGGGAGGAGGAGGAGGAAGTGACAGGAGAAGGCCGATGAACACACTTTATGGTGCAGGAATAGCGTTTACACAGCCAGGAGGAGTTCATTACTCCGCATCCACAGCGTGGGCTGATCTTGGGCTTCATGTTTTTCATATATTAAGCCTGAATGCGCCACCAAATTCCATACGACAACACACAGATTTTTTAATAATGTTATTATCAACATCATAAATACTTATTGTGTAAACTCTACTATGCGACTCTCACTGGTGCACAAGAGTTTAAAAAAAATACGTAAAAACAAAAAACAAAAGAACAAACCTCACCCCCAGAGACCATCTAAAATAAAATAAATCTGCTGCCATGGCAACTACACCATGGCCAGTCTACTGCCTCATTCTGATTCGTGATTGGTTTAGATACCTGCAGGTGTTCAGCCCCTCCTCGCTCTCCTGGCATTCTAATTGGTCAGTGCCAAACAGGTGCTACGTTTCATTGGTTACCTGCTCCCTCTCGGCCAGCCTCCGGTCCTCCTCCCTCCTCATGTCATCCAGTCTGCGATGGGGGCCTTTCTCTTGCTGTCTCACCATTTCACGCTCCTTTCTCTGTTGCTGAGAGAGAAATGTGAAGGAGGGAGTAAAGAACCAGGAGAGGGGGGCGTAAGAGTCTCTGCACCACAGGTCTTTTTCTCTGTTGCCCAAAGCGATCAGAGCAGGAAGAGGAGGAGAAGGAGATTGGGAGAGTGAACGCGACTCCCTACTCCCACGAGTCCAGCTCCTTTGAACAGTGACTCAAGCAGTCAGTCTGATTATTACGTATTTACCCAGTTCTCCTCAGTGTGTTGGGAGAACGTTGTGGACCTAGGGGACATCCTAACTTTATCAAAGACCGTGCAACCTATTTGAGTGTAAATATGCCATCTTCAACCCGAAACACATTTAATCCCCATATCACAAATTACTTCAGGGAACGGGCAGTTTATTAGATATTTATAATGTATATTCTGGCAACGGACAAAGTAAATATTTAACTACCAACGTACCAGTTAAGTAAAGAACCTCTCATTTACATTGCTGGAGGGTGAAACGTGCAGTGTCTCTTTCCACTATTCCAATCCCTACATAGGCTGAGCGCCTGAAAGGGGAAGGTGTCATTTTGTGGCAGAGGGTCCCGCTGACGTGTGATGTGGAACAGTTTCAAAGATGACGTCAGCCTGAGATGCAGCAGGAGGGGGGAAGGTATCACGGCAGAAAGGCCGGACCACACAAACGACACGGTGCCTGCTGGGATTTTGACACCAGTAACAAGCATCCTGCATTACCCGACATCATCAGATGACATCACAGGGTAGTATCGCAAGTACAAATCATCCATGGCACCAGCTAGCAATTTTGTGCAGGTCCAGGGCTTCGTGGCCCAAAAAATCTCCTTAGAGCACACACACTTTTTAAATGCAGTGTTTGAGCATCTGCCATCAGACAGACAATTGCAATTGCAGACAGACAATTGCAAGAATTGCAAGAATTAATTTGTCCCGTACTCAAAGTAGACAATAATTAATAAATAATTAATTGATGGGAAGGCTAGGGGCCTACGTGCAATTTGATATCGACTATTTAATAATATGCCCTGACTACAAGGATTTTGGTAGGAATCACGTTTTTTTAAATTATATTAAGAATAATATATACATGTTATCTTTATTGAAGAATCACAGAATCTATGTTTTGCGGATATCTGTTGGTTGTTGATTAGGGATGCATGTCCTCCGATGACGAAATTTCTGCTCACATCAGACAAAAACCCATCTATTGATACACCTAGAGCATGCACTGTCGAGCAGTGGAGACACAAAAACGACCTCTGCGGAAAGGGTCCACACAGGAGACCTGAGCCTGAGCAGCAGCTTTATGCTGAAATACTGCAGTAGCGTAGAATCTGGTTTCTGTACTCGGAGCCCCTGTGTGTGTGTGGGCTGTGTGGAGGAGGAGATTCTTTTCACATGGACCCTAGTCTTGGTGCCCATAATGCACCATCAACAGGGTCCTTTATTCCAAGAAGTACTTATTCATAACCCTTCGGCAATAAATTTGTACTGATTTTGTAAACCTGCGGTGGCAAACGATCTACACAATGAAATAAGCGAGTAAGAAACCTCAGCAAAGAGTACATAATGTGAGCTGCTGATCAATAAAAACACTCTTACACTTCCCTCTACTGTGCTCACCGCCCACAAACAGCAGAATGCTGGAACTGAGAACACCTCTGTGATCCACTACCAGACTGTTGGATAGGCAACAACTGAGAGTTGTGGGTGCACGGGGGGGCGGGGTTTGAGCGAGGTAGTTAAACACCAGAGGATCACACATTGAGTCACAAAGCGCTTATTTGGTTTGATGCTGCACGTTTTGGTCCCCTGGGTCGAACGTGAATGTAACTTTGCAACACCGTCTCATTAAAAACATCCTGAATCGTTACTACTGCGGATGAAAGGGCCATTCAGCTGGAGCGGCAGCACCTCCGCCGTACCTCCTCCAGGCGGCGCCGCTGCTCCTTCTGTTCCTCGATGCGTTTCTGCCGGTCGTGCAACAGCTGCCTCTTGTGCTCCTCGGGGTCACGGCGCTGGGCGGCCAGCTGGGCCTGCTGCCTCTTCAGGGCCTCCGAGCGCTCCTTGTTCTCCTGCTGCAGCCGCAGGAAGTCCCGCCTCAGCGTCGACTCGCCCGGCACGTTCAGGATGGAGCTGAGAATTAGAGGAAATGTCCAATGCTAATACCTAACCATAATTTCCTGTACTTTGTTAAATTGGTTGACCCCTCTCTATATTTGACCAATGGTTGTATATGTTGGAAAAAAATTTTTGCACGCACACACACACACTTCAAATCTATATCCCCTGTACCATGACAAAAAACAACACAATAGCCTGCGAGCTTCTCCTGAATGAATATACCATTGTCTGGAAATTTCTATACACATAAATTCCCAACAGCACCCCGGAGGCAACATGCAGAATACATACATTCGTAGCAAACATATCAACATGGCAGACAAGTTATGGTAATTATGAAAATGAAGAAGAAAAATCCATTATAAAAAAAGCCTAAAGACACTATAAGCATTGTTTCTTCCAGGGGTATGAATATGTATAATGGCATAATGACAGTCTGTCTGTGGGCGTGCACATGAGAACACATTGTCACCACAGCGGTTAAATAGAGGTGTAGAATGATCTGTGCGTTACCTGGACTCCCTCTCATCCCCTCGATTCTCGTCCTCTTCGTCACTGCCACTGTACTCGTACTCCGTCTCCTCTGGAGCAGACAGGCGGGCGTGGTCAGATAACTGCACCCGCGGACAATCGCACAATCGCTCGGTCTGAACCGGGGCGCTCCTCTGAAAGACGCACCTTTCTCGCCCCGTTTCTTGCGCGTGCGGTCGATGTGGTCCTTGAGCTGGATGCGGACCTGCCTCTCGGTGGGCTGGTCCCGGATGAAGGGGTGCTTCAGCAGCTGCTCTGTGGAGGGCCGGCTGGGGTACGTCTTGATCAGACTCCCCTCGATAAAGTCGATGAACTTTTTCGACCTGAAGAATGTGGAGGTAGGCCCGGGGCAGGAGAGCAAGAGGCACAGAGGGAGACGGAAAAATGAAAGAGTTTGAGAGAGAAGGGGGGGGCATAGAAGAGAGACAGAGGGGTGAGGAGTGGGGGCATCGCCATGGGCAACAGGAGGATTAAACAGGAAGTGGGTGACGGACAAATGGACCTACTGACAACACAACGGCGGCTATCTGGCAATGGCGTGACCGATGGAGAAGAAGATGGATGTCGAGAGGACAGAATGGGATGAAAGGAGGAGTTCAGAAGATCAGGAAGGAGGTAAATAGCATCGGACATTAACGCATGGACAGGGCGAGAGGACAGAAATCCGTGCATCATAGGAAAAAGGAAGGCTGAAGATTCGACAATTTTTTCGACAAATGTACCCACCATTTCTTGGACTTAAGTTTAGGTGGGGGGTTTCGAGGGATGAGGAAGAGAGCTCTCATCGGATGCATGTCGCAAAGTGCTGAGAAAGAGAGGGAACAGGAGGGAAACCTCCACATTCATATTCATTAAGATGCATCTTTTCCAGTTTCACTTACACATTTCATTATGACTGCTACATTTACCTGGCAGGTGCACAACAATCACAGACCGCATGTTCGAGTGCATTTGCTTACTGAAAACAGTTTTTTTTTTTTTTTGTTTGTTTTTTAAAGAGGGTGACAACAAGACAATGAAAACTGAAGTTAACCATTTGCTTCCTGGTGTATTTTGCAGGGCTGTAAGGCAGATTTGAGCCTTTTCTAATTAGCAACCATTTTTTCTGGAACACCAGGCAAGGTACTTTACCTTCTGTATAAAAGCAAAATAAACAACCAAATAAAACAACCTTTATAAAACATCAAGATGTCCTATTGCAAGCTTTAACAGACTTAAATGCGCTTGGATTATCCGTCCCTTGCCCTCCCTTTGACGCTGCATTAAATGACCCGAAGGAAAAACTAAAAACTAAAGCAACTGCAGTATATTTAAAGCAGAAAAAAGACACGCGACATGATACTGCCGTTCATCAACAGCGGGGAGGGAATGACAAAGACGAGACAGCGCTTTGCATCCACACGCACTGCAGCACGAGATAATATTTTTTGGCAATTTGAGACAACACTTGTGCCAGAACGATCCTTTGTAGTGGCTTGGATGGGGAGTCTGGATCGGACCCATAGCCACTGATACTGCCGCTGCAGCGTGGGTGTCGGCCATGGGTACGCATCTACTTACGCGGAGCACCCTCTGCCATCTCTATCGCCGTGATCCCCAGAGACCAGATATCACTCTGCAGAAAGAAACACAGGTGAGGTTCATGGCTCCATCTCTCTGTATGACACACAGACACACAGACACGGACAGTACCCTGAAGTCGTAGGTTGAGTCCGGGTTTTCATCACAAGCTATGACCTCAGGTGCCATCCAGTAAGGTGTGCCAATGAAGGTGTTTCTGCGTCCCACTGTCCGGTCCAACTGTGCGCTCACACCAAAGTCCACTGAGGGAGGGAGGGGGTAATGGCAGTTAAAAACACACACACACACACACACACAATAAAGGATGAAGTATAAACAGAGGATGCGATCCTTTGATAAATAATGTACAGAAATTGGGAAAAGAAATACTACAGCAGATTACTGCCTTAACTCACAAAAACAAAACACACCAAGCAGATTAACACTGCAGGGGCACGTGAGGCTGTGAGGGAGGCCGGCACACCAGCTATGGGCTCGCCACAGAAGTAATAGAGACTACGCCTCAATATGATATTCTGAATGGAGCTCAAACGTATAGGGGTGTTTTTATTGTGCTTTAGAGCTAGAGCAACCACCATACCCTTGGTTAACAGTTTACAGAGCAAAGGAGCTGGTGCTGCCCTCTCTAACTAAGAGGGCTAGCTGCCCATTTAACGAAAATGAGGAATTTTTTAATACTCCTTAACATGCAATTTTCTGACTGAAACAGATGAACATAGTGTGGCACAACAGTGGGTAGGAAGGCAGTGTCTTGCCCCATTAAGATATGCCAGCCAGAGCAAAGCAAATGTTTTTCCCTATAAGCTCTCCAAATACGATACTGCAATTTCCTCAGATACCGAGTCTTGTTCCTTCTCTTCTCCATGACGGAAAACTCCTGTTCTTCTCCCTAACCGTGTTGGACGAACTCTTCCCCAGGCAGCTCATATAGCCAGACAGTATGGATTCATAGTTCAGTGCAACAAGAATCAGCTTAAGTCTAAAACCTGAATCCAATCTTCAGGATGTTTGTTGCAATTGACTTGATAAATGTTTTTGAGCAGTGAATGTTTTTGTTTATTATATTTAGTTTTATTGTTTAGTGACCTTTTTAGCATACAAGCACATTCTTTTTTTTAACAGTATTCTGAATTATCCTCTTCCTTTCGTACCTCTGTGCCTGTTTATTACAGAAACATTGATTGTCGTTTGAAACAAATTTTCCCGTCTCCACTTGGTGGTTCACAGCGATCCCTTACGTTTTTACACACCCAAAACCCAACTTACAAAATCAGGTTTTAATAAATTTTATTGACACACGCTGCATTCTAAATGATGGCATCGACCACACAACACTTAACTCATAAAAGTTTACAATGTTACAATATGCATACCAGTCTTGTGGCAGTCAACGGGTGCATTTCCATCAGCAGTTGATATTAGGCAGTCAGCCAGCATGAATCACTCTCTTTTTCTGCACCGTACGATTGAATCGTGTCACACATTCATCCACATCAAATCACCATCACGACAATGCCGGTTTCACTGTGCCCTTTCCAGTGGTGTGCCCGTAACCCCACTGACTGGGCGATTTCCAGTGGCGTGCCCCTAACCCCACTACCTGGCTTATTTCCAGTGGCGTGCCCGTAACCCCGCTGAGTGGGCGATTTCCAGTGGCGTCCCTGTAACCCCACTGACTGGCCGATTTCCAGCGGCGTGCCCGTAACCCTGCTCGCAGGACGATTTCCAGTGGTGTGCCCGTAACCCCATTGACTGGGCGATTTCCAGTGGCGTGCCCGTAACCCCATTGACCGGGCGATTTCCAGTGGCGTGCCCGTAACCCCACTGACCGGGCGATTTCCAGTGGCGTGCCCGTAACCCCATTGACTGGGCGATTTCCAGTGGCGTGCCCGTAACCCCACTGACCGGGCGATTTCCAGTGGCGTGCCTCTAAACTCATGACTGCAGCCTGTACCGACAGAACAGAGCTGCGGCACATTTACACCCACAGTCTGACACTTCCTGTCCTGAGAAAAGGAGATCTGGCATCTTTTCCTTTCCATTCGTCAGCACGGCAAAAGCCTGATTCTTTTCAGAAAGCCTTCAGAAATGGGAGATGTGGTTATAGCACAATATTGAGAAGTTGTGAGGAGGACAGAATAAATGGAATTGACATTTAAGCTGGGGCCTCAGAGGCGACTCAACAATTTTCACGTCTGTGTTTATATTACGCAATTTCCTTAGCAGACACCCATATTTTGAGTTACAAAACTTATAGCTTACACTGTACTAACAGAATGTTCATATGGCTGGTTGCCCACTGGAGCTACTCCGGTTAAGTTCCATCCTCAAGGGTACCCTACCCTTTCCTTCACTGGAATCCCTTGGTTTCCTGTTTGTCTTCTGTCGGCTGACCAGCCATGCCCTGGCCCATAGGTGAAGTGAAGTGGCAGATAGGCCTCTTGCTCATTGACCTACACAGGTGCTGCTCAATTTGCCAAAAGTCATGGAATAAAGGTCAACAAGGTCACACACAAACAGACACTCACCCAATTTGACCTCTGCATTCTCGGTCAGCAGCACATTCTGACCCTTGATGTCTCTGTGAATGACCTTGTGGGCGTGGAGGTGAGACAGGCCCTGTGGGGAGAGACAGAGCCACTCAATGCTTGGCCTTCCATCAATCAGTCATGGATTCCTCCACTGACACAAAAATATCAACCCTTAAAACCACTTTTCCCCATAAGACAGAATTATAATTTAATATTTAATATTAGTAAGTTTAGTCTTCTGGTCCATGTAAGCCTTTTTTATACTGTTTTCCTGTGTATATAGTACTTTGTCTCCCTCTGGAAAAATAAGTTGTAAAAAATGATCTGTTAAAAAAAAAAAAAAAAAAAAAATCCCCAAATAACATTTCTTTGAAATGTCGACAGATAACTTGACATCATCCTTCTGAAGCAGAGCTCAACCAGGTTTGAGTCTAGATCACATGATTTTGGATGTAATAGTTGTGGTGTCGAGTAGTCAATTTTACCCTCAGAATTTCTCTGCAAATGTAGGCGATCCAGTCTTCTTTGAGAGAATTCCCTTTGGTGTTCTTTACCAGATCTGTGACTGAGCCCGCCCCACAGAATTCCATCACAAGCTAGGTGAGAGAGAATGGAGATTGTTACCACACATGCAGCTCCAGCTATATTAAAACCAGAGCAATATTAATGCCTCTGATGCATACAAACAGAGCCTAAACCAAAAGTCAACAATACTTAACGCAGATCAGATCGAGCAAACGAACACCGTAATACACAATGCTAATCTTTCTCATGTAAACATACACACAGAACTCCACTGACAGCCACAGTAGAAAGTTGGAGGTTGGGAGGGTGGTGGGCAATGGAAG
>JAOVYW010000055.1:698954-718911 GCA_025775045.1 Hiodon tergisus | reverse complement strand
GCTCTGCACTGAAGCTCTGCACTGAAGCTCTGCACTGAAGCTCTGCACAGTTCACTTTGATGCTGCAGCCATGTTCCCAAATGGTAATTCTGTGGCTGAATGGATCTCGGGCAACTGTTTCTGTTCTGTTCACAAAACTTCCCATGCTCTCCTACAAGAACAAAGTTATTTCTGTCGTTTGTGTATGCGTACGCGTCTGTGTGTGTGTATGCACGCGCGTGCGTGCATGTGTGTGTGTATGTTTGTAGAGAGTTAGAGGCTTGCACATTTAGGATCTCTCGTTCCTCCTCCGAAGACAACATAAAATAATTGCTTTTACTTTCAACCACCCAGCCAATGCCAGTGTGCTGAACTGCCAGAAAGCAGTGTAATGCTTCATTCTAGATTGTCCTCCTCTTGTGGGAAATGAGAGTCGTTCCAACACTTCTTTCTCTTTTTACCTGCCGCAGCATGTAAATATTGTTTACCGCTCACTTTCAGAAAACGGTATTGTGTGTTGTATGTTGTCCAAGGTACTGCTGTGGGACAGAAGCTATTTTCAAAATAAACTTTCGGTATGATTTTTAATGTGACCGTCCCAGCTGGGGATTGCCTGCTGTATCACCGTGAAATCTCAATTGATACTGAATTACATGTTTTTTGTTTAGTTTTTTAAACTAAGTAATAGTAATGTTAAAAAGCTCATACCATCTAGGACCAGGCCAAGTTCCAGGCTAGACCAAAAGGCTAAGCCAATGGCTCCTTTTTCCACTATTCCATTTTTTTTGTCAGGGCTATCACAACTAGAGAGTAAGCGACAGATAGAGGAAACAAATTTAGCTAGCAACACATCTGAAAAAGCAGACTTACTGAGAACCGGTTGTTTAGCAGCATGTTCCGTTATACGGTGATCTTATGGTGTGCAATCATAAAAATTTCCATTCAGTATTTCCACTGCAGAAAAATAAATTAATATATCAAGCTTCAAGCTATTTCAAGCTGTGTTGAAATAAATCCAAACACTAATGAGGAGTGATTGATTTGTTAAAATGTTCCAAGACTATTTTCTCTGAACCAAGTCACTTTAATAAGTCGGTTAGATTCTGGTAAAAGAATGCATTTAGATGGATTCCTGGTCTATCTTCCATAGTCATTGTTTAATAATTGCTTGAAATTCAGTACCTGACTCAGGGACTTTATAGAGAGTAAGTGTATTTCTTCTGAAACCATAGTGAAGTCAATGGGATTTTGGATTTTCTTTCGGGTTCTTCTTGGTGAATACTGATAAGATTGGAGACTGGACACAGGATTTTATTCCCTCAGAAATAACTTGAAACTGACAAAAGCAATTGGCATCCACCATTGTTTATTCCATATTTAATAGAATAAAGTCTTTCCTTTTGATTTTGTTTTTCTTTTTAATAATGTAAATAAAACAAATGAAAGTGACATGGACAAAAATGATAATATTTTGTTGCACAAAATGCAACACTGCAATCAAACGTTTTCTGTAGCTCTCAATGAGACTTCTGCACCTGTTCCTTAAGCAATTCTGAAAGACAGGTAGTTTGGCCCACTCTTCCTGGTCAAACTGCTCCAGCTGTCTCAGGTTTGATGGGTGCCTTCTCCAGACTGCAAGCTTTAGCTCTTTCCATAGATGTTCGATAGGATTCAGATCAGGACCTATAGAAGGCCACTTCAGAACAGTCCAATGTTTTGTTCTTATCCATTCTTAGGTGCTTTTAGCTATGTGTTTTGGGTCATCCTGTTGGAGGACCCATGACCTGTGACTGAGACAGAGTTTTCTGACACTGGGCAGTACGTTTTGCTCCAGAATGCCTTGATAGTCTTGAGATTTCATTGTGCCATGCACAGATTCAAGGCACTCTGTGCCAGGCGCTGCAAAGCAGCCCCAAAACATAGCCGAGCCTCCTCCATGTTTCACTGTAGGTATGGGATTCTTTTCTTTGAAAGGTTCATGTTTTCGTCTGCGAACATAGAGCTGATGTGACTTTGCCTAAAAGCTCCAGTTTTGACTCATCTGTCCAAAGGACATTCTCCCAGAAGGATTGTGGCTTGTCAGTATGCATTTGAGCAAATTCCAGTGTGGCTTTTTCATGTTTTGTTTTTTTTCAAAAGTGGAGTCCTCCTGGGTCTTCTTCCATGGAGGCCACTTTTGCTCAAAAACCGTCAGATGGTGCGATCAGAAACTGGCGTTCCTTGACTTTCGAGTTCAGCTTGTATGTCTTTGGAAGTTATCCCTGGTTCTTTTTCTGCCATTTGCTCTATCCTTCTGTTCAATCTGGGGTCGATTTTCCTCTTGCGGCCGCGCCCAGGGAGGTTGGCTACAGTTCCATGGACTTTGAATTTCTTAATATTTCCAACTATTGTCACAGGAACATCAAGCTGCTTGGAGATGGTCATGTAGCCTTTACCTTTACCATGCTTGTCTATTATTTTCTTTCTGATCTCCTCAGAAAACTCTCTCCTTTGCTTTCTCTGGTCCATGTTCAATGTGGTACACACAATGTATACACATATATATACAGGGAGCATCCTTGATTTAGGTTTTTTCTTTTTTTTGCTGTTGCCAAACAACATTATTTTGAGGTGTAAGTATGTGAGCCATTAAATGTTAGCTGCTCCATATTCCACTTTCTCCAATGGCTCTCCCTCAAAGGCATTCCCCAATTCCTACTGAATTCCTGCTACCAATTTAATCCCTCTCCATCTATAAAGAGTTTAATTAATTACTTCAGCCTTTCCCTCCCTTTGGTTTTGCTTTAATGAAATTTCAGCTCTCCATCTCTGTATCTATAGAGCACACTCTTGATTAATTCAGAATCCTTGTTTAAGGATCGGAGTGCATAAGCCTACATTTGTTTACATGCAGGCTCCAGTTGAGTGAATAGACAACTTTCTGCCGCCTTGATTTCCTTTTATTTTTAAAAACATACCCTCAGCAGAGAGACTAAACGTGAATACCAATTTCCTGCAGAAGTGGCTACGGGGTTGTCATCTCAAATTTCAAGCATTCTCTTTGTGGTTCAAAAAACTGTATACAGGAGATAACCAGAACCAAGACTGGGTATTGATATACACCGGGAGGAAAACAGCAGCTGCTGTGAACACCAGCCATATGGAAATACTTGCCCCCTTGGTTTTATTTGAAATCTTCCAAAGCATGACATTCCACAGGCTTTGTTGATATTTGCTTATCTTTGTTTTTCTTTGGGAAGTAAATGAGAAAGGAAAAGCTCCAACAAGCTATCGTGCTATCAAAACGGCCCAAACAATCTTTCAGAATTGCTTAAGGAACAATTATTTTTTGCCTCTGTTGTGACTCTGCTGTGACGCAAATCATGACATGTTAAAAGGTTTCCCCAGGGGAAAACAGTTTTGGCTGTTTTATAAGTAGGTATTCCTATTGAAAGTTCCCTTCCATCACGGTTTCTCATTATAACCAGATTATCCCCCCAGATTATTGCATATTTGCTTGACCTTAGTGCTATTCATACTTTTCTTTTTTACTAACATCTGGGTGTGGCACGTGAGGTTGTGGCACCTAAAGAAGGTGTTCTCATGTGGGTCTCTCTGTGTCAGTGCCTGTTTGCCTCCAACCGCCTCCATGACATGGTTGTGGAAAAGCGGAGCTCCTTTAGCGCTAGACTGATAACCCCATGGTGTCAGAAGGAGCGCTATTGGATGTCCTTCCTGCCACCAGCCATCAGACTTCACAATGCCTCACTATGAGACAGAACAATGGTAGCACCACTTAAACACTGATGTGAAACTGTACTACCGGCACTGCACTGTTTTTGCACTGTATTTTTTTACATAACCTGTGCACGTGTACTATTTTCCTGTTTAACCTTACCGTCTTTACTACTTGTTTGTGATTTATTGATATGTTTTTTGCGTTATTTACTGCAATTTCCCTATGGGGATGTATAAAGTACATATCTATCTATCTATCGAAAAGCAGCCGCTGTTGAGTGGTGAAGGAGAGTTGATAGACAGACAACCCAGAGCGACTGAAGCCCCCTGTTTGTGAACTGGGCCAGCACAGAGAGGTCTTTCATGGCTTAGTCTTGCCCATAGCCTCCTGCTACCTGGAGGTCAGGAGGAGTATAAGAACAGGGCTCCCAGATCAGTTTAAGAGACTCGTTTCATAATTTTTGCCTTTTCAAGGCAAAACCTGTCAAATGATTTTTATTTAAGCATTAAATGTGTAGATTTATGGCCATCGGTGCCAAAACTGAGGCCGGACAAAACAACAGAATTAAAACTCACTCCTGGGTGTCAACTTTGACCTTATTTAATCCCTTCTTGTTTTTTAATGGGTGTTAACCCATTATTTTGTTCCATAGATGCATATGTGAATACATGCATGCATCAGATTTGTTACATTGATAAACAAATTATGATGGTGCTAATTATGTTTTCTCATACTTTGTCATAGCTTTGCATAGCTACTGCTATTGCGTGTGTTTTAAGTTGCTCTGGAAAAGAAGATGAGTGAATGAATAAAGTATAAAGGTAAATCTGTATGTAAAAGCTTACCCTGCGAGTGAGAGCGAGAGGAAGTGCTCTTTGACTTTAAGCATCAATTCTTCTAATATATTAATGTGTGTGTCACCTCCTTTTTCTGTCAACAGAAAAACCCTTATAGAGCTTTTATAAAGTTTCAGAAGCTTCCCGTGAACTTACAGACAATGGAATTCTCATGTAGGACAATAATCTTATATATAAAAGGGGACATCTCCCTTTACTTTTTTACTCTCAACCCCTGTGTATCAGCAAATTCGAGAGCAAATTCGAGAGTCAAATCAGCTTTGAACATTCAGCAGCTGCTCAGAAGCAGCTTCCACTCAGTGCGCTTTTCAGCTTCGGCTCAAAGTTGCTCTCCAGGCGTCTGTAGTCGATGAAAAGGAGGTAGAACAATTTGTGACTGCAAAAGCCTAGCCCATCAAAGCCTTGGGCCAGGGTACGACTGAGGTTTGCAAAGCCCCTGCCCCCTCCCCCAAACCCTTCCATTATAGTCATACTCAACATGTGGTGTTGAAATGCATCACACATGAGTCCACAATGAGAATGGGTGGCTTTATGGGTTATAGTTATTGTAGCTGTTAGGGTATTTGACACATAACAAACGATTGCAAGTTCAAATTTCATGAAGGACATTGTTGTTGTTGCATACCCTTGGTAAGTTTAGTTGACTGTAGCAAATGCCCAGGTGTGAAACAGTAAGCTACGTATGAATTATTGTGTCTGCTAAGCAACTTTTATATTGAAGTAATAATGCGTACTGATAAGCATGCATGTAAATCAAAAGGGAAAATCAAGGAAATTCGGTAAAATTCAGCAAGCTCCAAGCAGTATATTGATATGTGTTACAGAAACAAGCCACTAGTTTACATCACTTTGGGTCCAGACCGTATTGTAGTTTGTGTCTGTGGTTGTGATGGCAGTGTTGATCCATGGAGGAAGAACTGACGAGGGTTTTCTGGGGGAAGAAATTAACCGACTTCAAAACCTGAGTAAAGTGCTGTTGTTGGTTTAGTGTTCACACAGTTTGACGGCTGTCTGGCGGGCATTTAAAAGAAGCAGACTGCTGCTCAGAGACACCTGAAATCGAGGAACCCAGCCAATCAACTAATCAACTCAAAATGACTTATAAATGACAAATATGCTAATTAAACCTAACATTAAGATGTCAAAGTCTGTTTGACCTCACAAGATATCTGGGCTTGAATTCGCCATGACTGTTCCTGTTCCTCTGTAATTTATCATACCATCTGCATGAAAAACCTTGGGATTTCCCAGTGACTAGTGCAGCAGTTTGGGCCACATAGGTGGTAAATCTATTTCCGACAAGTTATAGGGACAATTAACTTACCTCACCAAAGCTTGAGCAGAGGACTTGGACGCAGAAGCAACCGTAACTGACCTCATATGAAGAGGAATCTCTCCTTGGGTAACACCCATTTGCGTTTTCATTTGCGTAGTAATTGACAAGATAAGTTTGTTCTGCTATTGTCCCATTTTGCTAGCCACTGTTTTCGCCAACTAACACGTCGCATGCTTGCTCATTCAAATCAGTTAGTTCCGTCCTGCCAATGTTTTGACATGTTTGCGGTATGCTGTAAGGGTTAAAAGTTAACGTGCAACTTGCTGGAGCAGTGAACCGGCTCTGGGTCTTGTCTGGTATTTTAAGAGATTCCCACTGATCTGTGGACCACATGAAAGCAGATTGTGACCACTAAATGAAGCGTCATCCGAGAGCTTCATCTGTTCCAACAAGTTCTTCTTGTAATTATCAAACGGTAAGGATTCCTGCTTCTCAGGAAATGTCCCTACCTGCCTGGTAAGGAGTCAATCCTGGGGCATCTCGGGGTAATTAAAAAGGGTTGGAATTGATTGCGGGATGAGATATATAGGGAGTACAACCTGAAACAAACATGGACTGGAAATGAGCAGTACTTCCAACCAGAGCTTTGTGAGCTTTGTTTTTTTATTGGTAAAAAACAACAACAGGGTCTCTGTAACTTTTCAGCGATTTTCAACTCCTTTCACTACAATAACAGCCTGAAAACCGTGTGAAAATAAGAAACAGAAATGGTTAATGTAATATAAACCACAAAAAAACAAAAAAACAATCAACTAAAAATTACGGGCCAAATACACCACAGATCTGAATTAGTACAACCTATTGAAAAACCCAACAGAGATTTGGCTATGCCTATCATATAATTCCATGCAACATGAATGAATTTCAAAAAGCAGCGAGTTGGATTTCAGCAGAACATTACATGTGCCCACACGCGGTGGTATCTGGACAGAAGGTTTCTCATATCGACACTCGCTCAAAGCAAAAGGGCTTGAGTTGCATGCTGGCATTGTGTTGATCAGGCATCCTGGATCCTTTCAACAGGCCTTTATGTGAGCACAATGGGGCAGTGTGAGGGACGTGCTACCGCAAGTAGCCACCTCCACTGTGGTCATCTGATTCAGAGGCAGGAGCCATCTAATGCAGTGATTTCCAACCAACAGATGTGTCAGATGTGGCCTGGTGTGCCGTTTAATTATTGAATAAAATAATTAAGGTAATATTGTTCAGAGAGATGAGTCGTTCTCAGTGGAAATAGCGTAACAATCTCGATTGCTTGCAAATTGAGTTGCCTCTCCGAAAAGAGGGGCAGTTTTGTGTGAACTTCCAGGGGTCACGGGTAACCTACTCCACCTGATCAACCAGTTTTACATTTACTTTAATGTAAATTTGAGGGATTTTTTAAGAAACACAGTTAAGCTATAAAGTCACATTCAAGTAACATAAATATAGATTTTTTGTTTTAAATATTTACAATATAAACTCACAAACCTTACACCACTCACACTTGTACAAGTGTTTCCAAAATCTGTATTCTTCAGGCAGACTTATTCAAAGGTTATTATTTGCACAGCAGGTTTTTGTTCCATTGAATCCTACAGGATTTTTCTCCTTGGCCAACCTTATATTAGGTTGACGTAACACAATTGAGTGACTCCAATTTGACCTCAGGCCAATTCTCACGGTCACTATGGAACATCACTATGCAGGAGGGCATTCTGCACTTTTCTTTAAACGTCTCTGGTCATTTCTTTTTCTTCTCTGGGGGGCTTGTCTATTTCATCCAGCGAAGAGTAATTTATGCTTTTTGGCCCTGAATTTTTTTTCTGTATTTTAAATTCATGTTGTTTAAATGCTCTGTGTATCCCACATAGACAAAATGAGAAAAACAGAGGCCAAAGATATATAACACTTCTCAGAACTAGAAACTAACAGCATCCTTACTCCTTCAGGGCTAATTCTAGTTTCCGAGTGTGGTGACCCAGTAAACCAACAGTATTCAGGGACTAAGGGGAGAGGGACAAACAAATGGGCCTTTAGAATACCTGCAATAAGTCAGAAATTCTTAAAATTCCCCTGACCATTTGCTTTCTGTGATGTTGTACCCAATTTCTTTACCAACACATTCAGTTCACTTCTTGTGTTGCTTTCACTCAAGTGCATGATTTCAGTTCCTCTACATTCCATATTATGGCATTATTAAAATTAACAAACCGAGGTTCACATCTCTGCTCTGAATATAAACTCCATCTCTGCCAGTATCAGTGCTAACGCCACAGCGAATGGGAATTCATTCCCCTTGAAATGACACCTGCTGCAGCTTGGGAGAATGCAGAATCTCTGGTATACTGCCACTGCCCTGGACACTCTGGTGCTCCATGGCCTGGTCTGCTCCAGGCTCTGGGATTGGATCATTTGCTCTGGGCTCCTCCGGGGGCCTGATGCTACCATTCAACCAGAGCTCCAATCCTGCCTCCGGATCACGCCTGGCCCAATTAAGGCTCAACGTTGAAACTCCACAGGAAGGTTCAGAAAACACCCCAAGCATCAGTGGGATATTTCCTTCAAAAGGGCTTGAGGGTCTGGGGGAGGGGTAAATGGAAGTTGTAAAGTATTTAAAGGCAGTATGGGTTTATGAGTATACAATGAGTAAAAACTATTTATAATGGAGACCTGGTTTACAGTTGGTTTTGTTTTTTGCTTTATGTTTTAAGCGGTCTATGTCTGGGGTTATTTTTCAAGTTTTTGTATTTTTAATCTTCAACATGATTATTTTCAAAAAACCCAATTATAAACTTTGTTCTTAGGCAAGCATAGTTTGTCATGACTAGAGCAATACTAATCAGTAAAACATATAATATAAGTTTTATATAAGAATGTATGCCAGATGGTGGGAAGTAGGTTGCAGGTTTAGGGCACTGCAGCTTTACTACCAGAATTTCTTCTGTGAATATCTAGCTGGGAAAAAATTGAACTTGAAAGATTCTCTGGTTAAGAGTGTCTGCTAACCAACCAAACACAATTTAATGTCAACGGGTAACTTGCCATTTCATGTGACTGCCAATTGATTGATGCAGATGTGTTTTGTGAATCTGGATTCATAGTCTATCTTAATGCAGATGACTGGCAAGGATTGGGCATTCCCTTTCATTTTATGAGTTGGGAAGGGGAGACTGGCAGGAACCAAACTCACTTACGCTCCATGCTGGATGCTCTGAGAGTGGCAGGTGTCATTGCGGAGATCCAGAGTAAGGGCTTCATCGCAAAATGGAGATGGACTCAGTGAGACCAGACCTAACGGGGTAAGAAAGGGGGCATCATCACACCACTGAGGAAGGTGAGTCCCTCCACCCAGATGCCAAATTAGGCTAGTATTTTTCCTCCTCACCCTCCCCTCTGTAGGATTCTTGATCATAGGTTTTGTAAGAAAAGTTTGAACCCTTTAAGAATGTAAGAAGCTGAAGTTGCAGCAGTCTTTCACAGTGAAAGGGGCATAGCTTCCCCCACTACATCTCACTGCCCCATCTCAGCCTCCCCGTATTAGGAGTTCTGAAGACTTCACCATATCCAGCAGCACAGATGGTCAACTCCACTCATGGCCTGCAGGGTATGTTGGCCTTTGTTCCGCGTTGCATGCTAATTGGAAAGATAATCGCCTCACCTGGCAAAAACCAGCAGCTTATTGAAGGGAATTTATAAAAGACTGTGGGGCAGTGGCCCTAGGAGGACTGGAGAGAGTCACCACCGCTCTACAGGCACTGAAGACTCTTTCCTGGAATTATGTGCCTCTAAGATTTTGGACTTAGACATGTGCAAAGTGTGGGGGTGAGACGTTGAAGATTCAGAACCAGAGCCCACCGCAGGTCTGGTTCAGAACAGGGTGGTGGCGGCATCGTGTCCGCTGAGGTGGCCCGTCAGCCTGCGGTCAGTCGAACTAAGTTTTGTTTTTAATATCCATTTTCACCAAACCTAAATAAGCCTTAAAAAAGCAGAAGCCAGAGGGCGGCTGATAACCATACCACTGGGTTTCCTCTCCAGGAGCTGTCTCTTGCAGTAGATGACGCACAGGGCGATCAGGGCAAGCATGACAGAGACCAGGGCACTGCAGATCAGCGTGGCCAGGGCCATGTCACTCGGGCTGCTCACTGGGGACGGGACAGGAACCAGGTTCACCCGGCTGCTGCCTGAGGAAGTGAGGTTTCCCATAAATGTCTGGAAACTTCCGTCAAAACCATGTTCATGACTTGGTGAACCATCAGTAGTAAGAGTATTGCAATCATTGTGCAGGCACTCTACATACTTTCCACATGGTGATCACCTGCAGGGCGACAATGAGACGAAGGAATACATGACCGAGGCAAATTTTGACATTATTACTGAGGTGATTTACATTCAGGTTCTACTGTTGCAAGTTAAATATCTGTTTGATTATGTTTATATAAACTATGGCTGTCAAAGTTAACGCGTTAACGTAATTCTTTATTTCGTTAAAATACAACTCCACGCTCTCGTGCTTGTTTGTCAATCGAATGCTTGAATTTAGATATAGCTTTGCTGATTAAATAAGCTTGAATGATGGAGAAAGCTGTCAAAGGGCATTTTAAATGGCCAGTTTTATTACAAAACTCAGAACTTACAGAAGTGTCTTTGGATAAAAGCAAAGTTATTTGCAGCTACTGTAAGGATGAATTTGTGTATCACTGAAGTAAGTCGAGTCTGAAGTATCATTTACAAGCAAAACACAGAGTTGACGCCGGCAGCTGTAGTGAGAGGGCTAGCAATGCAGGACAGCCGCAGCCTACTCTTTTAGAGTTTGTGCGCAGGAGGCAAATGGACAAGTCAACGAGCAGCAAGCTAACAAACGCAATAGCTAACTTTCTGATACAGATTATTTTGTGTTTCTTTCCATTACAATAACACACGGTATGCCTTTAACATAACACACTGCTTTTTAAATGGAAAATTTTAATTTAGGGCCAAATTTGAGCACATTCAAAAAGTGCGATTAATCGCGATTAACTACAGAAAATCATGTGATTAACGCGATAAATTATTTTATTATTATTTTTAAAATATATAGGCCTCTTGTACTGACAAAGTACTGACATGGAGATATTGTATGAAGAGTTATGATCGAGTTTTAAGCACATGTAAATCTATTCTTGTTGCTGAGACTACTTTTGTGCGCTACGTTTAGGTTTAAAAGGGTCAGGGGATCTTTGGGCTGGAATTTAGTATGTTTTAGTGTGTTTCTGTACTCCAGGGATTCATGCAGGAAACAAGTTTTGTTTGAAATCCCATGCAACTGTACCAAGATTGGTAAATTGCTAAATTAGCTATTTAACAATAGATATAGAAAAGCATATTTTATTTTTTGGATGAAGATTACTAAAGATAAGAAAAGTAATATACTGAAAAGTTACTGAGTTCACTAGTAGACTAACAGCGGTTAAAACTAAATTGCCCCCGGGTAAATGCCTAGCCCTTTCTTAACATTCCAGCTGCTAACCTACCTGGGCAATTTTGGTGATGTTTAGCTTGACACTGTGCTTAACTGTGCCTGAACTTATCTGTATTCATTTTTCACTGGTGCTAAAATGTCCGAAAAACACAAATGCTAATTTATTTATTTATTTTCAATTAAATGCCAAAATCTGAAAAATCCCAAAGAGTACACAAGCGAATCCCACTGTCATCTGGAGAACCTGGCCTGGCAACGGAAGAGGGTGAAGACTTTCGACCCGTGTCTCCCTCAGGCTTCCCGACGCCTATTAAAGTGATCACCGCCTTTCAGCACATCACAGAGAAAGGAGAAATTAGAGTGAGGGCTCAAATAGAGACACGCCGTCTGACTCGCACACATTTCACACTCTCTCTATCTTCCCAAATCACCAGTTACAAACAACTTTTTACCCTAACTGTTCATTCCCTGCCAAAACACAGGGGATTTTGTTACTGAGACGCAGCGCTACAAACACCGCATGTTGTACGACAGGGTAAACACCTTTTAAATTCAGCATGGCTCATGTTAGTGCAGCTAAATGCTGAGCAAATGTAAACATTTCCGTCTTTTTTCTTCCTCAATGATAGTTTGATCATTTGAGTCAGAGTGAACTGAAACAAATGGTTTTCTGAACCGTACCTCCTCCATTAAATACAATTTCACCAGCGATTTCTTTCAGCGAAGGGCAAATTTCAAACCCAACATCTCTCTACTTTAGGTCTTCCCTTAAAGTATGAAATGTTGAGGTTTTTGGCTTAAGTGTGACGCGTGTTACGAGTACGGTAATGCATGAGAAAGGCATGGCCTAAAGTATATTTATGTGCATTAGCCAGCCAAAGGTTTAAATGCAAATTTTTACTTACAATGAATTTCATATGGAGGAGGTGGGTTACCACACGGAATGCAGTTCATGTCCTGGAACCCGCTGAACTTCGTTTTCTTATAAAACCTGTAAAATACATATTTACAGTTTATGTATTCTCTCTTTCCTAAATTGGAACAGGTTCCCCCTTTGTTACACATCGGACGCAGTACCCCCTTTATCTGTAAATTTACTGAAGGTCTTCTCTGCTGGTCATTCATCTTAACTCCAATTAACAGAATGTTTTAAATTGTCTGGTACTAGGTTTAAGTTAAACGAAGAAAATGTCTGGCATTTACAGTTGTATGTAATTTTACTGGTAAGACCATACATCGAGTCCATCTCCTACTTCCAACCGCCACCACAGATTCTAAACAGCTCAACTCAAGGACTTGACAAAAATGCTTGATTTAAAAATGCTTCATTAAATTGATCCCCTTCAGTGTTCCCGGGGAATATACACTAGTGGATAACGTGTTGATCCCCCAGACCATGTCCTCAGAAAGTGGGATTTACCTGCACAGCCACACGTGTTATCCTACAGGGCTTCTCCCACCAATCACGTCTATTCTACATTCTAGAGTGTTTAACATAAACTAACCAACTTATTTCAGCAACCCAGATTTCCATGTGCTTCCATTCTACATTCTAGAGTGTTTAACATAAACTAACCAACTTATTTCAGCAACTCAGATTTCCATGTGCTTCCATTCTACATTCTAGAGTGTTTAACATAAACTAACCAACTTATTTCAGCAACCCAGATTTCCATGTGCTTCCATTCTACATTCTAGAGTGTTTAACATAAACTAACCAACTTATTTCAGCAACTCAGATTTCCATGTGCTTCCATACCGGACATCCATTCCCAGCCTCCCATGTAGTCCATATGTAGTCTTACTGTTTAAAACCAATCGCTTAGCTTTCTCCCGATTTTTAGACCATTAAAAAAAACAGGTGGCGAGTAGTGGTGCATCTTGAGAAAGCGTTATCGCTCACCCCGGTAGGCAGTCTCCGCACTCAGTGTTGCTGGTGGCAGAGCAGTTTGCTTTCTGGAAGCGACTGATGTGAGTGCAGTCCAGACAGGGCTTGCACTTGTGTGAACCCCTGTCCTCTTTGAAGCGGCTGGGCCTACAGGCCACGCACTTGGCATCCTCTCCATAACCGAAGCCACATTCCTGGGGAGAGAGGGTCAACAGCAGAGATCAAACGAATAACAGATAATAAAAACAACGATCCCCTAGATTGAGGATCCTTTAAAATAAAAAGAAGCCTATTTTTGAGAATTTATTCAATAGCCAATATTAGCCAATTAGTCACCAGAATGTTATGCAATTTTTTTCATTTGCAAAATTAATAACACCAATACAATGAAAAAGGACAATTCTTTCTATATATATTCTATATAAATATTATTTAGAATCACCAATATATTTACATATATATATATATACAAATCTTGCCATCACACACAGGGAGGGTGTGAAGGTGTGACTCCTACAATTCTGATTCTCCTAGGTGTCAACTGCCTTTTTTACAGTCTACAGGCTACACAGTCCACCCACTGAAGGAAATGCACATCCCTATAGACCAGAAAGGCTAGCTAGCGGGAAAGGCCGGTGAGCCCAGTCAATTTCACTGACCCCAGACCTGGTGACGTTATGCCAATCTCGCAGTCATGAGCTGTGAACCAGTGAAATCCAGCTCATGGGGCTCAGGCTGCACCACACAGAAACTGATTTTACTGAAGCTGCTGATACGCAATTACTAAACTGCATCTTACACATGGGTTGCTGAAATTTTAAACGTAAAAAACGAAAAGATCGCAGTAATGATTACTTTAAAGTTTTGTCAAAGGCACAGTCAATCACCGTATAGAGGTAAAACAGCTGCGGCCCAAGCCTTCGCCAAACCCCACCATTGGCCTTATAGCCGCATCGCACACACTTACCACACCCTAGAACACAGCCATTTTAACTTAAAGCCAAATAAAGGAATATGGCCAAATGGAACCTAGGGATGCACACACTGGTTCATAGTCCTCCCCCGAAGAATGTCTGGGACACAGTAATGCTACTTTGGGGGGCAAATGTGCTGGGCTTCGTGCAGATTTCACTCTGCAACACAAACAGCTCATCTTTCATTTGAAAGCACTTGGACAACAACAATCATCCCTAGAACCCACAAGGCAAGGTTTCGATCAGTCTCACCACGAAACTCCTGCACAAGAGGTAATTCACAGCTCATTCACAGATGCTTTCTTTTCTCATCGCTTTCATAGATAATAAAGAGAACCCCCCACATCCCCTTACTGTGGAATCTGAAAACCCCAGCTTGGACCAAGACCCATCATCTTTACCAAACTTTGCCTACTTACTTAACACAGCCTAATCCGGGGGGGGACTTCTGTTTTTCATAATTTTTTCACAGACTGATACACCTGGAATTCAGCTGGAATCATTAAAGTCCTAAACCTTTCAAACTAATACACTTGAAAACCAAACCTTTATACAAAATACACTGGCTTGATCATTATATTTGCATATCTGCCTTTTAAAAATTTATTTATTTATTTATTCATTATTTTTCAAATGTCTCTTCCCATTTTGGAATCATCCACTGCGCTAATGTAAGTCATGTCAGTAAGGCCACTTGCCTGAGCATAGTCTGAACCCAATGATCCAAAGATTGCAGGTTTGAATCTGGATCATGGTGTGGTTGACCAGTTGTCCCTGAATCTCAGTTCGGAGTCGGGGGGGGGAGTTGACAGGGTTGAAACTGTGGAATCTCCTCGACCCTCACTAATCGTTGTGTATTGGAGTCACCATAACAATAATCCTTTCTGATTACATACCACTAAAAATTTAATTTAAGGAATCCCTGAAATGCACAGCGCTGAATGCAACTAGCTTTTAAATGCCCCAATAAGAATAAGATGGTATGGAGTGCTTATGGAATTACATCATTCAGCCTTCCCATGGACGCTTGCTCCACAATCACAGATCACCTCACAACAGCCCCACCCCTCTGGCAAACAGAAGGATGGGGCTTCCTTTAAGGTGAACAGAGAGAACTAAAGACAGAGATAAGGAACAATGAAGGAGAAGGAAATGCAGAAAAGGGCTGGTGGAGATTCAGTGAGAGAATCTGATTTTAGCTGGAAGAAGTTGTACCCAGCATTACAACATAGTTGATTAGCAGACACTTTTTTCCAAAGCGACTTATACTGGTTACAAATTCTACTTTCATCCATTCGTGCAGCTGGATATTGTACTGAAGCAATTCAGGTTAAGTACCTTGCTCAAGGATACAGCAGCAGGGGAAGTACTTGAACCAGCAACTTTTAGGTTACAAGCCTGTCCCCTTAATCAATACACCACCGGTCACCCCATTCATTTTGTAGAATAAAAGAGAGCAACTGGAAATTTAGCTGTCATCTTCTACCATTACGCAGGCTATGTAGCAACACCAATCCAGATCATGTCATGTGCCAGGTCACATGACTTGGACAGTATAATGGCAATAAACAACTGGCAGAAGCTTAAGGAATCTCTGGGCTGGGTTGGGTAGGAATCGAACGTTTCTCTCGGCACATCGTTAACTAGCATTTACGACGGCTTCCCGGCAACTGCCAACAAAAGGGGCGTACCCGTCCTTCAATCGCTGAACTTCTTGCATGGGTTTGTAGCAAGAAACGTCTCCCATTTGAGTGTAAAAGGAGACGAGTGGCTCGTAGGTGACATGGATTGGACAACACTAACCATGCTTCCTCACCCTCCCTGTGTGTGGTGGTAAGATTCGTAGCCACAAGCTGAGATGTACTAGCACAGTTGCCGATTCACAGGTTGAAAAAACTCAAATGAAAGAGAGGTCCACAACAAACCATTGACAGCTCGAATCCGGCTCCACACTGCCTGCAGGTCACACAGCTCCCAGACATGTCCCTGAACTCGGTCCCTCTGCATTGCTGGGGATCCTCCGCCATTCCCCGGCCCTGAGAAAACTTCCTCAAGTGACAACTAATATATGCAACCATATATCCATATAAACACTTACGTTTGATATAATATATATAATGTTTTGAAAGCAAGAGTAATGTTCCTTCACATTAAAGCACACTCTGTTGGATATGACTGGACTGTCACATATATAAATATAGGCAAGGGTGGGTAAATAATTATGATGGCAGATATCATCTTGATCCCATATTGTCATGCTGCAGCATCCTTCAGTGGGACTCCCAACACAACCACATCACTCTTTTATGGTTAGACTTGAATGGGGAGATAGCATTGTGACAGGTCGAGCTTGCAAAAGAAGACAGAGATGTCTATGTTGACAGCACACCTGCCAATGACACACTACATTATCATAAGGATGCCTAATTGTCTACGTGTTCAATGTGCAGTCTAAGATACACAGATAATACTCACCAGAAAGATACACATTAATATCAGCTTCAGCAGTGGTACCATATTCCGCCCAAACATCAAGGGAACCAATATAAACCTTACCCTGTGAATTTACCGAAAATGTGTAGCTTTAGGTAAAAGCAGCAGTACAAGTGAATTTTATCTGTTTACATGACACACACGGAATATAAGACTTGGTAAATAGTCCGTTTTATCAGGCTGCCTAATGTTTAATTGTGTCCAATCAATGAAGCTTTAAAATATGTGGCTTCCCAGCAAGGTAAAGCGATTACATGTGGGCAGGGCAGTCAAGGTATACACATAACTTAGTGAGCAAACCGGCTCGACATAAAACAGGGACCTTTTTCCCAAATTATTTTAAAAACGTAAACGAATATTATATTTGTATTCTTTTTAAATCCAGGTATTAAGCATCGCATACTGGTATTTTATCGAAGAAACTAAATTAGGAAGTGTCTTCTTGCCCATTATTTCAGTTATAATTCCGTGGCTCTTTTCATTTCCTACTTTGATAATATAAAGTTAAAAAAAAAAAAAGATGGTTAACACCTGGCTTAATTATGTGGCCGCATTTGTCGAACTAATGTCGAGTTTCAATAGAAACG
The DNA here is from genome assembly GCA_025775045.1 of Hiodon tergisus. Taxonomy (NCBI): domain Eukaryota; kingdom Metazoa; phylum Chordata; class Actinopteri; order Hiodontiformes; family Hiodontidae; genus Hiodon; species Hiodon tergisus. The sequence goes on along the minus strand of JAOVYW010000055.1, from coordinate 701,639 downwards.
ACCACGGTCGATATTTTACACATTTTAATAAGCGTTTACGACATCCGCAGGGGAGTCAACCACCTCGTCCCAGCTGCTCAGGCGCGATCCCTCAGCGGTCTCCGAATCAGAGGTTATACACTTAGGCTACGCACCCAGTTGCACACATCGGCCGAAAAACTGCTGAAATCTCGAATCAGTGTTAATGTTCACAACGACTAAACCAGTGTTGTGATGTACAATTGTTCTTCACATGAACTACAAATTGGGATTTCATGTATTCACATTGCCGCTGAATTCAACGGGAAAGAATTGAAACGCAATTTTTTTTAAATTTAATTAAACTTTACATATAATATATTTGTGAACAATTATTAATCATGGCAAACAAATAGACAATTTATAAATTTTCCCTGAAATTTAGTGGACTAATTGAAATACGGGAACAAAATGACCCAACTTTCATCCACCGACCCCAATGCTAGAAGCGAAATATAAAAATTATTGTTGTCCTAGCATTCCGCCGTTGTAGTGGGTCAAACCGAAAAAATAAAAATGTGTCCGTTAAATTTCTGCTGGCGCAAAACCAAGTGTCGATAATAGGCAAGCATGTTATGAATGGAACATTTTTTATGTTTCTCTTCTGTATATAACATGTCATAGTTTATTATGGATATTGTCACATTGTAAAATGGATAGATGAATAGTATGCAGACAATAGCAGTACATAAACATATTCTTACCAGAAAAATTAACTTCACGCCGCGTTTCTCTTCAGTATTTATGCAATGAGTTCAAACTCTTCATCACCAATTGAAGCGTTAGTCGGTGCAACTCCAGATTACTCGTTTAATCCTACACAAAATCGCCATTTAGATAAAAAGCAGGTGATCATTAATTTTTTAAGTTTGTAATTCGTCAACAGAAAACTGAGAAAAAAGTCATCCGGACCCAGTTAAATTATACTTTTCGATGCAAGCAGGGAAGTGAAAAACCATAGGAAATCAAAAAGACCTTTTTTATACACACACATTATCTTCAGCGCCGTTCAAATAATGAGCATGTTGAATTTTATCCAGCAACCTGTCTGTTTCGGTGATTACCGATAAACTCGAATTTTTGAACTCGCTTCTATTCAGACAAAAATCGTTTCAAATTATGTGGGTTTTCTTTCAGGGGCACATGCCTGGACGTAATCCCTATGCGATATATGATTGGCTGGAACGACCAGTTTATTCTTTTGTGTACAATTTAAAACGTTAACCCAAGAGTTTAACCTAAACATCTACGTCACGCATTAAAGCGATCTAACTTAATTATTCATACTTTCTTTCACTGGGGACACGTTTAGGTAAACTTTGTAATAGGAATACCGAGTTTAATTGTGGGCGCATTATTTTAATTTATAGATTATCGATTGTGTTCTGCTTATTGGAACATTCTATTAGGCTCTCTCTCTATATATATATCCCTTATATATAAACCGGACAGCGGCCAATAAACCCGGCGCACAGCTCGAATGAAAGTTAAGATTTATTTTATGTTTGTAACTCCTTTACAGAGCTATTACATTTACCTCGTATCCCCACACAATTCATCATAGAAACAGCGCCCTGGTCATGCAGCGACAAGTTATACACTGTGATCCATTTTACGAATGCTAATATGAACATAATAATGTGAAATAAATAGGCTTTAAAAAAATCACATCTAGCAAATTGGAGAAAATCTTTATAGATAGGGATTTTTTTTTACAGGGATAGAATAATGGACGCATCTTATTTATAGTCAGTATGACACCAGCAATATCAACACGTATTATTTTCACGCAACACATAGAATGTTGCCAAAATTACAAAATATAGAACATGTACGAACAGGTTTTGAATGTGCACATTGCCTTATCTCTTTTAGATAACAAAATCTAAAAGAGATAAGGCAATGTGCACATTCAATAGTCCGACTGAAAATTTTTAAATATATATATATATATATATATATAAATCTTAAATTAATTTGTTTAATCTTAAAAAGAAAAAAACTTTATCAGTGCATCGTATTTTCCCATAATTCAGCAGAAGTAGACATTTGACGTTATTTTATGATTCATAGCATATCTCCAATAACAAGGGCATGTATTTGATAACGTTATTTTGGCCACATCAAGGCTTTGAGGATCAGAACTAGCCCACTATTCAAAAATATTTCCAAATTTTAATACAACAAATAATCATAAAATGACTGTTCAGTATGGAATCTCCTTAGCAACAGTAGTGATCTTCGGCGAACTGGTACATTTTATGAAGCTACATGTGTGATCTGTCGCCATCTGTCGAGAACTCTCATCATTATATTGCTCTTAGTAACCTCGTCAGCCGTGTGTGCGCGCGCGGGCGTGTGTGTGTGTGCGTGTATACACACATTATCGAGGCTGTCTGGGATTACCTGGACAGACAGAAGCAAGTAAAACAAAGTCTTTAGAAGACCTGTGGAAAGTTCTCCTAGATGCTCTACAAGATCTACTTGTAATTATATATAATTAATTATGTAAAGATCATAGATCAGTGAAACAGTGAGGAACATTTTTAAAATTTAATTCTCAGATATGCCAGTGCATAAAATGGGAAGAAATCTGTTGAATCTGTACCCTGACACTGATTCAGACGCAACTGCTGTTGTAGTGTGTAGTATATACACACACACACA
>JAOVYW010000055.1:677660-692833 GCA_025775045.1 Hiodon tergisus | reverse complement strand
TCGCCTTTTACTAAAGAAATGGCTTTGCCCGAATAGAGCTTTTATTTCCCGCCAAAACACCATGCGCTCAACAAGCGCACGCTCTCCCCTGGGACACCAGGGACAGATTAAGCGCTTTCTCTCTTTCAGGAAATATTAAAATAATTATTAAGAAACTTCTTGGATTTAAACTTTTATTTATGGCCCTTCTTAACACTCACAGAATTAACTATTTTAAAGGTAAAGAGCTCTTTGTATATATATATATATATATATATATATATATATATATAATCAATAATATTGATATTCATGTTTCATGCATGTTTCTTTCAAATAAAAATGTATCTTCAAACAAACATCATCAAGAAAAGCACTAAAAGTGAGGAAAAGACCTGATGGTTATATTTCGTTCTAGATAATCTTCTTGAACTTGGATTTTCTCCGAAAGAATCTGGCAGTGTGTCTTTTAATAATCATTTTGGGGAAAACCATTTGCTATCACCCATACTGCAGCAATCACACACTCAGCCTTATCAACCTGCATATCTCTCAAACCCCCAAACCCATCTCAGGAACTGTGGTTCAGATACAACACCAAAATATAAACAACTATCCTCCCCTTTTGCCCATTTTAGTATGTAAAACCACAGCAAATTACTTCTGAAAACTGAAACTGAAATTGTGCCAGGCTCCCTGGGTCCGAGAAAGGCCATCTGAGGGTACATGATATACCGAGGAGAGACACAGACCCCGGGAGAAACCTGGCTGCAAGGCAGCACAATACGAAATGGTAAATCTACCATGTGGGTACATGTTCATGGGTACAGCCTTTTATTTGGTTTTATCGTGAAAAACATCACTGTGAACTTTCTGTTGCATTTCACGTACGACAAAACTTACAATGTAAATCTCCCAATACATCTTTGCACAGCTTTTGAACAGCTGAGGAAACTGAAAAGATTGAATAACTCATTTAATTATACGTGAGTTAGTGTACAGACAAAGGATCTTGAAATCTGTGTGTAATCAACTGGAAGAAGGAGACCCCAGGTAACTACTTAACAGAAAATGAGCATGATTCAGAAAGGCTGCAAGGAGTGATAAGATTATTCTTCATGCATCCGAACAGGTTAGTGCATCTTCGGGAGGAGAGAATTAATGTAGCAAAATATCATTCGAAAACTACGTTCCACGATTCTTGCTCACCGCAGGTAAAAAAACAAAACAAAAAAATGCAAAACGATAAATAAATAAAAAAACGATACCTTTGCCTAAAACGGCAGTTTTCACGTCTGCGTGACTCAACCATAACTGGAGACAAAAGCGAGCAAACAATCTGCGACGCGGGAATGTGGTTTGCTGGCTGTAATCTCTAAACTCTGTGACGGAAAACAAAAAAAGTGTATTGGCTTGAGGAATACAAAAATTTAAACACATGGAGGAAGCACTGTACATAGGGCTGATATGCCCTAGACAACACAACAATCCCAACAAAAACTCCATGCAGAAATGCATTGTTATTTAAACTTTCAGGCTATTATCCATTCACAAACACTTTTAAAATACCAGTGCTGTTTGCTGAGTGTGAGATTTTTCTCCATTTTAATGATCACTGTCACAATTCTAATTTAAGGTAATTTTCCCATGTAGGTATTCACGCTTGAATGGCCATGGGCTAATGAGACACCATTTCACTGCAAGTCTCAGCCCTGAATCATACTGGCTTCATTATGTGCGTATATATTTTGTGTTTACCAGGCTTAGCGATGAATGGGAATGTCTGGTCTCTGTGGAAGACGTCTGTATGGATGGACAGAAGGCAGAACCACTAAATATTAATAAAGCTGCGAGTTACACAAAAGATAAGCAGGCACAGGACATGCATTCAATCCAGAAACCTGAGCATTCTGAGACGGTTGTCAGGGGGGCACATTCAAAGACCAGAGCCATGCCTGGAGTTTTTTAAATGGCAACACCCACAATGGACATCGAGGACTGGCAAGGGCTGAGCTCCAGAAAAAGCACAGGCAACATGTTGGCTGCAGGCTCTTTGAGCTGCTGCCCGTGGGGAGAGTCTGAGCCACAGCTGAGTTTAAGAGGGAAGAAGTGACTCCTAGTCACCTGAGTCCAATAGACCAATAGAATCTAAATGAATTCAAGTTGCATTCACATTGACGGAACTGCGACATGAATTAACCTCATCCAGTAGTCTGAAGCAAAGTGCATTTTGAACGAGTATGTTTGCACTCAATCATACTTTGAGAGAAAACAATACCGGTGATGAAGATGAAAATACCGACATGGTAATACAAAGGCTGATACACTGAAATTGATTGTGTTACTTCAGTGGGGTGAAAGGTGTTTAGAGTTTTGTAGAATTTACTGTCTGGATTTTTTTTTAGATCTAAGAGACATTCATATGAATAATGCTATAACCATCTTTGAGTGTGATCAATCAGATGAACAATAGTTTTGTGGAAAGAAAAAACTTAGAGAACTTAATAAACTATATTAATTTAACACCCCCCGACTGGTGTTTGATGAGACCTGATAGCAATAGGTTTAAATCAGGTTTTAAAACACTCAACTGAGGCCCTAAAAACTCTGGGCACGTTGTCTCTTTCATCAACTCCTGGCGTTAAGCAGATTAAGGGTCCTCTTTATATACCATCTCTGTTATCCTGGTGTCGGCTGTCAATCAAACTTAAGCTGCTGACATTGCCATCTCTTTGTGACTTCTACATGATGCTGGAATTTAACCTTTTCATTGCTTCTGAACAATGGAAAGGTTTTACAGAGACTTTTCTTTCTTAGAGCAAAATCTAACCACTGACCAAATCATTATGAAATTGAAATTGTGAATGTTTTTCACGCTTTGTACGTGTTTTCCCAAACCACAGAGATCATAACTGTTCAAATATCTATTTTACAAGGATTATGGCACTTCTTTAATTCACTATGCACTTTTGTGTTGATGATACTATACAAAACATATCTTGTAAATGCAGAAAACAATTAGATATAGCATTGCTGTAGAAAGGCTAAATATAACATTTACAGATAAATATTAATTGATATATAAAAATATATATGTGTAAATGTAGAGTATATCAAATTCCATTGTAAGCCAGTAGATTCCTTTGTTGATATTGAAGGCTCACATTTATCACAACATAGATAAACAATACTGAGCAAACAAGCAAAGCTAAATAAACACCACACAGAGAAAGTTAGAGGCAATAAATTTCCCACTTAAATCCACGTACTGAGACAGTGAGTGAAAGCCATTCCTTTATCAATGTCAATGCCTCTCCTATGCTATTTCTGCACACAAACCTGGAACACGAGCTCATACAAGAGAAAGGTACAATTCTGAGATACACCGCATTCATGACCGGCATTCTATCCATTCATTAAAAAGGTAGAAGAACATAACGTGCTACATTTATAAAGATACATTTTCTAGACCCCTGCAGATAGCAGCTGCTAATTAGTATGTGTGGAAGGGTTTCCTACTCTGATCTCTGAGCGGAGAGTAGCTTCCTCTGCAGCAACCTGGCTGGTCTGCGGGGCAACGAAGGAGCACTGTGGACTCTCTCAGGCATTTCACAGCCAAATACAATAACTCCGGGTTTGGTTTTATGCTCAGAGGAATCCCCGGCAAGTGGGGAAAGTCCAACTCCCTGTGTAGCATGTGTACCGTCACACTATATCACCATGTCTCCCATATTCATTTCAACGGTGGTTAATTGCATGGTTAGAGGATGGCCCTCAATAAGTAAAAGCTTGTGTTCGAGTCCAGGAACTGCTGTAGAACCCTTAAAGATATTCAACGGCTCTCATAAAATCCCCTGCCACACAAACAGATAGGATGTTGAAAACCTCTCGGTGTGATTATCTGCTATGCAAATCCAGTACTTTAAAATGTGTTTGGTTATCGCATGTGAATTTTCCTGCCCTCTGAGGCTAGCATGGCTAGCTATGGCTCTAATCTTTAAACAGTTTTTGTGTGTCATACATATCTCCTCAGACTAAATAATCTCCCCCCTACCTTGAAGTTCCAACTTTTTAAACCCACAAAGATGAATCAACAAAAACAAATATAAACAGGAAAAACTGAAAAACCATATTTAGGATCAGACAAGACCTTCTACCATCTCCCAATAACGTACATTATCTTTCCGTTCCCCTTGGATCCGCACAGTTCACGGAGAATAATCAAGAAAAGCACGGGTCCAAACACCTTTTAATATTAATTCAATTGACACCAAAATGGTATTAGATTTTAGTTTTATATTTTACATTCTGTGTCTGTGAATGCAACACAGCGCAAGTCTAAACCGAAGGAGAACCAGGAAATTTGGATGTGTAATCTCGATGATATATCTTAAACCCTAATTTATAATGTAAATATGACCCAATAAATAAAAAAGAACGAGGCATTGAACTTATATATGACAAGGTAATGTTACAAATCCAGCAATGTTCATAATTTAGCTTTAGAAATAAATTATATTTGAAATTTCAGAAAATACATACATTGAGCCAAAAACAAACGGATAAATTACACATAATTGCTCTATGGGGGAAATGATTTTTAAAGGTATAACCCAGGAAGCCATTTTACATGCTACTATATATACATAATTATAATGACATCATATCGACGCTGATCTACTTATAATTTTATTATAAAATACAATAAGCATACAAGAGGTCTTTATCACAGTTAAGCAAATTTGTTTTTAAAAAACACTCAATACTGCCAGAGAGCAGCCTTTCCAAAAGCAAAAGGTATTTTTCTGTTTTATGCAAATAGGCAAACTATATAATAGTCAAGAGTCTCAAAACATTTTCCAGATTTAAAAACACGCATCTCACATGGAACATATTTAACGTATACCGTGTCTTGGTTTAGCTCATTTTAATACGACTTTTCAATGTTTTTCCTGAATGGAGAACCTTAGCAGCCTTGACGACAAAATCAGTCAAGTACGCTTTTCAATAAGTTAAAAGCCAATCATATCCAGGATCTTGTTTGCCAAATAAAAATCGTAAGGTGCAAGCTATGTATTGTAAATATCTTCTACGAAATTCAAAGCAGATGTAAACTTCAGCAAATTAGCTACCACTTAAAATCCACCACAACCAACTTCATGTATCTGAAAACAGACTCGGGTAATGCAATAACATGCCTTCGAACTCCACCTATCCTAGACATTGCTATTTATCTGCTTCTACCAGACAGAGCACCAGGACTACCTTGTCTTTCTACAAATAGATATTTACAACACTTACAAAAACTCCATTAATTCGAATGTATCCCTTCACCAAAAAAGTAATTCATTTTCAATATATATTGACTTTGTCAAAGTAATACTTTGAACGTATAATTAAAGTTTATTGAAAACTATGGCTTGCGCTTCATTATATTCAATATTTTAGCCTCGTAGGTATGAATACTTGTTACACCTACCCGACATGGTATTACACTAGTCACGGATCTTACCTGATCATCCGAGTAGTATAATCCACGAGAGACTACCTGGAATAACTATCCTCCTGGACGCTTGAGAGGACGCTAGAATTGTCTTTTAGCCTAATAGTTTGGGTCACGTTAGTAAGAATCTGATCGAAAAGCTTTCATGTGTCGCGGCATAGGACACGTTTAAATACTTGGGAGTGCTATATTCCGATGTTTCCTTGTTTATATATATCGACTCACTATTTATCATTAAAATTTTTGCAGATATTCCGCATTTCAAGGGGTAAAATGAAATTCTGTGTTGAACACCGGCATGTTACTGTGGAGAGAATGATGGTTGCAACTAAGAGCACACTTCACTCGGCACGTGAACCGCTAAAGGCTGACATTACAGTAATTCCAAGGTTATGAATTGAAGGATTCCGATTATCCTGTCGGTGCCAAAACTACTCACAGCGCAGGTGAAAGCAAAATGCTTTCCTGCTTGAAGGGTATACATTTTAAAATGTAAGTATCCTTAAGTTTGCACGTAGACATCTTGGCATACTTTGTCCATAAACAACAATGGAGACTAAAGAGAATATAGCGTGAGATAAATGCACCTCACGTTGCACCCCCTTTCTTTTTTTGCTTTATTCACAAAAAATCTGCTTTAAAACAAAACAAAGCACAAGCTCAGACATAAAACACCTAAACTGACAGATACCAAATCGGAATCAGGTAAAATGTCCAAGTGTGTTGAGACAAACACAACAAACTGTCAAGTACCATTCACACACTTACTTGTGAAAAGTATCTTCAAACTGTAGAGCTTTCAGTCAGAAGCAGTCTTCCTGAAGTGTTGGCAATTTGCTACACAATATTAATCAGGATTCGTACATCAATTATTTCATTATTATAATCTGAAAGTGTAGGCAGTATTCAATTTGGCTAACCCACTCATCTTAAGAAACTGAAATGTGGATGTTTATTTAAACTCTTTTGGGTTCCCTGATTACACTCAATCACATACGTTATCCTACAGCTTACATTTCAACCAGCTAAATGGCATAATTTTTCTCCTTTAATTTCTGCAGGACTGACCAGTCTTCAAGTAAAAGCAAAAGTTGGCTTAATGGTAAAGGTGCTGGATCTGACCTGCTGTTAACCCAAAGAAGAAATGCAACCTGGATGTGAAATACAGCAGTAGGTGAGATACCTATGAGTAGGCCGAGATGCAGGGCCATTCTCAGTCAATCCCCCACTGCTGCAGACTTGGGTGTAGAACAAAAGAGCCCATATCCCATCATTTCAAAATGTTCTTTTTATTAGTTTAACAGTTAACCAATCCCACAGATGTTCAAATGAATGACCTGAAAAACAAAAACAGCCCATTAATTTACCCCTTTTCATTCAGCTAACTAGCCCTCCACGTTCACACAGTCGGAACCAGTACATGACTTTGATAAAGACCGTGGAATGACACCTGCAACACCCAATTTAACGTCTGAAACTCTTTGCAATGGAATTCAAACCAACGGTAGCAAGATTTTTGCTCTCATGCAGTTTTAAACAAACAAAAACATCAGAATTAACAGAAAACATGGACATAAAGCTGCAAATGTCAAAACCATCCGACAGGAGTCCAGGCATTGACCGAGACTCGGGGGAAAGCCGACCCCTGCAGAGAGAATCGCACACCTTACGCTTCCTTCTCAGTCACAGCAGCTTCCTCTTCTCCCTTTGTGTTCCGTGTGTAGATCACCTGCGCTCTGTGCTTGGACACCAGCTTGATCATTCCTTGAGGGACGAAATAATATCTTCGCGTTTAAAACTGTTTAAAATCAATATCCGATCTTAGTTAATTTTAGCCCCAAGTGTTGACCACCAGGCTGAGTGATGGATTTATTATTGTTAGGTGCTGGGAACAGTGTGTCTACTGGTCAATTTTAAATATTGATAGTTAAACATGGATATACTATATTTATAACTGGATCAATATCTACTGGGGAACCATTTAATACAGTGCATCTTGCTGCCTGAATTCCAACAGCCTCTCAACACTTCTCAAACATTAACCATTAATTTACTGAAAGGGCACTTTACAAGTTGATTTAATGCAATAGCCAATACGGACATGCAGGGCAGTTCAGTTAACCTGCAAAGTGGATCTAGTCCTTTATGGGAGGGAGACCAATGCAAATTTTACCTTTGAAAAGCAATTCCTGGAGAGCAGCCCTGGCCAGAGAGCCTCTGATCTTCAGCCTTTCAGACACAACGGCTGGTGTGATGAGTTTGTAGTTGGGCACTTCTTTGTACAACTTGTCGTAAGTGCCTTTATCGAAGAGGACCAGGTTGTTGAGCTTATCCCTCACTTTTCCTTTGGACCACTTCTACTCAAGAAAACATTTTGATTAATGACATTTTTACTACAAAGGGCATGACACTCGAGGTACATATAAAATTATGCTTCAATACTTTACATTTATTCTAGTTATGCAACTTTAGGTAAAACTAACTACATCACCATTGCACGCATACAGAACACCGTACCTTCTTCTTGGCTTTGCCTCCAGACTTATTCACGGGGTCCTTGTCCTTTTTGGACTTCCCTGAATCTTTCTTTTTCTTGTCGTCCTTGGGAGGCTATATAGAAAAAATGGCTATGGCTCGTTAGTGAATCAAAAGTACAGTGGTCGCACCATGTCGGTACCTCATAAATTAACCAAGCATCATTCGACATCATTTACACGAAACCACATTTTACTGTAGCCTTACATGCTACGGTTATTTTGCTAGTTAGCCTCAGTATGGCGATCCGTTCAGACGGTTTTGCCAGGCAACTGTTAGAAATCCGCAAGCAAAAGTCCCCGGCGTATTACGATTGTATGCGAGTTGGGCAATTTATTTAATTACTTAAAACTTGCATTTTTAGTATGTCAATATAAAACTGGCTCGTCTTACAAGACAGTTACACGAGGTATAGTAGCATGTATTACTTACACTACATAAGCAGTAACGTTTGTCAGCTTTGTAGGCGACAGCCGATTAATGTACCGCATACTATCAACTTACTAACAGTTTGAAAACTTTCGGGTAAAAAAGTTAATTTAATACGACACAATGTAGGAAGTGTCCTAAACGAATTGCATGTATTTAGCCAGCCAATGTGAGACTGCGATGGTGTAGGATTAAAAGTATGACATTTCAGAATATTAACGAGCCAGTTAAAACCCATGCTTATACAGAAAAGACTCAAAACACGTTTACGTGCGTAAAAGTTTAACATAACGTTTGTCAAATTTATTAATCTCTTCAACATCCCCAAAAAAATCGGTGTAAGGCCTTCTCACCATGATGTCTCACCGATGCAACGTTGTTAAGAGAGAAAGGCCGACCCCTGCACCAGTCCCTTTGACAACCCGTGCATCCGGGCTGCTCGGGCGACCGCAAGGCCTTTTGGGATTTGTATGTTTTCTATTTGAAATGGACCAATTTCATACTTCTGGGTTTGTTACTTCCGGGAATGGCCGCCGCAGGGTAATCTGACTTCTGGTAACAGCTATGGCTGAGTCGAGAAACAAGTCTTTCTGTAGTGTGCCTTAGAGCAGTAATTCAGACAAAAACAACATATATATTTAAATTTTCACGATTTCCATCAAATTAAGATCAAAGGAAGAGATGGGTCTGGGTCGATGTTAGTGATTCGCAGAAGCAGCACATTTGTGTGTAGTCAGCATTTCACCGCTGCCGACCACATCCAATATATTTCTCGTCTGAAGTTTGGTGCTGTTCCAAGTCGTTTTCAAATGAACAATTTTTATGTAACACCTCAAAAGCAGTCCGCGTTTGAGAGATCTAGTGCTCTACTAGGGATACATGTGCGTGCCCCGAAGACAATTAACTGGATGTCTGAATTAGTTTAGAAACTAACGTCAAGTACCATGACTATGCGGCGCACACCCTCTGTGGTATGCGTCTGTGTTTACGTGTGCGTATTTACTCTTTACCGTAAAGTGTAGATAAGTTGTGATGTGACATGCAATACTTAGAACTAACGTCGTTATTAGTTTTCTTACGAACTCTCAAAACAATTAACAACTAGCCGCTAGCGTGTTACCACTATTTCTCCCTTATTTGACACACCTAGTTCAAGTCAAAAAGCATTGTACTAACAAGCACGTGTAGAATTGGCTGTGTAAAATTAAGGAGACAAAATCTGATATCTGTTCATATTCATTATTTTGTAGTTCATAATGAAAACGAGTATGGCAATGATATTATTTTATCGTTCTCTGATGAGGTAATAATTTATTTGAGTTTTCCCCCCTACTTATCCTAATAACGATTCTCATTTTTGTAGGTGCATTGAAGGAGGCCTTGCCATACATTGCAGAGCTGGAGACTAGGCTGAAGAAAAGTCACCAACTATATTTAGTAGGGTTTGTGTTTCTGATCACACAATCTGCCATTACACCAGGTTTCCCCTCACAGGGAGTGAGGGACTGCCACAGTAAGCAGGACCATTATCACTTAGGCAAATCATTTGTACTTTGTCTTAGGCTCGGTTCCCATTTGAATGTCAGGGGATCAATTGGGTGAGAAATTCAGGTTATTCAGTCCAAAATTGCGAGTCATCCTGGACTGTACAGAAATTCGCTGTGAGAGTCCCACATCTCTGACGCTCCACTCGGAGATATTCTCCAATTACAGGAGCCCCACAATATTTAAAGGTCTGGTTGGAGTTGCTCCTTGTGGTGCTGTGACTTGCATCTCACGCCTTTAGACAGGTTCAATTTCAAAGAAGTCTGGCATTGTGGACCTGCTTGAACCTGGAAATTAGGTAATGGCAGACAAAGGGTTCATAATTGCGCATTTGCTTACCAGTGTTGGCGCTAGACTGATTATTCCACCTTTCAAACGTGAGAAGCAATTCAGCAAAAAGGACTGACACAGGCAATTACACGGCTCAGAATTCTGGTTGGAAGAGTGATTCGAAGGCTTAAAGAAAACCACATTTTAGATTCTGCTATACCACTCAGCATGTCAGGAACAATTGATCAGATCTGGTATAATTGCTGTTTTATGGTCAATTACCAGGGACCAATGTTTCTGTGAATGATTGCTTTATTTCACCACAAATCAAATTTTATTATTATTTGTGCACTTTTGACTTGAAACACCTCAGTTTGTTAGAATACATTTAAGATTTCCAGTTATGCGCAATGGGCAGAGGGTTTATTAATAACGTCTTCCACACAAAGAAGGAATGTACAATTACTGGGATCACAAGAACTATGAGACAAACTTTTCTTTTATTACAAATTTCATGATGTGTGATACTGACATGGCGATATCTGCGCTGTTGAAGCAGATGTTATGTACCCAAAAGGTTTAAAACGCAAATGCAAATGCAGCATTAGCCTCTTATTAGTAAAAAAAAAAAAAAGTGATTACATAACCTTTTTAAACATAATCTGTTATACATTTTCAGAAACAGAAAATATAGCGCAAAACATTAGGCCATTGAGTCAATCATCTGGATCCATGTTACTGAAGTTTCATGCAGGACAGCCAATTTGTTCCTGAGAAGATCCATTTTGTGCATTGCTTTAGATTCGTACAATGTCAATTTTAGAGACAAAGTCCAACTGCATGTACATTTCACATTTTGCGAGACAAATAGTAAAATTAATTTTCATTTATCTTGCATTATGTCCTATTTCTGAACTACCCAAAACTATCAAAAAGTCTGTATCCCAGTTACACATCATGAAATGTATAATAAAAGAATATAGTAAGTTTCTTGCATAGTTCCTGTGATCCCAGTAATTGAATGTTCCATCTGTGTGCGGAAGAAATAATGAATAAAAATGACTCAATTTGTGAAAATTTTAACTTTAATAATAAGATTGAAATAAATGAAGCTATCTAATTGGTTGAAATAATGGAGCGTTATGATTGGAGGAAAAAATTGAGCAATATGATTGGTCGAAATAATGGAACATTATGATTACTGGAAAAAATGGAGCGATATGATTGCTCCATTTTTTTGGGATCAATCAGATTGCTCGACCAAAGGAGCAATCAGATTGCTCCATTTTATCGCTCATGCTGCAGAATATTCAATAACAGTTGCCCAATTCAGTTTTTTCTCTTTGGAACCTTGCTTGGAATTCACCTATAGTTAATGAGATCTCTCCATTTTTTTGAGAAAGCTACTAAGCATTTAAGGGCAGTGGTACAGGAACGCGTTGGGTATACATCAGTGAGTTTATTTTAAATCAAATCCTTAAATTCAAAGGAAGTTATTTTTTTATTACTCAAAAATTTGGTACACTTGTTAAATTAGCCAAGATTAGATCAAGGTGACGACACGGATTATACTTTATTTTCCATAGCAATGACAGTAAGAAACATTATTGCAAGGGTTATTTATGTATTGCACACATCACATACACTTTACTTCTAGATGAACCAGATCCAAGTGTCCAACCTGAAGTTCTGAGTAGAGTGTTTCCAGTTACTCATCAGTTCAATACATTTCCTACAAGATCAATCGTACCAGAACCTATTTTTTACAGCGCTTGTACTTCCAAAAGTGTTTACAGTTAAACCACTCAAGAGTTACGCAACTCTGGACCACATTTGATATTTTAGTCATCGTATTCAACATCAGTGTTCCATAATGTCATTACTATTCAAATTACAATTTATAAAGAAATTATTCTTAAAGCATACTTCTAATCCAAAAGAGGCAATGTTGCATTTTCAGCAAATCCGAGTAGTTTAGCAGTCCAGCGTGACTGACACGGTGCAAGCAAAGCCCTAACTGGGCCACTTGCATCGACTGTAGAGGATCGCAGGACTTTGGAGATCATTCGTATTTCTTGGGCACACGGCCCATTTTGGTGCGGATGTTGCGCAGCAGGAAAAAGAACGCGGTGGTCCCAGCACAGGTCAACTCCGCCACCCAGAAGGCAGTGTCCCAGTCGTGGTGCTTGGCAATGGTGCTGAATGGGAGTCCAGCAAGGAAGGCACCAACTGTGACCAACATAAAGACACATTTGCTGAAGCCCGTTCAACCAACTGGTGTGGTGGTAGACTTCTAGCAGGCATTGATTGCTCATACACCGGAATGCCAAAGAACAGGGGTGATCAGCTCCAGTTTCCTTAAAAAACCCAGCAGGTCACCTTTTAAAATACCAACTGGTATCTACATGGAACCAGATTACGGAATTTCCTTTGAAAATACTGACATCAGGTTTGAATAATTAATGGAAGATGGAACAAAAACATACAGACATTCTGGGCCCTCAAGGAATGGGGTCACCATAAAGAACCCTTATAGGCTCCATGTTCAATTGTACGTAGTCTAAAAAGCAGCCAAATAAACTGCAAATATGTTTAAATTTTACTTATTTTTAAAATAAGTTTCGGTATCTATAGCTGTGACACATCTATAAACTATTGAATAAATGTTTAGGCAGACAAAGAATGTAAATTACCATTGGCCATCAGAGCAACAACGGCATGTGACGTCCCGCAGTAGTTAGAAGGAGCACTCTCGCTGGCTATAACCCCAAACAAGGCTATTGGTCCGCAAGAAGAGAAGCCAAAGATAGCACCCAAAGTAAGAATCCAGATCTGAATTGATGGAGAATGAATTCAATAGATTACACACGTAAAACATTTATGCACACATCCACATACAAGCAGAGACAATGACCAGTAGAGCAGTGCCCAAACTGAATGAGGAAACCTTATCCAAAACTTATCTATGAACTATGTTTAAATATTTTCTATTAATGCTGAACCTATCAAAACTAAGGAAGTGCTGTCTAGCTGGCCAATAGGGGCAAATTCTATAATTCTTTAGACAGGACTATAAGGCAGATAAGCTTTTATTAAGCTCAAAAATTATACTGGAAGGTGTCAAAAGCAGGGTTCACAGAACCAATCAAATTGAGCAATAAAAGCAGAACAAATGTTCCAGCCAAACTCTATTAAATGTTATAATATTGTCTGTTGCCAGCTTACTTGGATATATTTTAAAAGGTGAAAATGTTGGAGTACACGGTTGAGCGATGGGCTAGTGTGATTTCGATTAAGTAGATTAATTAGAAGTTTTAATTAGAAGTTTGTACATTTGTTTCCACTTATAAATAAGTGTTGGAGTTTGCCAAGAGGCCTAATAAAAGGTGTCAAAACCCCCCGGCTCCCCGTTTCTAACCACCCCTAGATCAGACACACCCAGGCGTGCTACAAACAAAATCCAACAAGTATCCAACAAAGAGAGACTGAATGAGCCAAAGCTGGCGATAGTGGAGTGAAGACAGAGGAAAGCGAGACAGAAACCTCTTGTTCCGATAAACCAGTTAGGACTGAGATCGGATGAAGAGCCATCAACCAGATAGGGACTTCCTGTGGAAATGGAAAGTGAGTCAGCTCAGTAGGTCTTAAATTGTTTAATAGTAGATAGCATTGTGGAATGTGAAGGGATACTCAAGAACTTCCTGTTAGGCTGCAACATAACCTGCAGGTGTGCATTTGTCAAAACCGGTGCCATTTCACATGGCCTCAGCAAAACTGCAAATCTACTTATTCTCCAGGTTCTTTGTGAATCATTACTTAATGGTTCAAAGAATTCTAAACCAAAGGTTTATAAATGTACTATGTGGACTAAAGGTTTCTGTGAGTTCATTAAGGCAATTAGTTGCAATTGTCAAGCTGTTTATTCTACCAAGGACAAATGCTGTTCTTACTTTGGAGCTGCTGGTGGTGACACGGAATAGATACATGGAAACAAACATCCCAGCCATCATGGAGATCAGGAGTCCATGGCGAGGGTTGCCATGGCTACGTAAACCTTGCTGCATAGGAAGTGACCAAGATGAAGATATTAAATTTAGACTAAACAGCGGGAAAAATGTTTGCCAAGAAGATCTAAGGAAAGTTGATGCCTTAAAAACAAACACAGAAGCAATACTAAGTTTCTGCTCCCTCTGAAATAATCAGGATTTTGTGACTTCTTTTTCTCGAATCCCCCTTGTTGATTTATCCAATGTCGCCAGTGTGATGACTGAACGGTTATTTTACCGCCCCCATACTCACCCTTGCGACAGCCTGGTCGGACAGATAACCCGCTGCAATACTGCCCACCAGTCCTCCCACCTCAAGAGCACTCATGTAGGAGCTACCTGTGGAAGGTGCACAATCAGGTCAGAACAAACTCACAAATGCTGGTTTTAAGCCATTCGTTTTTACTTTTACGTTTTTGTGCTGAAAGTAACTGCATAGTCTCTGCTGGATTTTTGCCAAAGAAGGTAGTGCATTAATTTTGGGCATCAAGGGAGGCTCTCTGTGGTGGACTTCATTACCCATTAAAGCTGACTGGCCCTTCTCTTGGATGAGGAAGAGCTGACCCCAGTCTGTGCAGGCCGTCTTCACGCCAAACACCATCAGAAAGCCCATTGACAACAGCCATAGGTAAGGGGACAGGAGGAACTCTTTCAGCGTGCTCTGATCATCGGAGAGACCTGTACCGGAGAGATGTAGTATCCAACATGCCTTCACATTGTATCCAAAGCACAAGTAGACACTAACTCTAAAAACTAAAAACAAATGTAAGCTGCAGTTGATGGGTCGCTAATACAGTGCCTTGCAAAAGTATTCACCCCCCTTGGCATTTTTCGTGTTTTGTTGCCTTACAACCTGGAATTCACAT
>JAOVYW010000055.1:654118-676563 GCA_025775045.1 Hiodon tergisus | reverse complement strand
CACTCACTCACTCACTCACTCACTCACTCACTCACTCACTCACTCACTCACTCACTCACTCACTCACTCACTCACTCTGAGGGTATAACATGAGTAACATGACCGTCTCTGAGAAAGCTGTGATAATCCTTGCTGTGTCTGTAATTGCACAGAAAAAATTAAACTAAAACAGCAGGACAGATCTTGTTCTAAAACAGGGGCTTGGCCCTACCTGGCTCTGCCCACCACTACACTCTGAGCCCACGGCTGCATGATCTCCTGGAAAGAGCCGTGGTCAAAAAAACCGCTTAGCCACGGACCCTTCGGACCTACAGAGAATGAAAATGAATTAACATAAAAAGTAAGAAAAAAAGAGATCGAGAGAAAGAGAGAATGAACAAACAGTAAGAGAAAGCATACAGAGCATTTTACGCCATGAAGAGAAAAATGAAAAATCCACATTGAAAACCATATCCAAATTTTCCTCTATGGTGTTGTAGGTAGTGTGATTTTGCTCAATGGGAGAAACCAACTCTAGAAACCCTACACGCTAAATAAAATTAAAAAAAGGAAAACATCAAAATATGCACGCAGGGCAGAATAAGGCCCATATCGGAACACAGTGACTGATACAAAAGTAAGCCATGTTTGTACTGCGATCTACAACAAGTTGGAACAAAGCTGCACTTACTAACTAAATTACAGCGTACGAGAAATCAATTTCCCAAATAATTACAATGCCCTGGCCGAAATTCCCAGATGAATAAAAACGTCCTATCCTCCTGGGAGTGGAGAACAGTGTGAGGAGCAGTGACGTAGATGCAACTCAACCAACACGTTTAATAAACAAATCAAAAGCTTTATTAAGTTTACTTAAATCAGTGCAAAAAGCTATAGCGGTTGTCTGTTAAATCAGCATCGATTGCTGACAATGCAAAGCTTCAACACCCGTGAAGAAGATAAGCCCGGGACTTCCCCTCGATGAAGCTGTAAAACACCCTACTGTAAAACGTCTCCATCCCATCCCGTTTTTGGCGTGCATATAAGCTTAGTCACCCATAAATAAACAGTTTTCCTAAAACTCACTCGGACTGGGGCGTCCAGACAGCATCCAGCGGGGGTCATAGGGTGCCTTCGTTGGCACAAACTCAACCGGCCGGTCGAAGGGGTCCTTAGCGTTCAGGATGGGAACTGGGCTGGAGTTGCACTGCACAGAGGACAAGGCAGCATCGACACAACTTCACTGAGAACAAATATCGAACACACCAGATCTATTGTTACAGAAAAGGCGAGTCCTTCTGAGGGTTTTTCATTTTAAACTGAGCTGTGGGTTTCATTAAGATAATATGTTAGCTCACAGGCTCTCATGGAGAATGGAGAATCGGACCATTTAACTCTGGGATATCTGATTAAATAATTCTGAATCAGATCCGTTTTGAATCGGACCTGTTCAAATGAAACTTGACTGGCTCACAGTAAAACATACAACAGGCATTTAAAACGAACAGGATGGCGCAAGGCCGAGCTTGAGGTTTGAGGCAGTGCCCATTCCGTCCCATCACCTTGGGCATGTAGGATAGCCACTGCAGTATGCTGTGAACGCCCTCAAAGTCGTCGCAGACAGTGCTATGCGTGACACCATTGTTGTGCATGATCTGAACTCCACCCAGCTGATTGTTGGAGGTGTACACCTCCCTGCCAAGCACCTGCGGGACACACACAGCAGGTGATCACATCCTGTCCTTCAGAACTACCTTCCAGCAAACCATATTCTAGACTTCACCAGCAAATAATACAACAAGTTTTTCCATTTCAAGACTCACAAATCTAATTAAATCCAATTATATTTTTATATAGATTTTTTTTGAAGACGCAGTCAGAGAACATTGGACATTGGTTGAGTTTTCATGGTGAAGGAGAAGGAGAGAAGGAAGAAGAGGGAGACTGAAGCCGACACTGACCTTGTTGAGAGCCCCGGCACCCGTGAGGATGATGTGGGAGTTCTCCACCTGGATGGTTCTTTGGCCCAACCTCACCAGGTACGCCCCGATCCCGATAGCCCGACAGGTCACCTGCACATAGAGGGCGGCACCGGTCACCATCGCGAGTGCATGCTGGCGTGAATGAGCGAGCAAGCCCATGTGTAACCAAGTGTGACCTCACCAGGTTCATGGTGATGACCTCCTCGTAGGCCAGCGAGGACTCGCCTGCAATCATCCCAGAGCCCCGCAGGTTCTCCACCCCCAGGCCCTCCTCCTTCCCGATGATGTCGGTGATTTTGTACCTGCAGGGGGGCAGGGGGTCTCCGTCAGACATCCACTGCATCCTACTCCCCAAACCACGATCCTCACTTTGAAAAGGAGTAGCGGATTCAGTGTGGCGGATACTGCTATTGGACTATTGAGCGAAGGAACCCGGCCCAAGTGATGCTCCACTAAGCAGCCAACCATGTAAGTGGAACCTGTGTGTAACATGGCCTGTGAACATGGGCTCGGATGAGGCTGCAGGGGGTTACCACGGCGAAAACCAAGCATTCCCACAGCGCTGATGAAGGCCAAGGCTCACCTTGACTCGCCCTCGTCCTCCACATGCTCACAGTGCACAGAGTTCAGTGCGGACACTTTCTTGTAGTCTTGGGGAGTCAGGTACAGATATTTGAACCCCTGTGCAGAAAAAAGACAGGGCAGTTAGATTCAGCTCTGAACAGAGATCTGGGACTGAACGCCGAGGGGGGCCTGCAATGGGGCGACTTCTCGATCCTCTCAACCCTCACCTTGTAGGGGTCGGTGGGGTCCTGCCAGGCCACGTGGAACATGTGTCGGATCTCCTCGGCCAGACCGATGCGGGCCCCGCTGTTGGCAGCGATATAGACACGGGGAATGCCGCTCTCCCGCGACATCTCGGACGCCTGCAGGAACAGCACATCCTCCTGCGGCCCGAACGAGCCGATCTTGTGGGTGATGTCATTGCTGATGACTATGATCTCGCGTCCTGTCGGATACTCGGGGGTCCGCAGGGTCATCCGCCAGGCCACCATGCCAATCTACAGCATGTGTATGAACAACGGACAATACATGAAATGCACACATACATACACACACACGTAGTAATACAAATATTACTGACAAAGATGAAGAAAAGTGGCTTGAGTGTCAGCTCTTCGGCCCCATCAGACACTGACTACTAGAGGACCCTTCAGCCATTGTTAACGTCAAAGCCCTTGACGAATTCAAACACCAGCCTTCATACGCCAGACTCACCTCATTGCCCCCAGGCAAGCGGTTCATCTGCACTAGATTTCCCTGGGGGTCCAGCACCAGCTCCGTGAAGGTCAGGAGGTCAGAGGGCAGAGGGCACTTGGGCAGGTGGGCGTAGGCCTCCGCCGACTGCCACAGCTTTCTCAGAGCCTGCAGGAGAAGGGGCAGAGAGAGTGGGTGAGGACTGGCAGCTGCTGCTGTGGACCCTCTCGACACACCTAGCGAGACACACGCCGTACCTGTCGGAACATTTCGGGGAAGTCGTAAACGTAGGTGGTGCCCAGCGTCTGGGCCTGGAAGCGCTTGGACTGCAGCAGGTCCTTTGTGACGTAGGGAGTATTGATGAGCATGCCGTGCAGGGGCCCCTGCTTGTCCCCGTATGCCTGGAACATGATCTGCGAGCGACAGAAAGACAAAAATGAGTCACTAAAACAGGAGAGTGAGCCTGCCGCCCAGTTATATTGCCAATTATTGCAGACAGAACAGAGAGCATATCAGCTCAACGTGGGGGAAATCGAGATCCTCTGAACATCTTCGCACATACAAAAGTTTTTGTCCCATCACAAACCCCCAGATCAGCTGTTGGGTTGCTGTTGTTTTGCCAACAAAAAAGCGCCATCCTTTAGTTTCGTCATGCTGTGGCCCAACGAAAGGGAACTGTGATGCACTTACCTGCCTTTCTGCAGGCGGAACAACAGAAACACGTTTGACGGAAACATGTCACGGTCTGAAAGGCCACGACGGCCCGGGAGAGAGACCCCCAGAACCTCACCTCCTACGGGGTCTAAAAATCATGCAATAACGCAATGTTCTGGTGCAAAGCAGGGATGAGATGGCTAGATTAAAAATAAAATAAATAAAATGTATCTACATAACCGGTTGTAGCTAACATGGCATGCAACAAAAGCCATGATTGGAATATAAACCTGTGTCATTTACTGAAAATGACTCTGACAGGTGGGACCTTCTGTCAGTTCAGGTTAATCATGTGCTTAGTGTAGTAGAGTGATGAATGCTAGGAGCTGAGGTTCTGAGGGGGCTTTCCCTCTGGCCTGCTGTCGGCTTGGGGACGGAGTTGATGAGGGACGTGCGATGTGTGAGAGCCCCACCTGTCGGTCTTTGGGCCCCACCTGTCCCGTGCGGGAGTCGGTGACCTCCTTGTACAGGCTGATGTCCAGGTAGTAGCCAGACTCGTTGGTGAGGAAAAGGCGGATGGGGATCTGCTTGCCCGTGGGGGTCAGCCGGATGTTGATTTTCAGCTCGGCCTGCAGCACGCGAAGCTTCCATAGCCGGCTTCCGTACCGCATCACCATGGAGCGCACCGACTCCTCGATCTGGAGATGTCAGAGAGGCGCAGACACACATATATATATATATATATACCGTCATGGACTGGCCTGTCCTACACACTTCTGTCTGGATGTTAGTCAGAGGGTGGGGCCTGTGCCGAAGCCCCCAGCAGGCAGAGACTCTGACCTTAGAGGGGTCCATGATGACGGTGGGGACGAAGTTGAGGAAGATGTGGTTGCAGTCGGTGCGCACGGTGGTGTTGTTGAAAGCCACCTCCAGCTCATCCATGGCCTCCAGAAGCAGCCGCTCTGCCTCGTTGTGCAGGTACTCAAATGAGGCCTCCTGGGTTGCCGACAGAGCGGACCGCACCATACGGTCGTGAGGGTCGGGGGAGCGGCAGTGTGTACAGATTAAGCTAGTGGACTTTTATCTATAGACATCCCGCTTTAAATTCATTAATTGCTTTATTATTCAGTAGAGTTTGTAAGCGATGCATATAGATGCTCTAGATGCAACCATGCAGTCAGGTGGTCATGATGCTCACCTTGGTGACCAAGTCCGAGTGGCGGATGATGGCGCGCACAAAAAAGCGGTAGTCAGTGACCTCGGCGCCAGCCTCCACGCGGGCAGCTCCTAGGTACAGGTGCATCTTGTGGTTGGCACAGGGGATGGCGGTGAGGGCGAAGTTCCGCATGCGGTTGAGTTCCAGCTGGAAGGCCAGGGCTGGCTCCAGGTGACGGTAGATCCGGTCCTCCTCAAACTGGGGGACATTGAGAGACATCTTTTAAAATAGAGGTGGGAGGTTGGCTGATGAACAGTGAACCTTAATGGAAAGTGCTCAGCAGCTAAAGGCATACATAGAACATATTAAGTAAAATGACAGTCAAACCCTATTAACAAGTCTTGTTCCTCTTGAGGGAGAGGGGTAATTATAAAGTTAATTTATCCTGGAGGATAAAAGCAACACAAAACCAAGACGGGATCAGAGTTGCGTCATACGCGCGTCTCTCCAAACTCTAACCCATAACATGGTTCCAGAATGTGAGTCCAGTGGAAGGTAAAACAGGGGGGAGACATGCAACAGAACCAGAGCAGACAAAGCTGAAACATTCACCTTGTCTCGGGCGCGGAAGGTGAAGAACTTCGGGAACTCTCTCTGTGGAGTGGAAGAATGAACATTGTTAACCAGATTCAGTCGCCGGGGTCGGGCGCACGCAGAAAACGTAGCGACAGAGAAAAAAAGAAAAAAATTGAAAGAGGAAAGCCCCAGACAGTTACACAAGCTGGCACAAAAAGGGTCTCCCGGGAAACACGTCGACATCAGGTTCATGACACATGCCCCTTTCAACCAATGGGAGTACAAAGAGATTGTTAAAACATTCACATGGGCAGCTTTATCCCAGTTCACAGTCCTCCACACAACTCAACTCAAACATAAGGAGGAACAGACTGACGCCTGACGTCAGCTTCGGCAGGTTCTGAAGCAGCAGCGGATGCAATACGATGATCTGATTGCGTTTGTTAACGCCATTACTACAGCAATGGCTAAATCACAAAATCATGGTCATGGTAAGAAAAAACTAAACAATGTGAGGGGACTACAGGAGATTGAGTCGTGATGGGGGCAGCGGTATGGTGACAGTTAGCCCGGGGTATGGGAAATGCCTTGAACTGAGTCTGAGAAAGCATGCCCTCCCCCAGGATCAGAAGTCAGCAAAACCCCCCCCACCCCACCACTCCAAAAAATACTCACATGGAACCTCTGATCCACCTCACAGTTCACCTGCTTTCTGAAATCCTGTCAACACAGAGCCAGTTTGCCAGAGATAGAGGGTGGGGCAAAAGAGAGATAGGAATACAGAAGACACAACATGGCTAGTCTCGAGAAGACAAATTAATGTAAATTACAAGAAATCCAATCAAAAAGCATAGAAAACAAAAAAGAAACATTCTGAATGATCTTGATTACGGTGATAATAATTTGAAAGCGATTTGAACGGAAGTAACAAGGGAAATGAAAAATAATTTGGCCTAAAGAGGTCAAAGGTCAGTCACCTTCTGCGCCACTAGGAAGGTCAGTCTGCGGATGCCATGTTCGAACAACAAGGATTTCTGCCAGACAACAGGAGAGATCAGAGAAAACCAATGACCAATGCCAGAAGGGGACAACAATCTCCCACCGTTTCAACCAGAATCCAGGAATAGCCTGCAGTTTGAGAAGAATGACGACCCCCTCTCACCTTGGATTGCGTGAACTCCCGGAACATTTCGGCCAAGCCGTCGTCCTCGATATCCCCGTCGGTCTTGATGGCCACGTTGAGGATGTGTATGGGCTCGTCCTGGACACTCTGCAGTTTCGCACAGAGTAATCGCTGCTGTAATCTCCTGCCACCCACCGACCCCCGCCTGCCCTCCCAAACCCCAACCCCTCTCTGACTGTCTGTATAAACCCCTGACGAATCATAAAGTAAACACACAATCCGATCATTCTGGATTCATATTCTTCCTTGTTTCTATACAATTTGCCTAATGCAATTCCTCCGTTGTCAGTGAAGAATATTGCCACTGTCATTTTCTTAGGTGCTCCCCTAAAAGTATACTTTAATTCCCCTTGATATAAAATAAACTATTAAAGATTGTCGGCAGACCTCAGAAAGTTAAAAATCTACATTTTCCATATCATGTATAAAGTTTGATGGAATGGTTATATTTTATCATACAGACAGGCTTGAATGATGGTCCCCATTCTCTGTGGTTTCAGCCAGTGTTGTGAGGATGGAGGAGAAGCAAACATCCCCAAAACACACTCCTCACCTTGCTTTCCTCCTCTCCATAAAGCACTGGGTTCCCCCCCTCTGGGAAGGTGGGGCTGGGAGGAGGGGAGTCCGAGAAGCAGCTCATCACATCCTTGATGTTCCTGAAGCGGACATTGAACACACATGAGGAGGGGCTAACATGCTAAAGGAATCAGGCACAGTTAGGGACTGGGAAAACCGACCTGGTGAAGTCCTGGAAGGAGCGGAAGGAAACCATGGCGCCCATGCGCTGGCAGGGCGGGGTGAACGAGGCGTCCAGCAGCACGTCGCTCACGTTGGCCAAGTGCAACATGCCGTAGTGGTTCAGGTGGGAGGAGAAGGACATTCTGGGGTTGCAACGGGAACACAGTCAGAGGTGCAGACACCCACGCCCCCTCACCCCATGACAATGCTCGCATTCTCAACCCTTCGTGCCAAACATGTTCCCCAATTCACATCCCAGGAATCCCAGTCAGGAAAATATCACTGAAACGATAGACTAGCAGAATCTCCGCGATAAGCACCTCGCTGGTAACTCGTGGTTTTTTAATGTCCAACCCGGACTGTTGGTCACTGAGGGCAGTGTGAAATGTACCCCAGGGGGGATACCATTCAAACATAGAAGAGAGAATGTATTAGAATGCCCCCCACCCCTGCTCCTCTGCATTGACGGAACACCAGCATCAGATGGCTCTAGCATCATATAAACAAAAAAGTCAATACATCAGTCTGAGATACGCAGGTCTGTGTGGCGCTATTCCTGTCTCAACACATTTGACCACGCTGCCATCTACACCAACACTAACTTCTCTATAAATCAGTACAGATGGTTGGCCTCCACCATTAAGGATCCTACTCATTGGATTACAATAGAAAGAATATGTACAATACCTGTTTAGAGTTGGAATGTTCCCTCTGCAATCAAACAACATTAATTACTTATTGGTTAGTGGCAGGCAACACTTGGAAGGAGGCAGTCAGAACCCAAATCAGGGTTTTTGTGCGTGTGTGTGGTCCCTCAGTTTCTGCACAGTGCTTTTTAAGAGGTGAGGGTCACACCCTCACTTCTCAAACGTCTGCTAACTAACAGCTAACATAATTAACTTCTTTCAGCTCTTAATGAACCCTTGCTTATTTTCTCAAACAAACAGTCTTTGACGACCCGGCTTTGAGTCCGAATTCAACTAAGGATGGTACGCAGTGGCTCAACAGGGCATTTAATTCTTAACCCCAGCAGACCACAGGGTTCCTGTGTGGTCTTGGCTGAGCCCAGGTTGTTCTGTTGGTCAGACATAATACAATGATACAGAGACAAGTGACCATTTCCAGGGCGCCATCGCCGTCAGGTTGTTTCTGATCCTGAAGTCTGTTACCCATAGCAGAGCAGGGAGTTAGCCAGTTAAGGCATCACATTAACCACACACAGACACACACACACATATTTAATTATAGACTGTCCTCCTCCTCCATCACAAGGCAATCACAACACCTCCTTCTCCTCCTCCCATATTGCCTATTCTCTGGTTCCGTTTTACTTTAATGAGGGTACTCTACGTTTAGAGGGGTGTCCAGCTATGAAGGTGGCCTAGCCTGGCACAAAGTGAGGCAGTTAGAGAGGAAAATGTGCAAACTCAGACATCGCGGTGACACCAAAGACACAATACACAGACCAAAGTGGAACGAAACACCAAACACACAGCAGCAACAGGAAGTGTCACTAAGTAAGCCAGCCACACAAGACACAAACACCAACAACGGTACACAGAGAAGGCAATAGACACCGGACAACGATGGAAACGTGGGGGCAATGAACCAATCACTGTTAAGAGTTTCCTATTTTAGTAGGTTAGTGCTGCACATGAATGCCAAATACTGCACAATGATAGCTGGTGTGGATTTAGCTTTTAGGTGTACGCCCTAGGCACCTCCTCAAGTGTGGGAAAAACCTTGAAAAATCAAGAACCCATCAGAGAACTTCCTAAGATCAAATCTCTTCTCTAAAGCTCTCTGACTATTACTCGTTTTTATCTTTTAATAGGCAATACCATAACGAATTATAGATGGATTCAAAGAGGCAAGAAGGACGACTGCAGTCCTTGTAGGGGGTCTTGCTTCTACCTCAGCTCTCAATTGTTAGGTTGGGGTCATAATGGGGAGAATAAGTTACCACAGCTGGGGTTCAAGGTGGGAATCAGTCACTGATGATGAAAGATTACCCCAAAAATCTATAAAGGACCCCTGTGCCTTAAAGGACTTGAATCGCCTGACCCCTGTCTTTTACACATGAGGGGTTGCAGGTGAGAGAGGGAACATGGGATGGCGCAGGAGAAGAGGCAAAGACTGAGAGGAGATGGACAGACAGACCCCAGGCCTATGCTTCCACCCCTGGTGCACTACTCTGAGACTGAGTCGTCCTGCAATGCATCATGGGTACCTGTTGGGATGGGAGGAGGGCAGCATGAACTGGAACTCTACAATGCAGGTGTTGTCCTTCAGCTGCCGGTGCTGGACACTGTTGAGCTCATAGGCTATGTAAGCCCTGCGAACATATACCTGGAACCGCAATGGGAGACACAGTCCAGGAACCAGTCAGTCTCGAGAACCAAGCCCGGCAGTGATACACAACTGCTCCTCTCGGACCGAATGGTCTGGCACGTGCCGAGGCACCATCTAGGCAACCAGAGAGGAAAAGCTCCTCACCTCCAGGGCAGCCATCCTGACCACCTGGTTGCTGTGGTAAAAGAAGTTGGGAAGCACGTCAAAGATGGATGTCTCCGACAGGATCAGTTTCTGGCAACGAGAAGAAAACATTTTAATCAACATCAGATAAAGTGCATAGCCAAGTGCCAAGTTAAGGTCCATCTACTGGGAGATGATTTAATCAAGACGCTACTACAGTGTTGGCAGTCCTGTAGTGCACCTCCTGGTGGTGATGAAGGGCATACCTGCAGGTTCTCAATGCAGAACTGGTGGCCGTACATATCAATGGCGGAAAGGAAGATGGACTCCACCTGGTTGTGCCGCAGCTCGTAGGAAGGTAGGTGGGAAGCAATCAGCACCTACAACAATTAACAGTAATTTAACAGCAGCCACAGAGGGATTTGCACTGGTCATGTGGGGTCTGTGCGCATTCACTTCAGGAAAGCACTGGGTAAGAAACGTAATGAGCTTTGTGTAATTTAACCATCTGTAGTGTCTTTGCTCACGACTTGGCCTGGCCCTATCTGAGAGCCATCCTGCCGTGGGGCTACGCTTTACCTGGCGGGCACGCAGGGCCACCTTGGCATTGGTGGTCTTGCTGAGCTGGGTGAGTTCGGTCAGGATGGCCATCAGCTCGTCCGTCAGGGTCGGATCTCGGCCGCACAGCTGGTCCTGGAGACGGAGGCAGAGAAATTTGGAACGGGGAAGGACACAAAGTTTGGTTTTATAGTTACCTCCTCAACTGTCAGTGGAAAACAAAAGCAGTATCAAATCCCTGAGAATCACTAACCCACACAGCACCTCCTAGTGAAGGCATCAGCCCCCTGTGTGTGGCCTACTCACAATCAGCATAGTGACCAGTAGGTTCTTCTTGGTGACCTGTGCGTGGGAGAAGATGTAGTTGAGCACATTGGCCATGTCTCCCTTGTTCTCCTCGCGCAGGGCGAAGACGCACTTGTCGTAGTGTCCTGGAACAAACACAATGTAAACGCACATGCTCAGTGAAGCTCTGGCAACGGAGGGACGTGGGAATAATGACTAAGCTGGGTGTTAAGCAACACGCAGAATCCGGAACTGATGCACTTGTAAAACCAGTCACTGAATGAGTTCCCAACAACATTACTCTGCAGGCATAGTAAATAAACAGCAAAGGTACAAACACTCAAGGTCATGGGTTCTACGCTAGATGTTCACCAACTGCAGCTTTCACCCTTTACGCTAGATGTTTGCCGACACTTCTCCATTGATGCAGGTGCCGTATAGTGCAGCAAAACTTATTGGTGCAATCAGCACCTGGAGCAGGTGGTCTCACCGTTCTGGAACTGGACCTCGACCTTCAGGTACTGTCGGAGCAGGTCCATCACCACTGCCTTCATGTGCCCCCTGATCCCACTGCGGTACCTAGGAACCAGGCGGGCTCAAATCAGCAACAGATAATGCACGCTAGGTGGCAGCAGAGAGACCGAGTTGCTCTTCCTTGAGCCCAAACGCAGAAACCAGGCTTCTTACAGACTGTAGCCCAACTCACTTCTGCACCAATTGCACAATGCTCTGTGTGTTCATGAAGAACACCTCTCGCTCTGACTTCCGATTCAGGGTAGCTGCATGGCTGTCCAGAATGTTTGCTATCTGGAAAAAAAAGAGATAAACACATTCAAATGAGCAAGAGCTTTCTTGGCTTTGCGTCGTTGTATGTGATTATGATGCACAAAAAACCTCGCCTGTCTCCTGTACCTGCTGGCTGGGGAACTGGCAGAGCACAGAGGTTATGTTGCTGGCATACTGGGCCATCTCCTTCTTAATGGCCTTCTCTACAGCGGGCGGGATTCGGCCCGACACGCTGGTCATGATGTCCTGCAGCTCCAGCAGTGGCAGGGAAGGGTCCCTCAGGGTCTTCATCAGCCTCTCCACCCATTCTTTCAGCTAGCGTGTGTGTGTAAATAGAGACACCTCTCAGGACCTACAGCATTGTGTGCGTGTGCGTGTGTGTTGCCTCACAACCGAAGTTTGGCGGTTATATATCAGGAGGTTGTACGGTGTGAACAGTTCCTCACCCTGGTGCTGAAGAAGGGCTCGGGCAGACAGAAGCCACTCATGATGTGAACCAGATGATCTAGCGTGCTGTGGAACACCCTGTGGAGCTTCTCGCCTCGAAGGGCCACTGACTGGATCCGTGGCAGAACACCTGTGTGCAGCTCTGCCTGTAACACAACCGCCTGAGGTCACCACCAACTGATCTGCACATGGTCAAACACACTCAAACCACGTTCACACATAATCGGCCACCTTATTTAAGTAGTTTGTTTTCCAGGAAGACACCCGCCTCTTACCTGTTGCACCCTACTGGGATCATCTAGCTGGAGCTTAGCAATGATACAGCCAGGTTCCAGAACCGCACCGGCCCGCTTCACATAGTGGATGCAGCCTGACTCCACGGCTGTCAGTGTCATCACCATCTTCATCACCTGAGGGGGAGAAGGGGGAGAGTTGCGTTATATGTGCCTAGTGCTTTACTGGGAGCTTTACTGTGTGCTTTACTGTGCTTTACCGTGAGTCTCAGTGCTGCCTTATTTCTTCATTTATTTTCTCTTTGCGCTGTCCTGTATTTCATTTCAGTCCTGTGTTGTGTGTGGCAGTCTCAGGGCAGTATTGTTTAGGAGACCCAGTGCTGAATCTCTACTGTATTGTGTGGGAGTCTCAATGCTCTTTAGGTATGCTCAATGCTAACTTAGGCCGGGCAGGGTCAAGGCTCCGCACAGTTCTTTGGGACACACCTCGATCTCAGCATAGCACTGCCCGGCGAACAAGTGACCGCCGTCCTCCACCGTGTACTGGATCAACTTCCCAGCTGACGGCGACCGCAGCAGAGACGGGTCGTTTTCCTTCTCAAACACGCACGTCTTGTTCCCGATGGTGATGCGGTACCTGCAGGGGGCAGCAATGAGCTACGTGAGCTGAACACCTAATAATCCTGTACTGGCCGTATCCACACACTGCTCATCCCGTTACGACGATGCTGGTGCTGCGGTCTCCACGCAGGAGCCAGTACCTGTCCACCTCCTCCTTCATGTAGGTGGTGTAGCTGCTGCCATCGTAGGAAAGCAGCAGGCCACCGTCGCTGAGCCGGTGCACGTCCACCTCCACGCAGGAGTGGTTCATGATCACCACGTAGGAGTTGGGCGACTGCCGCGTCACCTTCAGCGCATACTTGGTTCCCTCGTAGATCAGCTCCACATCCACCGTGTTGAGCAGGGTGTGGGCGGGGAGTACCTGACCCCTGCAGAGAGAGCCCCTGGTTAAGATCTGTGCTTTGAAAATCAACAATGTGACGCAACGTAATCCTACAGAGGGAGATGGGAAGTGGGATGTGGGAAGCGCACTCCTGTACCTCTCCAACGAATGCAGGAAGTTAGAGACGCTGTTCCTGAGGGTAACGTCAGCCACGTGAAGTGCCCCGCTCACAATGCCCAGCATGGTGTCCGGTCGCTCCGCCTGCTCGGCATGGAGAGGGATTCAGTGCCACTCATACACTCACATACACCCACAACGAGCATGGAGCCACGGAGAGAGCCCAGCACCTGCATCTTCTCTGCGATGAGCCGATCCAACCATCCCGTGTCAATGCTGTTGTGCTGGAAGCTCTCCGTCTCCAGAAGCTTGATGAGATACTCCACTGTGGTCCTGAAGTCCCCTCGGATAGACAGCTCTTTCAAGGCCACCACCATATTACTGAGGGAATACACACACGGCTGCCATGTTACGGAGGGAACGCATAAAAAAAGGCTGCAATGCTACTCAGAACTTATGAAAAGCATCGGAAGACGTCAAATACGAGACCAGAAGAAAGAAGTCAAGCCCCCTGCTCAGAGGGGTTGAGAGGCGGAGAAGTCAGCACTCACGATATGGCCTCCTCGCGGTTCTCCCCCCAGGAGAAGCAGTGCCCAAACTGAGAGTCGGCAAACTCGTGCAGCCCCCCGGCGGCAGCCACACTAAAATAACCCCACACGTTCTTGTTGCTGCGGAAGTTCAGCTCCTGCACCGTGCCTGAGCTGGGCTTGAACCCCTGGGGGAAACAAGGGACATCGGCATTGCTATAGACCCGCGTGTTAAATGTCTGGGACAAAATAAACTAAAATAACTGAAGGACAGGCATACCTCGTCAGGGTTCTCACTGGTGATGCGGGCGGCAATGACGTGGCCGCGCGGCGAAGGGGCGTTGGATAGGCCCTTAAAGTCGATGAGCGAGTCGCCCCAGGGCTGCACCCCGTACATCATGCGGATGTCCTTGATTCGATGGAGGGGGATCCCCATGGCTATCTGAGAGAGGGCGACAGAGGACGCCTAGTCACTCAACAGCAGACCAGCTGTCTGTGCGTGGACAGTTCACCCACAGCTGTTCTGTTCTGTTCTGTTGACTGAACTTGGTTTTTCATTAGTTGTAAGGAATAGTACTCTATGGCGTTTTGTGGTTCGGTGTTGAAAACAAGCTCAAATTTATATGGTCAGACACACTTCTGTTATTGTGATATAAAAATCACATAGATACTGCATTACTGCATTTGGGGTGAATGGTCCAGGCTGAGGGGAGGAGGTTGCTGGTCCTCACACACAGGCACAGGATCCGTGTCCTTCAGTCAAAGAACCAGTGACCTACTTAACAGGGTGGGGGAAGGGGGCGCATCCACGTGCCGTCTGCTCTACCCTGCTGGTTTCTATAGTAACCGGGCCTCACTCGGGGTCATGCTCCTGAATGCTGACTACTAACCACTTGGATGCCAGAGACACACAGAGACACACAGAGAGACACAGAGAGACACACAGAGACACAGAGACACACACGGAGACACACGGAGACACACGGAGACACACAGAGACACACACAGAGACACACACAGAGACACACACACAGAGACACACAGAGACACACAGAGACACACAGAGACACACAGAGACACACTTCTGATTCAGTTCAGTACAAACAAACTAATTCTTTTGATTCCTGATTAGTTCAGTAATACTTCCGGTGAGCTAAATTCCGTAAGTAGCATATCAAAGGTTCAACTGCACGACCTGCCAGAGCTAAATGTTTAGACATGTCATACAATACAAGAACAACAAAATTTTTGTTAATGGTTAGATTTCTGATATTTGTGGTTTAACTGTAGCTGACCTTATTTAATGTAGAATTTCTTTAGTTCAACGATTCAATGAATTACGTATGCTGCAGCATAAATTCCTCAATAATTTGGTAAGCAAGAGAGGAGGGAGTGGGCGGAGCCAAGCTGCTGCACAGGCAAGCAGTACTAGAGTCAAACGAAAAAATAATAGGCAAGTTAGTATGCTTTGTTTACTTAAAAGATTGGTTAAAACTTTTTTGTTTGTTCATATCTATCCATAACTATGTCACACCAAACACACACACAAACACACACACACACACAATCACTCACCTGGAGCTGGGCAGCAGGCAGGTTGACGTCAGCAACCATTTCGGTGCAGGGGTGCTCCACCTGCAGGCGGGGGTTGAGCTCCAGGAAGTAGAAGCTGCCATCTTGACTGTACAGGTACTCCACAGTGCCTGCGCTCACATAGCCAACCATCTTGGCCAGCTTCACAGCACACTAACAAGACAAGACAGCCAATCATCACTCAGCACTGCACCTACAGGACCCAACCAGACAGACATTACACTAGGCCTCGCTGGAATCCGCAAGGGCACAGGAGCCGTGGCGACCGGGCCCCGAGGGACGACGCACACCTTCTCCATGTCCTCAAACACGTCGGCGGTGGCGATGGTGGCAGGCGCCTCCTCGATGATCTTCTGGTGGCGGCGTTGCACGGAGCAGTCCCGGCCGAACAGCGAGATGGCGTTGCCGTACTGGTCGGCCAGGATCTGCACCTCCAGGTGACGGGCGTGCTTGGCCAGCCGCATCACGAAGATAGGGGAGCCGGGAACTTCCGTCTGGACCTGGGGGCGGTGAGACAATGCGGGGGAAGGGGTTTTGAGGACGTGCTGGTGATCCATGTTGGCCGAGGGGGTCGGGGGACACACACAGGGGGCTCCCCCTTGTGAAACTAGGTTTGACTCGAACCTGTCTGAAGAGGTTGGGAAAGTCATCCGCGGTGTTGACCTTCCGGATGCCTTTTCCTCCACCGCCCTCCGAGGCCTTCACCATCACAGGGTAGCCCACTTCCTCTGCAGCCTGCCGGGGAGAGGGGGAAATGTCACGTTCATTATATGCGCAGCCCCACACTGGCTCATTAAATTTGCCAGGAAAGGCAATAAGAGTAAGATGGCCCATTTCCCACAACACATAAAGTTTCAGTAAAACAATAAAGGCATACAGTTCTACACCATGTCACCATGGTTACCTTTAGCCCCGCCTCCACATCATGGATACAGCCTCTCTCATACAACTCTGGTGGGACGTTAATTATGTTCTTCTTCTGGTCACTCTCAGACCATTCCACAGTCAGCCCTGTACAACACAGCATAAACACACATCAGCACAGATACACACAAACAAAGACAAACACTGTTAGCTTCAACCAGGAGCAAGCGATTCATGACCAATAGTGCTGGTCTTACCCATTCCGCTCCAGGGCAGTGTGGGGATTCCTGCTGTCTGGGCCACAATGGACGAGGCAATTTTGTCCCCAAGAGCCCACATGGCCTGGCTGGGGGGGCCTGAGAATGGGGACAGATAGCAGAATGTCAGCCATGCCATAAATGGTGGGGTGGGGGATATTGGTATATCCCAGAATTCTTACCCATGAAGGCAATTCCATTCTTGTGCAGTAGCTCCGGGAGTTTGGGGTTCTCAGAGGCGTGGCCCCAGCCTGCCCACACGGCCTATAGTGGAGGGATGGGGAGAGTCTAATCAAATCAGATGCATGCAACACACAAACCACTACATAAAACTAAAATAAGTACCATACCTGAAGTTAATGATATGCTACGTATAGTTCTATATATAATTTTTATTTTATTTTGATGGAGTCTCCTTCACAAGCCACAAATACCCAAGTCTCAGACACCTGCACACCTGCCCTTACCTGCACAGGAATGCGCTTGGCAATGTCCAGAATGAGCTCCACATTGGCGTAGTTGTTGTTGTTGGTCCCTCCTGGCACAGGCACATAGTGGTCCGCCATCTTTATGTATTCTGCACAGGAATAGGCACAGTTGTTCAGGATCGCACCAGGGGATCGGAGAAGAAAGTGATGTTACAGTTTGGTGACAAAGTTGGCTCATTGGTGAAAAATGAGGTCACCATTGGAGACAATGCTCTACCAGTGACAGCACTTTAAAAAAAAAAAAAAAAAAGAGCTTCTCCATGGAAACCGAATCAGTCAAAGGAAAATAAACTGCTGCAGACTTTAATTGAGCAGGTGGTTTGCAAAGAATAATTTGGTTGGTTGGTGAAGCAGCTGGTTGTCAGTACACGTGGAAAGATTAACAGAAACCCTGTTAGAGGTTGGAGCTGCTTGTTCAAACACACTAACCCCAAGTCACTTTTTGTTATTTTAAACAGGTCATTAGTTAGCCATGCAGAAAAGCTGGCTCACACATCAGCAATATTTCTGTAGTGTCTGAGCTAATGAGAGCGTTACACGAGTTGGCTAGGCCCGAGAGGCTCTTGCTCCCCTCTACTCGCCTGCGTTGGCCTTCAGGTCCTCAGGAGTCACCATGACCACAAATCGTATGGCCCGCTCGTTGCGGAACATCTCATAGGCCCAGCGGCGGATGGACC
Source organism: Hiodon tergisus (assembly GCA_025775045.1). NCBI lineage: Eukaryota > Metazoa > Chordata > Actinopteri > Hiodontiformes > Hiodontidae > Hiodon > Hiodon tergisus. The sequence continues at coordinate 658,788 of JAOVYW010000055.1, read as the reverse complement.
GCATGCATTTGACCGCCGCGATGCCATTGTTGGCGATGAGGACCTGCAGCGAACCAATGTCGACCGTGAGAATCCCCTCATCATGCTCCCAAACGCTGCGCCCCTTGGCCCCACCCTCTGACCCCCTTCTCACCTTCTCAATGACTTTGTTGCCCCCGAAGCGGGTGACGAACTCAGCCGGCGAGGCCACGGTGAAGTCCCTCTGTAGGTCAATGCGCCGACGGTCCCGGCCCTGTTTGACCAGGTGCAGCCCCGACATGCTTGGCCTGCAGATGAAGCTAACGTCAGAGTCAGACACATGACCCAACTGCGCCCGTTTTGGTTTTAAAAAGAACATTTGGAACGGTCAATTATTTTTTGTATCGGAATGCTAATGCATCTCGGCTCGTCACTACGAATCCTGCCACCACACACAGGAAGGGTGAGGGTGAGAGTGAGGAAGTATGACTAGTCTCCTCGGTCACTCCAATCCTAGTGAAAAAAGAAAACTGGCCTCCTCTGGAAATAATCCCACGAATTTAAGAAAGCAAGCTGGTGAATGTGCCCCCCGTCTTCCCTCGCCCTTGGATAAATAAACAATAACTGCCATTGTCTACGAGAAGAAAAAACGCTTGGTAACACTAGACCCTCAGTGGATAATACCACCAGGGTTAGTGTTCCTTTATTCTCTCATATGCTGAATAAAATCAACCTCAGCTAGTTCTTCATTTTTTTTCAATAAACAAAACAAAACAAAGCACTGACTAGCACCAACATGGAAGGTTTATGGGCCAAAAGACTTGGTAAGCAAACCAGGTAAACAAAGGTTAAGGTTAAACCCAGAAACCCAGGGGGGGGGGGGGGGGAATTGGGGGGCGTGGGTTAATAACGCAAGTGAACAACATCACTGGCCCATAGGAGGGGCTCTATCCTGAACCACCCCCTAAACACTCTCTGGCAACCTATCCCCAGAAAAAAATATTTCTTTATGGTGAAAAATATCCCATGTATCATGCTAAGCTTTCGTCACAAGCCCAAAGAAGCCAGAGTAAGCCTACAAAGGACAAAGGAAGGCAGCAAGGGCTGATGGGACTGCTGCAGATTGAGAGGAAAGGGGGGCGGACCAGGCAAGAGCTCTTCACACCAGAGGGAGAGAGGCCACCCGACTGGCATTTGCAATTCTTTGTCTAACCCCTGCTGCACCCCAGCTCAAACACACTGAAAAAACACACATACACACACGACTTTCTACATTTACCCTTTCCACATTTTCAGTTGACAGAGATGGGCGCATGGCGAGGGGTTCAGGGCAGGAGGGTTGGCCACTGACCTCATGTTGTGCAGGTTTCCATCGACGCTGTCAAAGCCAGTCTCATAGGTACTGTCAGAGCTGACTGAGGAGCAGGGAGACGGCGAGCGCTCCTTGTCGCCCAGCAGCACGTCCGTCCTTCCTGGGGCGTCGTCCTCCGAGTTCTCCTCCGACACCGAGCCGATGGTGAAGTGGGAGTGCAAGGCACCGACTGGCGGTGGCTTCTTTACTTCCTCCCCCATGGCACTACCCTGACAGGTGGCAAAAACTGCAGGAACGAGAGTGGGGTGACACTCCTCAGACTTAATCTTCTCAAATAAGGCAGGGGGCTGTTCAGGCATGTCAGTAGGGCCCACTGCCTGCCACCTCCACATAAGTCACAGCTGCAGGTAACTCACCCTGGTGTTAATCAACGCAACTGAGTATCACTCTGCTCCTCCCAACGTTAAACATGGTATTGCCACACAGCCTTCCCATAAATGATTACTTGTTGCAATCTCCTCATCGAAAGTTGCACTTTAACAGGTATTTCAACCTTCGATTTCGGCAATTCTCTTGGCAGACACACTGGGACGACGATTTGACCTGCCAGTTCTATAGTTTTATTATAAGGGCATTTCAGGTGAAATACCTTGAATATATGAACCTCAGTTGCTCACATACAAAGCCAAAACCTTCACGTCCAAAGTAAATTTTCTAATCTCAACATTGCATGCCACCGATAACGATTACATTACGTATTTAGCGGTATGAGGCCAGCAATTTTGATCGACGCTAAAAAGAATACATTAGATATTATAAAACTGAACGCTACTAAGTTTCCATACAAATTATGCTTCAATATTATTTCATGTGGCATCAAAACTTGCGCAAATGTACAACTGAATCACCTGTAGTGTACGCCACAGTGTCTATAGGACCCCACCTCGGCAGTTCTTCGCAGTTAATAGGAAATGGGCGCATATTTTATTCTAACAATCACGAAAAATAGTCAATCAATCAAGAATCGAATTTATTCAAAGCAACGTAATTTTAAAACGCATCATCGGTCACAAAATCAAAAATCAAAATATTGTTATTTAGTATGGCGTACAACATGAAAATGCTATCTAGCTAGCACACATTTTCGATTTGAAAACATGCCGACTATGTGACGTCCACCTAGCTGCAATTCACCAATCCGATTTACAGTTCAAAACCAATGCATCTAAATCAATATAGCTACTGTACACCTTTGCAGAAAGCCGAGCGTAGTGCACTGAGAGTACAAAAAAACGATGCAGTTAGCCGGCTAAGCTGTGTGATGGCTTTGTTATACTGTAACCTTGAGAATGTGCACCGCAAGACACACCTAACAAGTTGCACCAGTAAAACACGCCGAACGCAGGGTACGTTTTCTTTTGCCAAAGTATTAGTGTTCGCAAGAGTATATACGTACTCTACATACTCTAGTATATACGTGTCTCTTGTGTTGGAAGCATTAAACGTATAAAAAGTAATACCGGGTGATAAAGGCCGATGTCAATATATTTTTTGTCTTTGCCTCTGTATACAAATGAATGAAACGTATCTATAGCTTGCTACCTGTTTAAGTGCGACGCGGCGTTCATTATACGATGCAACAATAGAAAATGTATATTAATACAGAAGTATATAGTTAGGTACTTCGTTAACATTGTGATAGTGAAAGCTCCATAACGTAGACTAGTACAACCGTCCATGTGCGCGTGATGAAGTATAACTGCATTGACTGATCCCGACATTACGTTGCTGTACAGTGAATGGGGTGGATATTTCTTTAGCCGGAAAGCTAACTAATGGGCTTATCCACTCACCTTGAGATAAAAATCGGCAAGCAATCCTGAAAGGTTGGTCCCCAACTGTTAGTCACAACTGAACTAATTTAATCCAAGTTTAATCATATTTCCCTTTTAAGTGATGACAAAATGAAAGGACGGTGTGCCAGCGCGATTACAACAGTGTCTTTGACAGCAGCAGCAGCATCATCATCATCATCATAGTGGTGGTGTGATACGACGATGGGTTTACTGTAGATCATTAACCCTTGAACCCACTTGTGTAGTTACTCACGCTGTCGTAGTTGACCTATCAAAAACGACTTTAGGCTTCTGGGGCGGGGACATCGACACAAGTATGAGAGAAGGTGTGCCCAATGGATGCATAGGCTTTCACTCCCACGTGTTTCCACAGTATGGCCTGATCCGTCACAGTTAACGAAAATAACGCGTTTTTTTTTTTTTTGCTTTCAAGGTCCACAGGAAAGTTGTGGTATTAATTATTATACGTTATTTTACGGACTTATTTAGTAACTTCTCTGTGTATGATCTTGAAAGAATCTTGCTAAAAGATATCTGCGGGAGCCATGATCTGAAGATACACACCAGCAATCATCAAGGCATAAAGGCATAAAGGACAAAATTACTAATTATAGCCATGTATGTAATAACTACCAAACATTTTTTTAAAACGTCTATTGAAAAAGGCAATAAAATTAGGAATATAATATTAGACCTCAAACCATTATTTGTCAAGCAGTTTTTTTTTTTTTTTTTAATAATAAATATGTAGTGCAGTGTAATCCAGATAAGATTGGTCCCACACCTCAGTATGATATTTGGAAATATGATGTATGGTCATGTGTGGCCAGTGTTTGTTGTTTAAGGAAAAAACAATAAATATATATTTCAAGAAAAGATCAGTCCCAGATGTTGATAAAGATGATAAGGTAAGCCTGTGTTGCACTTTGGAGCAATCGGATGTTGAGAGGCTGGCCATGGTCTAGTGTCCTCACTAAACACACAGCACTGGCCCTCATCTGAGAGCCCCAGGCAGTGCTGCCGATCCAAGAGTAGTTGTGCAAGGAGGGGCGTCACAAGGACAAAGAGAAGTGTCGCCAGGCCAGATCGCTCCATCAGCAACTTTGACCTTGTCTCCAGTGCAAACCAAGTGGGTTAGGAGTCCTCTGTGGTCGTGGCTTTCTAATGGAAGTAATTTCTCCCTCCCGTGCTTTGACTCACTCTCTGTTTAGGGATCTGGAGCTCCCTATCAAAGTTCAGGGTCAGGTCGATCCTCAAATTTAAAGCCTGCGAGTGCGGCGAAGGTGAAGCACAGATATTTCTAGAGAAACTCTGTAATCCTTAGCAAGCTGGAATTTAAAAATTGCTTACTAACCAGTTACCCAAAAGCGAGTGTGTTATATGATATAAACACACGCGATACAAGTTCTCCCTGTGTCCGTGTGGGTTTCCTCCGGGCCCTCCGGTTTCCTCCCACCATCCAAAGACTTGCAGGTTAGGTTCATTGAACATGCTAAATTGCCCTGTATGTGTTTGTTTGTGTGTGTGTGTGTGTGTGTGTGTGT
>JAOVYW010000055.1:620654-632149 GCA_025775045.1 Hiodon tergisus | reverse complement strand
TCTGCAGGTTCGGTGAGACTTTTGGGACGCTGCCCATATGTCTGCAGGTTCGGTGAGACTTTTGGGACGCTGCCCATATGTCTGCAGGTTCGGTGAGACTTTTGGGACGCTGCCCATGTCTGCAGGTTCGGTGAGACTTTTGGGACGCTGCCCGTGTCTGCAGGTTCGGTGAGACTTTTGGGACGCTGCCCATGTCTGCAGGTTCGGTGAGACTCGGTCTAGGTGTGATTACTTTTTCCCCTTTGAATAAATGAGTAAAGAGAAGCTTTTAAACCAGCCATTGGACTCGGTGCTGGGATGGACGGTAGGCCTTTACTTCGCTGCTGCTGCTGGAAGCTAACTCGACTCGGCCCCCTGACGCAAAGCGCTTTGTCGGACTCATTTACACAACGGAAAGAACTAAAACGTTTTTCTTTTTGGATTTGTTTGGGGGTTGTTTTTTTTTTCCCACAAGTCTTCTGTACGTCCTGCCAGGACAAGGGTTTCCTTATTCCTTATTTCCTTATTCTGAAGTACATCGAAACGCTACTTGTGGCTGAAGTAAATTAAGCATCTTAAGTGATTTGTGTGCGTGTTCCTTTTAAATAAACCAACAGACAAAATTTGAATAGCAGAAGGGAACCCTCAGGCCCCTCCACTGGTGAAGGAGCGGTCTACTTGATAGTACGTTTTATTCTGAGAAGTCTACGACGTTCCTTAAGCGATGGCTTCGTCTCCCAGATCTGAGTCCCTGGCTCCAGTACATATGGGTTTGCATATGACTGGGATTAAAGAAATCGAGCTGGATTCGACCTGGTGCACGGTTAGGCGTCAGAACCAATGGAAACCCCGTGCTCCTTTCCTCTTAGTAGTCGATTTATTGCCATACACCGAGAGGACTTAAAAATCCTTTAAACACCCCCCCCCCAGCCTTGGTCACAGCGGCAGCAGCGGTGTCCCTTAGGTAGCGATATTTTTCAGAGTTTCAGGGAGGCGAATGAGAGAATACATCTTCATATGCAGTTTAAGTTAATTTGATTGGAGGTTTATATGTGGTTTAAGCTCCACTACACGTGAACGAGGTTAATGTTCTGTCTCTCTCAGACATAACACCTAACATCGACAGACTGCAGACTATGCACGGGATATTATTTCTTGAATAATTGAAAACTTTATTGAAGCGAATTATTTATTTATTTTTACTTCATGCGGATATATCGCATGGAGTGAAAGCCGTAAATCGAGCAACATGTCGAGACAGTTGTAAGGATCTGTGAGCTGACTTGGACACGAGTCTAGAACATTATATATTCCCCCGTTCTCACTTTTACGAATTCCGCAACTTCCCGAGTTCAGTTTGCCGGTGCAAACCTGCTTTTCTTTCAGAACGGTCTTGTCATGTCTTCCTGTGTTAAAGAGATTCCTGCAGCCCGGCGCGAAAGAAAAACAAAACAAAACCTACCAATGTTTTATCCTTTCAATTTAATGCCCGGGTTTAACCTTACTTCAAACTGAGGTTTGCTAAAGTAGCGTGACCGTGCGGAGTCTGCTAGAACTGAAAACACGGTAAGGCTGTTGGCACCGTGCCTCGGTTAGAAGACGATCGCGCTCTTTGAAGGTCTAATACGTAGTACACTTCCCAACAGAAACATATTATGTCGTCTGTTTTTTTGGGGCATTTCCTCTGCTGTGTTTGATCACAATTACATTTGAAATGGGCTTAAATGCAGTTTAAACATTTTACATTAAGACAAATGCACGCATTGTTTTGTTAGATTGGATATTTATGTGTTTATGGATTTGTTGTACTAACAGTCGCGTTTGCGTGCTAAGCTTTTAGTGATTAAAAGAGGGATAACAATGCCAGTAACAGATTAGGACAAACTCATATATTACGCACAGCGGTATGCATTCGTTATTTATTTTATTTGAATATTGAATATTTATTAATTTATTTTTCATTATAATTTTTTTTTTTTTTTTAGCTCAGAGGCTACAGTCATGATCAGAAATCCACTAGTAACTTAATGTTCATGTGCAGTGAACTGTGGAAACAGTTCTTCTAGGGTTTGAACCCGTCAGTCATGCTGACAGCCACTGCATTATTAAGTCTAAACCTCGACATAGAAATTGGCAGCCGGTGTTGGGTGGGTCCATTCAAGACTTGATTGCTACAATATCTTACTTTTATGTATTGTGTGTTGTTGATTGCATCCATTGTATCCGGTTATGCATTATTACACAATGTATTAAGCTACTCATGATGGAGTTACTGTTCCTGAAATGCTTCACACAGAGGCTTACCTAGAATTCAGATATATTAATTAGGCACAGTCTACTAGCCAATTACAGTGCTTCTCTACAAAAATGTGCACATTGCTTATTTAATTCAAGCCAAGCACTTTAATCTAATTGCATTATTAATATGAAAGCATATTGCATTTGTTTAACGTAACTGAAATGGTATGGCTTGTTGTCAGCAGGAAATACAGGAAAGTCCTGCAGTTCATTCAGTTGAATTCATGCCCGTTATTGTCTTCATCACATCGGTTTTTAGGGCTCGTTAAGGTCACTGTGCTCATAGGAGTCCTTTAGAATATATTGATTGATGCCTGATTATGATTTACAGGTGAGACGCTTGATCCCTGGTTATGATTTACAGGCGAGACGCTTGATCCCCGGTTATGATTTACAGGCGAGACGCTTGATCCCCGGTTATGATTTACAGGTGAGACGCTTGATCCCCGGTTATGATTTACAGGGGAGACGCTTGATCCCCAGTTATGATTTACAGGGGAGACGCTTGATCCCCAGTTATGATTTACAGGGGAGATGCTTGATGCCTGATTAGGATTTACTGGGGAGATGCTTGATGCCTGATTAGGATTTACAGGGGAGATGCTTGATCCCCAGTTATGATTTACAGGGGAGATGCTTGATGCCTGATTATGACTTACAGGGGAGATGCTTGATGACTGATTAGGATTTACTGGGGAGATGCTTGATCCCCAGTTATGATTTACAGGGGAGATGCTTGATGCCTAATTATGATTTACAGGGGAGATGCTTGATGCCTGATTATGATTTACAGGGGAGATGCTTGATCCCCAGTTATGATTTACAGGGGAGATGCTTGATCCCCAGTTATGATTTACAAGGGAGATGCTTGATGACTGATTAGGATTTACTGGGGAGATGCTTGATGCCTGATTAGGATTTACTGGGGAGATGCTTGATGACTGATTAGGATTTACTGGGGAGATGCTAGATGCCTGATTATGATTTACTGGGGAGATGCTAGTCACCGGATCTCAACCCTATTGAGCTCTTTGACCACCTGGTAGGTAAGAGCCAATCCAATCCAATCCAGCTTGTGGGAGGTACTTCAGGAAGCATGGGGTGAAATCTCTTCAGATATGCCAATGGTCTGCTAGGCTGTAATTTCTGCAAATGGAGGATTCTCTGTCGAAAGCAAAGTTTGAAGGACACAATTATTATTTCAATTAAAAATCATTATTTCTAATCTTGTCAATTGCTATATTTCCTATTCATTTATGTTGTTTATGTTTTCATGTATGTTTTCACATAAAACAAGCAAATTTCGAAGTGACCCCAAACTTTTGAACGGTAGTGTATATTTACTGTGTATCTTGCATTCAGTGAAGTATATACTGGGGAAACCAAAATATGTTTGGGAGACGTTTTTGTTGAGCACCTCAGAAGTATCTGTATTCTGTATCTAGGATCTCATGTTCCCAGTAGCCAGACACTGTAATGTTGGTTAAACATGTGCATTGGAACAAATGCAACACGTAAACAAAGGGAGAAGGTATTGATATTCAGACCAAAGTACCCTTTGGAATGAACACTGTGTTCTGAGTCATGCTGAGTCATTTCGGAACCTTTTCAACAATGACATGTTTACAGCACTCTGTCATCTACTTCTGGAAAAGAAGCCTTGCTCATCGCTCGTTTTTTTGTTTTCATGTCCTTACTCTACCAGTTGTACAATGCAGTTTTAGTTAATACGTACGCAAATACCGCGGTGAAAATGGAATTCTGCCTGTCTGATTTTCTGCATTATTTGCACATGGATGCATGATGGTCAGATGCATTGATATATAGAGAGAGTCTGAGGGAAACATTTTCTCGCCTGAAGATTGCATGTTTGATTACCTCGCACACCAAACAACTCAAACATCTTCCGGTGAGAAATAGCCCTCCCCAGTTGACTCAACCCAATTAAAGGGATACAACTGGTTAACGGTCAACCTGAGTTGGTGCAGACCTGCACAATATAAATCAGACTGCCATTGCCCCATAACATCAGAGAGAAGTTTTCAGCACACAGGTTTTAGAGGCACATTGTGTCACAATAAAAATCCTGGAAGATTTCTGGAAAAAGTCGTTAGAAAGGAAAGGGTTACAAGCCAGTTTTAAGGCTCTAGGGATTCACTAAACCAGCTGGTGGTGAATCTTCCCAGCAGTGACTATCCTGGGAAAATCTCACCCAGAACAAAGCCCAAAATCACCCAGGAAGTCACCAAGAGTCCTGCAACAAAGGGCCCCTTTCATCTAATATTAGGTTTTGTCTGAAAATCTCTGCAGAAATGCAGGCACTCAGACCTTGGGGCAATACAATAAAGTATCTTACTGAAAGGTGCTGCAGTGACACAGGGATTTGATTAGGTCAAATTAGGAATGTGTATATTTACATCTTAGTTTTTTAGCAGTACTATATCAGATTAGGAATGTGTATATTTACATCTTAGTTTCTTAGCAGTACTATATCAGATTAGGGATGTGTATATTTACATCTTAGTTTTTTAGCAGTACTATATCAGATTAGGAATGTGTATATTTACATCTTAGTTTCTTAGCAGTACTATATCAGATTAGGAATGTGTATATTTACATTTTAGTTTCTTAGCAGAGGCTTTTATCCAAAGCGATTTACATAGTTTTACAATTGCTACATTCATCCACTTCTACAGCTGGATATTTTTACTGAAGCAATTCAGGTTAAGTACCTTTCTCAAGGGTACAACAGCAGGGATGGGAACCACTACACCACCAGCAGTCCTGAATCAGTACTATATCAGATTAGGAATGTGTTTGTCAGATTAGGAGTGTGCACATCAGATTAGGAATATGTTTGTCAGATCAGAACTATGCGTCAGATAAGGAATGTGTATGTCAGATTAGGAATATGTATGTCAGATTAGGAATGTGTATGTCAGATCAGGAGTATATATATATCATATTAGGAATGTGTATGTCAGATTAGGAATATGTATAACGTATATCTGATTAGGAATACGCATGTCAGATCTCAGGTTCCCAATTTAAAGGGTCCGTAGAGCTACGGTTAACCTTTCCGCGATCAAGCCCGCTGAACAGAGGTCCTCTCTGCAGGCTTACTGATCTCTCTATTGTTCCAGCCGCTCTGGAATGGGCCACCGCGCGTCTCATTTGCTTTCACAGTCCGGGCATTGCCGGCGGCCGAACAAAGGGCGGCGCACCCGCATTCCCTCCGCAGCTCAGATTAACGATAAGCGCCGCACGCCTAACGCACAGGTGCATACATCAACTCAATTACCTGTGGTGTCCAGCTTCTCGCTTGGCTGACTGCAGTTGACGTGCGTGCCCAGATCCATCCAGCACTCGCCATCCACTCAGCAGCAGATAAGGCGGTATAAATCAGCTGCAGCCATTAGCTTGGGTTAAGGGCCTACACTAGGTCTCCTCTGTCGAAACCTCTCTGTTAGCGGGGCAGCCCTTGTTTTGGTCGCTGTATAGCGGGTGCCAGTAACACTTTTATTCAGGTTGTGTTGTGCTCAGATACACTCAAGGTAAGAAATGGCCGATGATTCAACCCGAAAAGTAAGTACCCTGAGTTTTTCTAAGGCGTAATGTTTGGGGAAATTTTCATGTTAATTCGCGGTAGTTTTGGGCCACAAACAGGGCACTTAACATCCCGTTAAATTTGTACCAAGGCTCGGGGAAAAGTTAATCCAACAGACACTGCCATTTGTGCTTCAGTCCTCATGGAAAAACACGACTTTGACCACTGGCTGTACAGTTGCTCTAACGTCCTGAAATCCGCCACCTTCTGGGGTATAATTTAACTATGAGGAACTTAACTAGGTGTAATGGACCCCCGCACTCAGGGTGGATTTCATCTCATATTTTACATCGGTGCAAAAGGCTTGTGTTTCTGCTCCACTCACACATGATCCCTGTCGCCATGGTGGCTCGCGAACTGCCATCTTTTCCTGCTTAATCTGTGCACCCTCTGGGAACAGCCCAACGCTGCAGCCACCCAGCGAAAGACTGATGACCAGGCAAATGTCCCAGTGCACTGGAGGATGAAATTTAATCGCCCGGCTTGGTGAGCTTAGTAAATATTTAGCTCTGGCAGATTTCTCATGTTTTCTGCATTGACGATGGAGAATTTAACTGAAATAACAGCACGTATTAATGTCATGTGAAAACAATCTTGTCTCTTTTAAAGGTGTATTTAAGGGTGAAATTAACTTTAACAACGCCGTGTCCTAGAGAGACAGAAATGTTGGGAACATTTTAATTTAACCTTAGGCTGCTGTTTTGGCTGTGGCCTGGCCTTTGGAGAGATGGAAGCCTGGGCCACTTACACAGCCCTTGGTCGATGGTGTTCGTTGGGTGTGAGTGACAGTGGCCTGCCCCAGAGCAGTAGAAACCCCAGAAGAATGAGCCAGAGAGATGATAAATCGCTCGTAAACACCATATGTGAGAAGCGGGTAGTTTTAAACCCCGGCAGACTGTGCAGTTTGCAGTACAAATACCAGATCCTTGAACAAAAAAAAACATTTTAATGAGGTCCCACAGTTTAAACTCAAATAGCAGCATACACGGTGTTAAGACCTTAACATGCAATGTAATTATCTGCATGTTGCCAGCCACTGCCTCAAAGGAGTTAAGAATTCACAGCCAGTACGCTTGAGATTACCATAACTATAAAAAAAACCTTAATTGTAAAAACAATTTCTGCAAAACCACGAAAACAAGAAACATGGTATTATTTTATCATCTATTAATGATGTATTCTCTTTACTCTTCATACTTTTGACTTAAGTGTTACATGGGTCGTTTTTCAAACACCAGTTTATTTTGTTTATTAAATTACAACAGACTGAATAGATCAATCTCAATACTCATGTCAAAGAATAAGCTGTTTTTCCACGTGAAAGTGTGCACTTTCAGAGCCTTTAGATTAATTTTCTGGGCCACAAGGAAGCCGTTGTTATTCAGTATGTAAGTACTGAGGCACTTCATAAACTTACTGCTTTAAACATACACTCTTTATAGCACTGCTATAGTGCTGTAGAAACATGACAAAGTCGCTAAATTGTCATCACACTGTTAGCAGAAGTGAATTACGTGTTTTAGCAGGAACAGCTAACGCGCAAGACACGAACTTGTAGACATGGGACCGCTAACGCGCGACACGTGAACTTCAGGGGCGTCTACTAATGCGTTTTATGATTTGAATCGTCTAATGGTATGGGGCGTCACATTCTTGTTTCATTAAGGCAGCGGAGACAGTAACCATGGATACGCTCCTAGAAATGGGATATTTTCCTGACTATGTTAACACCTGAATGTTGGAGTAACTCAAAAGCAGCGATTAACTAAACCAGTACAACGTATTTCTTGTCGCAGTCTTGTGGGCATTGCCAATGCACAGGCTTTGTGTCATCGAGTGCAAGTAGATCCGCTTACGGGAGGTTACCCTAGAAACTCTCACGCACCCTCTGTGAATCCAAACTAGCAGCATTCCTGCTTGTATCAATCTAATAGAAACGCTAGCGTGAGACGTTTTATTTAGGGGTGGTTATCTCAGAGCTGGGCTGTAACAGTGCGTCAGAAAAACAGATTAAATCATTTATTTTTGTGAGCATAAACAAGTCCTTGACTTGACGGCATCTCTGTCAGCTGATCAAAGCTATGAAAATGTTAAGAGTGTGGTCTGACAACGTTGTGGCTTCCTGGCAATACGCTCGTGATACAGGATCCTTTCCAGACTTAATTGAGAGATAAAACACAACGGTGTTTTAAGTTGGAAGATATCATGTGCAAATAATGACAGTCAAATAATGTCCATGGTAAGAATACCTTCAACAGAACATCGTTCTGTAACTGGCGAACCCCTGAAGGCGAGGGTCGTAGCCGAGTATCTCAAAACTGCGTATGTTGTCGAAAACGTCAAAAATAAATTGTGTTCAGATTACGAATGTTTTTGCTGGGCCCGACTGAAATCCTTACGTTACAATGTCATTTAGACTAACTGCGCCGAGCAGCTTGAAGAAAATCGCCACTATCGTTGTTTATTTGCTTAGTAGGCACTCTAATCCCGAAAGAGTAACTTTGCAGTAGATGCGCAGCAGGGTATTCACTGAACCAACTCAAACGGTAATGCCGTTCTGAAGCGCACAGCGACCGCGGAGGCATTTGAACACGCAACTTTTAGACAGACACCATCACAATTGCACCACACAACGGTTTCCCCTCAACGCTCGCTAGCGGTAGTTGTCTGTAAAAACTATATATACTAATGTTTCACTGACTGTCTTATTTAAGAGGAAGAAGATAACCACTCACTTTGAAAAGGGGATCCAGCACATTCACGTTAAAAAAAACAAAACGACACAAGGCGAACGAACAAGGCAAGATTTTTCGATTTCGGCGTACTCAACCTGCTAAAATCCCCTATCAACCAAAGACAGTTTGGTCCAAAACCAGTATCGGTAATGGCTCTGGTCAGTAATGTTTTGTTTTCTCTCTTACAGAATCAAGACCCGAAAATCATTTTCCAAGGGAGGCTTTCATCCTGAAAAACGAGTCTTCACAGAAGGGTCGCAGATGAAATTATACGTATGTGCTACGATTGTCTACGGTGTTTTTGACGTAGACAGCGCTCAAAAATGAGTTCGGGTGATCTTGAAGAATACACGTATATTTCGTAAGAAGGGATCGGAAAATACGTCTGAATTCTGTGTTTTTTTTTGGGAGAAGTGAATAAGTAGTGAGTTTGGAAGATCGCAAAAGATAGTCCGCTAGCAGCTAGGCTAGTAGTAACAGCGACTGGAGTGAGACGCGAAGGTGGCCACTACGCGTCAATTTCCAACTCTAGGATACAACGTTGTGACAATATATCTCAATAAACCGACGATATTTTTTCAACAAAAAAAAAAAAATCCAAAACAAACTTTTTGCTGTTTCGTAGGCAGTGGTATTTAAAATAACCAGCTAGATCCAAGTGACCGTTTAAAAAGCAGGTGTAAACCTACCATCAACGGATTTTAAGAAATGACTTGTACGCCGCAGATGCCTGAAAATAGCATTGATTTTACCCATCAAAATATTTCGTCGAAAGCTCCAAGTTCCGATGCAAGTAGGCGAGTGGTGTGAGCTACATGATCCGGAGACTTACGTGATATTCATGCCGAAGCGAGTGTGTCCTGCGTACTCAAGATCCCAACTCCAACACGGAGAAGAGGATTCGCTGTGTCTGTGCTGCTTTGCAATTACGTTCACTATCTCAGCTGTCCTCGTGTGTCTTCTGTATGACTGAGAAAAGGCTGCATGATTCGCTCCTGGAGCAACGGTGTTCGGAGAGGGGGCTTGTGTATCTTTTAATTAATATCTGGATTCAACCGGACGGTGTGATTTACAGTAGTCTACTGCTAGCCGAGGTCTCCAAGAAAGCAACGTAAGGAATTTGCGTAAGATACGTATTTTGGTGGACCGGGATCGAGTGACATTGCAGTCTTTCACTACCATTCCAATATTTGTGGTTGGGGTTTAAAAAAAAAAAAAAATAGCGTAAAGTACGCTGGGTATTACATTTGGAAAAAGACTGAAGGTGGAGCATTGGCCGTCGTACGTGTTGACGCAGTGGGATTTCTACGTGTGGTCGGCGTTTCCCCCCCGCCCCTCCCATAGTGACGGTGATGGGTCGGAAGCGGTGTGTCGGTGCAGATTGTTCCAAGATGGCGGCGGGGTGCTGTGGGGTGAAGAAGCAGAAGCTGTCAGGTTCCCCCGGGTCGGGGGGTCCTGGCGGGGCGGGGAGCGGGGTAGCTGGGACAGGACACTGCGGATCGGACTTGGGGCTTAGTTCTTCCTCGAATGTGGCGGCAGGGAGCATGAATCGGGTGAACGGCCTTGGGGGTCCTGGGGGTAGCAGTAGCAACAACAGCAACTCGCTGTCTCCAACTCCGGGAGGCTACAACACAACTGGCCTCTCACCGAACCTCAGCCCCGGATCCAGTGCGGGCAGCTGTGGCAGGAAGATGGTTGTTTCGGCGGAGATGTGTTGCTTCTGTTTCGACGTGCTTTATTGCCATCTATATGGATACCAGCCACCCCGAACACCCAGGTTTACAAACGACCCGTAGTAAGTATGAGAGCTAACAGACTCGCCTTTGTTTAGTTTATCTAACTACTTCGACCTAGTGCAATCCTCCTTCTTTGACCCAATTACTGACCCTGGGATTTGTGTGGTTTTTCGTTAATGCCTTTATGAAACACTTGTTTTTGGCCAACTTGCCTGACGTTGGTTACTTGTGATGGCTAAATAGGAACTGTTGGCATTCTCAGCATGACTTAACACCGGAATTATTAGTTAACACACAGGTTAAATCACAGTAGTTTTTTTGTTTTTGTTTTTTTTCCTTTGGCTAACTTTAGCACTTGGTTCAAGGGACAAACGACGTAAGCTTCTGTTAACCAGAGAGAAGGACATGTCATCGCTGGAAATATAATATCGCTAGTGGTGTAAACGTTTCACGTGAATATGTAATCTTTCGTTTTATGTCTTGGTGAAGCCGCATATGCTAACTCAAGAACACGTTTTAAATGTGTGTGTTTTAAATTAAACGCGTTATTTTTTTCGTACTTTTTATATGAACCCGTGTTTAAGTCGATTAGAAAAGTACAAGCTTCGATGTCGATCTCCACGACAATGCTAAATTGCTTTAGTATGCAAATTCTTTAACGCCAACAACGCCTGGGAAAGGCGAAAAAACGATAGTTATCTTGCTAATGTGGTCAAGTCAGCGTCAAAATAGCCACTATTGTTCATCGTCACCCTTTAAATAGTTGGAGTTCCCCAGCGCCGTGTTGATGTCCGCTGTGAAGTATTAAAGTGCTATTGCCATTTTAAAGTATTAGTCGTAAAACAGTAAGTATCACGAATATATGTGAAGGGAACGGTAACTAACACGACATCTCAAAATATATTTGTGGTTAATTTGTATTCAGGGCCAATTGATTCTATTGCGAAAGTTAAAGCATAGATTTTGAACACGATGTATTTTTCAACCGTGAACAAAAGTAAACATGGCCTTTCTATAGCTAACACGCTATACTTCGACGGTAGGTAGTGTGTACATTTCGACCTTAGTGTAACAAAGAATATGGCTAGTTTACAGTGTGAACGGCGCAAATAGCGGCTCACCAAGGGAGAACGCTGTTGA
>JAOVYW010000055.1:580162-598214 GCA_025775045.1 Hiodon tergisus | reverse complement strand
AGCACAGACACACACAGGCTCACAGTTTCTCCAGCAAGACACAAATATTTACCTGAACTAAACAAGCTTGCCATAGACCAGTTTTGTGTACACTTAGCTATACACACACACACTGTGTGTCTCTCTCACACACACACACACAAACACACACACAATATGCCAAATATTTGTTCAAAGAATATTAACATAATACATAGAGTAAAAATCAATTATATTCCTTTTTTTCTTTTCTTTTCTTTTTTCAACAGACATTAAAGCAACACTAACGTCCCACAAGGGTGCTTTGAGCAGCGTGGCGGTGGGTGAGGGACTGGACGGGGGTCATAATGAGATTCTCCAGTGGCGAGCTAAATACTCACAGGGCGCTTTGATATGAAAAAACACAGATAACCACTCACACCGGGACTGGGAATTTCACAGATGCCAATCCACCCAACATGCAGATCTGTGGAACGCGTCAGGAAACCTGAGCAGCCGGAGAAACCCACACAAACACTGGGAGGACCTGGGGACGCCACACGGTCCGCGCTCGGGACGGATTCAAACCCAGGAACCGGGTGCAGTGAGGCGCCACGCCGCAGATAAAAATACAGCACGTGTTAAACAGTAAATAAGCCTCAATGACAGCAAGATGGGATGTTAATTATGGGGGGCATGCACTAATACAAGTCGCTTATTCAATTTAAAAAGGAGACTGCCTTAGACAAGATTGCCATGTCTTTGCTGGGAAACTGAAGGTCCGATGTGTCGCAAGCCGTAAGCTGCTGTAAAAGTCGTTTGGCTGTGATCCACCAAAGCCATACCAACCTAACCTAAATGACACGTCTGCTCACACATGATGATTGCAGCTTGGTTTTAGGGCGAGCCGTCTGGATCAACTCATTCCGTTTCCTGTGCGAATAAGGAAGAACAGGGAGAACGCGCCCGGTTACCCCCCCCCCCCCCGACGACTGTGCAGCCAGATAAAGGAGCCACAACACCATTTCGGTTTCCTTATCTCAGCCTGAGGCCGTGATCCCATCTCCCCACCACCAGCGTCAGGACCCGGGCTCTCTCTCTCCCTCTCCCCCTCTCTCCCCAGCAGGGTAAGGGAGATCACCCAAACAGTCTCGACGGCTGAAACGGACTGTCCTTCCACCTCAACACTAGTACGGGTAGACCCCACAATTTCCACACAGGTCTCCCTGAAACGTCAAACACTGACATACCTGCTCAAATGGAAGCCATACCTCGGCCAGTGTACAAAACAAACCAGGGTAGAGCAGTACTCCAGGTTTTAAACGTGGACGGGATATCCTGTGACCTGTGACCAGCAGAGAGCTTGTCGGAACCCTGGCTGCCTGTTCAGCTAGCGCGGATATACTTCCGTCCAGGGGCCCCGATTTCAGCCTAGCGTAAGAGCGCGGAGAAGAGGCCCCACAGACGGTAAACCGCAGACGCACACCATCGCTCTAGCAGAGATTACAGTGACACGCTTCCGTGTCGGCGACATCGATCGCACCACAGGACTGAAAACAACGCAACAGTTAAATGACGTCTGCTTTGACTTCCAAACCAAGAGCACAGAAAGAGTAGAATACTGTACAATACAGCGTGACAGCAGGGTAACAGGAACCCGCATGCCTTTTAAAAGCCAATTCACTATTGTTCCTGTATCAATTCTGATCATCGCCCGCTCCACCAACAGATTTCACCTGCATTTAGCTCCGCAAAGGGCTTCTCCAGACATTGCGTTTGGTCATAACCCATGAGAACTGCCCAAGTGCCACAGAAACGAGATCACAACGGGCAACCTTACAATAACATGACAATGACGCCAACCCAGGCGCGGTCGCATTACAATGCTAGCAATGCAAATCTCACAGAGCGGGACATGATGCATTCTCAGCTGTGACTTTCAATAAGACAGTCCATCACTGGGGCATGGCGTGTAGAACTTGGGACCAGGTGACCGTACCAAAGTCAGCGGACGAAGCCGTTGTCCTGGCCGATGTCTCCTGGCGTGACGCGCGCGGTGGGCGTATTCTGCGTGCAGGCGTCCCAGAGGGCACCAGCTCCCCGTCCCCCTCTCCCACACACTTGAAAACGTCCCGGACCGTAGGAAAAGGGTTTCACCAGACTCATTCCAAGGCCTGAGTGATGATGGGCTGAAATCCATCCGACACTACCAGCGCCTAGGGAGACGTTTTGTTTCTCTGCGTCAGTGAAAGAGAAGTCTCCTGTGCCAGCTCTAATACAGAAACCTCTGCCGCTCCTCTCTCAGAGTAACCAGGAGCTGACGGGAGCCAGGGGACATGGCGCCAAACCGAGCCACAGCCCGCTGACATACAAACAGTCACTGGAGTCTCTACACAGCAGGGGGGACTTTAGTAAGGGCAACCTAAATATTAAGGGACTGCTTTCAGGTTTTTTGGGGGGAAAAACTGAACACTCAGGGCACTATGTATTAAAAGAGTATAATTTTCCTCTACAATAAGGAATGCTCTTGTTGACTGGATTCCAACGAGTTAATTAAAGAATAAAAGATGGATTTCATTCTTTATGAAGGGGCCACTGAATGCCACCAAATGAGAACCCTTTGAATATTGGGGATGATGGGGTGTGGGGTCGCATTTGGGGTCGTTTCACGTTTAGTTTCATGGTGAGAAAGCCATTGGTGAAGAATGCCATCCTTCCAAGCGAAGAACATCAAAGCCATTTCTTCAACCCTTGAAGAGTCCACACAGAGTCATTTCCACAACTGGCCCAATTACCCAACTCGCGACTTCCCAGCCAAGCTAAATACAGAGACCTGTAGCCTCTCTCCAGTTATAAACACTGGATATGTCAATCAACCGAGGACCACCAGCAGAGCCCCACTATCTCCAGCCACTCAATTTTCCATTCCCTCATCATCAGGCGCCGATGCCAGGAATTCCGATTACCAGACAAACATGGGCAACGCAACAAAACACGGATCATGAGCGCGATCTAAAGCGAATCTGAAGGGGGGTGGAGGGGTCAGAGTACAGTGATGTCTGTGTTGAGGTGTACTGACAGGCGAACGGTGGAGTTTGGCTGTGACGAACGCAGACCAGACCCAAACCCAGACCTAGCTCAGCCCACCTCTCCCAGACTGCAGCCAGGCTAAACAAGCGCCTCGCTGTGCAACCAGCACGCCAGCCCTGGAGAAATTTCCCACAGGGGATCGGTATTGTATATCTTTCCCTTGTTTTTTTTCCCCCTCTTATTTTTACATTGTGCAGGAGGGTGCGTTTCAAAGGACCCAAACCACTAAAACGGCTGTTTGGATGGTTTGCAGTAGTAAAGATCCTGGTGCGCTGCTGTGGCATGTTTGTGGAGGGTGGTTCTGCACAGCGTTTTATGACACTCTGACAATAATACAGTACAGTGCAAAAGCCTTAGGCACCCAAGCTTTTTACATAAATGTAGTCTGAGGTTTATATCTGAGGTCTTCTGTATCAATGTGTCAGTAGAAAAGAGCAATTTCTAGATGTCCAAACATTCCTTTTCCAAAAGAAGAACAAGGAGTCCTGCCCCCACAGAGCCCTGATCCCAACATCACCGAGGCTGTCTGTGATTACCTGGACAGACAGAAGTAAGCCTGCAGAAGAAATCAGATTTACAATGCATCCGAATTGCTCGAGTAAATATCCAGCTACATAAACAGTGTTCAATTCTGACCTTGATTTGGACATAGTCTCCCTCCAATTCAGAAATGAACTTAGTTAATGTATCTCAGCTTGTCGCAAGGATTCCCGCCACCACAGACAGGAAGGATGAGGAAGTATCATGATTGGTCTCCTCCGAGCCAATAGCCTTCCAGCTACCTTTCTCCTTTCCACAACACAGGCTACGTAGCCGACAGGAGAGGTGAAGCACCAATTAGTGGAGAGGCGTGTCCCTGTACCCGGCACAGCTAGCCCCCCCCGTTAGCGCCAAACCCAAGGGAAACCCGCCCCACCTACACTTCGCCCAAATCTCGTGCAATGTCCTCAGTCACAATCGGGAAACGCCATGATCTGCATTTAAACCAGAGCTGGGATAATTAAATCGAGTCATGGTGGTTATTTTAATACTCCACAATCTTTTTGGAATTCGAGTAATCGCCTTAATATACGCATATGGTATATTAACAGCTACATTCACATCAAGTGGGATCTCAAATTATAATTGCGATCAGCTGTTCATTCGGTCTGATCTTGGCAGGAATACTGAACAGCAGATCGGTATTAATGATTTGTTTGAGCGAGTATGATAGATTAGTGATAGATGGGGAAAAAATAAGATTTCCTTTTTTTGTGTGTGTTTTAAAAACAACCCACACATACACCTTCAGGTATCCTGTGACTATCCCGTTCTCATAAAACCCGTTTGCATCAAATTGGAAGTCATACGTATTTCTTCAGTAATACCCACACAACCCTATTCAAAACATGATTTTGCTCATTTGTGGGTACAACTTTATTGTTATTTTACAAGCAGCCACATTGTCGCAATATATTGTTTAGAACTTCAATCCTCCCGCTAGAACCTACAGTGTACACAATGTTGTTACGTTAGCAAAGCGCTTTCATTGGGCAAAAAAAATGTAATGGAACCAAAGTCTGGAAAGCCTTTCGTGGCGAGGTGTTGAGCGCACAAACGGTAACACAGCAACATGGCAGACGCACTTATTTAAAGGTCAAAAGAATTTTGCTGAAGTTGTTCAGCAAAAAGCAAAAATTCCAAGTAGGATAAAGTGACAAGAATCAATAAGTTTCACAATTGCTTTCCAAAAATTCAGGGCCAAATTTTGTACTGTAATTCTTTATGTGAAAAAGCATTTTCTGTGTAATAAATTTTCTTTGCACATCAAATCTCTGTAGAAATTAATCATTTAAGGGGTTAAACAAAAACATAATTTTTCATCAAAACACAAACCCAGCTGCTTGAAATTTTATGAACTCGATCTCAAAGCAGCATTGCAAAAAACCAACACCTTTCACTACAGCAGCAGTAATTTCCTCCGCATTTACATATTGTTACAGGTTGAAGGCACTGTGCACTGAAATTCCTGTCCAACTTGCCGACAGTTAAGTTTAAAGTTCAGAAGGATGTAATTCGAATGAACGAATGAATGAACGAACGAACGAACGAACCCAAGAAGATTCGCCGAGGCAACCTTGGCGAACCGGTTTGGTGTTTACAGTTAATGACCTGAAGTTATAGTGGGGAAATCTGGAACTGTGCTCAACAGTGACTGGAACGTTGCGTTAGCATGCAGGCTACCCTAACCAAAATGTTACACACTTAGAAAATAAAATACAATAAAGAGAAATGCAATGTGTTGAGATACCAGCTAGGGCTGGGATCATATCCAAACTTCTTGGAGTACTCGGCAATAGGGCACGATAGCTCAATATCTGTTAATGCACATTCACCCGTAAACTACGGCACTTTCGTATGACGCTCCGTTCAAGAGCGGCTGCGAAATTACTGAAATGTAAAACTTTAGCAACCAGCAAATCATAATTTCTCTTTTGTTTGTAAGCATCTTACAAGAAGAAAATTCCACTAATGTAATGCAAATCGCGATTAGCAGGATGCCAAAATTCAGATTATGCTAAAGAGAGATTGATTGACATTATTCATATGACAGTTACAAACCTCTTAATATTGCTGGGCCGGTAGCAAAATCAACAGGAATTAACGTTGATTAACGAAAGCCAATTAATGCTTTCCGCCATCTATATTTAAATCATATTTTATATATTAACGTATGTGATGGTATTTTATTTGTGTATTACTTAAACTATCCATACACTTCTCTGGGTCAAGTCTGAAACCGTTCGAGGTAGCCTGTGTGACCTACACGCATTTAAATAACACGTCTTCTAGAAGGATGTGCTCGTGTTCAAAACACTAGACCGGGACAGCAACTAACGGAACTAACGGTTTTCCGTCAAAGGCTTTTTGGTAAGCATATAAAATGCATTTTTGAAAATACTAACATCTGTCCAATTAAGGGGAGAGCAGTAACATTCACGTACCTGCACCATGGTGATGACGTGACAGGGATTGAGTAGATATATCACCGTCTTGGTTGCAAACTTGAATCCAACCTCCACCCCAAAAGTCATACAAAGAGCCACCAGCAACAAGTTCTTCACCAAACTGTCTTCTTTGCTCTTCCCTCTCTCCTTGGAAATGTCTTGAAGTTCTTTTGAGATGTTGATTTTCTTTAGCGCCACAGCAATCTCCACAACCGATATAATAATCATTACTAAGCTCTCACTTACACGCTGGTGTGGGGTGAGGAAGGCGGCACACTCGGGGCCCCCATTTCCTTCAAATTTCGGGTCCACCCCACCGTATATCCAGTCTAAAAGGCTATATATGTTATATCGAGACATGTTTCTTTTCTCGTATTGAAAAAGATACGAACACGACGGAATGAAAGACAATACACTAATTTCTTGGCGAAACATTAACTGCAAAATTTCACGGGAGCAATAAAATAAAATAAATCAGTTTCAGAACAATTACCGTTTTGCCTCGGTCTCAACTACCCAGTCTTCTAGAGTCAGTTATTTAGCAAGTTAGCTAGGCTAGGCACATAGCCACAATTACCATAGAAACCACACGCGGGTAGCAGGTCTTGATTCCAGCGAAGGGGGGAATCTGCAAAACAGCTGTGGGGTACACCCAAATTCAAGACAATGCTGACTGCGAACTATAAAAGGCGATTATATATATATAATAATTGTTATATATATTTTACTGCAAGGCGCGTTATCTAGGCATCTAGTCAAACGAGTGAACATATATCTCCGAGGGTTGTAGCATGCAACAATGTTACGGACGAACAAATGCCCCCAAAAATCGCAATGACTAGACGCTTCGTTGATATGCCACCGGCAAGAAAGCTACTTCATTGTAACTTGCAACCAGACGCGGGGAAACAGATTTAAAAACAACTAAAGCAATTTCGATATTCTAATTTTTCATTTCGACAAATCAAAGAAGGGGCACTACAACCGAGATGCACGTTGACTATGCCAGCATGGATCGCTGAAATACAGCCAGGTAACGGCGAGTAGCTAGCTAAAAAAGATAACGAGCGATCCTTAACTGGCGAAATACCAATTCACAAACGGGTCCATGTGCTCCGCTCAAAATATCTCACACAATCCCACTTCCCCGAGGTTAATGCCTTCTCACTCCCCTCGGACTTGTCCACCGGAGAAAAATAAATTAGCTGCAGTCAACGCTCCAGAATCCCTGTACATTGGCGTCTTCGTGACACCGACACTCATACCGGATTGGATGGGCTTAGGAACTAACCCCGCCTCCTTTACATTAGCTTTAGGTGTTCATTAACCCGGTCGGCACCACTTTCGGAACACAATAGTTGTTAAACGAGACATTATTTAAATCAAATTGTTAACAGTTTGTTCCTCACAGACGCCCCAAAAGCTAAGTTAATACATATATTATAGAAATTAATTGCAAAAAATCGCAATCAGATTTTTGGTTAGCCGGCGATAAATTAATTTTAGTTAGGCTTCAATTAGTTAACGTCTGGTGGATTGCCGACGTGACACAGGGAGCGGGATACTGCATGTTACCTTCTAGCGTGTTTCTTAATGTGTTCACAGTTCGGTTATCATTTAAAATATTTTAAAAATATAAACACATTTAGGACTATTAATACCATATTGATCTCAGAACTCAGTTTATAAACTTAATTTGGCCTAAAAGTCAAAGTAATCAGAATTTTAAGATAATGGCGGTTAAAGTAGGATACAGCCTTATAGACGGAAAATGTGAAGAGGGCGCATTGTTCCAGCTTGAATAATTCACTTTTTCTGATTGTTAAGGAAACAAATGTGTTCTCATCTACAAATCAAACCCTATAATATATACATGTTCTGTGTACTAAATTTCACAAACTTGTATTCTCACCCAAAAAATAAATATGTGAAAAAAGCAGCACCCACTGCCAAAAAAAAAAAAATTGGTGCGGTGGTCACACCAATCTCCTCCACTCATCACTGGGTCTTCATCCATACTGGCGCAGTCAGCAAATCGGAGAGTCACATCCTCCCAGCACAAAGGAGGGTGTGGGAAGTTTACCCGGTGCATATTTTTTATGCATGGACCCACAAATTGTGTTCCCCTGTCGGGCTGGATTTGTACGGGACATCTGGCTTTACTCTGGGCAGAGCAGGGACCGTGCAGAGTTTACCTACACTATTCCCGCCCTTATGCAGAGAATAAGTTTACGCATATAAACTGGGATATGCACATCAGCTAGGCAGAGACTAGCCGGTGTCCATTTAGGTCTCATCGCTTTCTGTGGTGGTGGAGGAATCCTGTAGAGTTCACAGAATAAATAAAAATTCCCACTACCACCAGCCCTCTTTGTTCTCAGGACAGGTCACCTCAACGTCTACAGCAGCGTTTCCAATCATATTGTTGCATGTAGGGAGGGAATCCCACAAACATCCAATACACAGAAAAACATGGAGAGGGGTCCAACCTGTGGCACTGTAGTCCCAAGTTTCCTCCAATTTTCCCAGAAAACTGGAGTTAACCTTTTGAGTCTGCCTCTGTTTTGTTCCAGCTGTGTCTCCAGCCAACCAGTAATCTCTGTCCTGCAAAGTCACTGTGCCTGACTGACAACAGCACTGCTGCGCGGTTCAAATTAAAATGTAATACAGTTCAACTCAAAATGCACATTTTTATCTTCCTGAAAAATATAATGACGGTATCTGTGTTTCTTTCAAAGTCCAAGAATACACGTTTTTTTAATGTTTCCCAGCTGCAGTCGGTGATAAATGAAAGCTACAGCATTTTAAAGGAACAGTATCCTTGCAAATACCTGGACACTGTATTAATACATAATTGTGATAACCCAGCAAAAAAAACTGTTTTGTATTATAGTTAGCGCAGCTATTTCTATCAGAAGCTTCTTCTATCAGAAGACTAGAAATACGTATTTTCAGTACAAAGTGCCCTTCTTATGTTTTTATAGAAACATGCAATATTGCCTAACCTCATTAATCTTTGAAATAGAAGAACCGTCTGCTGGTTAGATTAGATAATGGGAGAATGTGTGTGTGTGTGACTCTCCAGTCAGAGGGTCTAAATCCTATTCTTTGTCCCAGTTGACAATTTTGTGAATTAGTGAATGTGATTTAGATTCACCACAGTATGCATGTATGTATGTATTTGTTTATTTTGTGGGAATTTGCCTTTTAATTCTAGATGTAATACTTGCTAATCACTTTACATGATTTTAATTTATTTCTATGCATGAAATAGCGGAGGGTTATGGTCAGTATTCCCACACAAAGTCATACTTGACGTAAAATGAACATGCAAAATCATATTACTGATAGTCCAAAGCCATAATCATAAATACTGGTCCGGTCGAAACTAGTTCGCATACACCCAGTATACAAGAACGGATAATTATATTACTATTATCCGTGTATCACACGCTGGTTTTAAACCGGAAATTGCGCAGCACGACGCTCGAAACATTTCCGTTGGTTCACGGTGGACCGAGATAAATTACCTATTAATCCACTGGATTTTCATGATTTTTCCAGTATTACCGCACTTCCTGTCAATTATCAATTGTCTTTGCTAGAACCAGGTTCCATGGGATCATTTTCAACGTATTGACAGAAATGTATTCAACATCGATTTTAAATTCAATCTGATAATTATTTACATTAATGTCTATTCACAAAGCCTGGAATTTTTCAATTAATATACTCATTATTATATATATAATTAAAGAAACAAACATAAGCATGTATATAGTAGTTTGTTAGAGAAAAAACAAATTCAACACTATTATTTAATTAATTAATTAAAATTTAGCGTTTATTGCCATGGAAATGAGGCGCAGACAAGGCGGGGCTGATTTACTGAAGAGGTCTCTCGAGAGCAAACCTGAAAACGAGAAAGAAGATGCCAATCAAAACATCACGCAACCCGTCTACCCGTGGCTTTGATCAAACCGGCGGCTCGTTTAAACAAACATAAATCACCGTTAATCCAACGAAATTGTTACAGAATGATTTTCAGATTGCGTGCATTAGATTCTCTCAGTAAAAATGAATTCATCGTGGGCAGACTGTTAGGAAAAAGACGCGCTTGGAGGAGAGTTGCTTTAAAGAACAAGCAAGGGGTTGCATTGCATAGATTTCATAGAATCAGATTAGGTCAGGTCTTAGAGAAAATAATGAGAGCATTGTTCCTTTATGTTAATCTGTAATCCATGTAAACGGGTAATTAAATTTAAAAATATATATTTTTAATTTACAAGGACTACGGATACGAATTCTGGAAGCTGACTCCAGGACAGTTCAATACCCTCTCCCAACCGTGAAATCTGACTGAACAGCACGTTCTTTGTATAGAATCACGTTGATGAGGCGGAAAAACCAACGGCCGTCGCCATGGATATTATAACCATTCAGCTCCAAAACGCTGACGGGTTCGCGTTTTACATTAAGAAGAACAATGCTGGCTGAAACCACTTTTATAATAGCGGATTAGTTGTGTAATTTTTCTTAGATGTTTTAACACGCCTGAATTCTCTCATGCAGCTTTTTTGTGAAGCCCATAAAATTCTGGGAAGCTAGCGATTTTCTTGTGAAACAATGATATTTTAACAACACGATCCAACAAAGTGGTCTTGTGCACTTCCTCACATTACGAAATAACCAATCTGTTCCCAAAAGCACAGTACTTTGGGGGAACAACCGCAACGTTCTTGCGACTCGTTGCCTATAATTAGCTTTTCTATTCGTCGTAAAAGTTTCGTTTTGTCACTTATGGTCCTTTATGAGGGTGATCTCCAAACATTTGGAAAGTGCTCTCCTGCCACCTGGTGTCCCGGAGTTTACATAGGCAACGTGTGAGCATAAAAAACATAGGAGCGGTTGTCCAACAACAAACGCATGAAAAGCCAAACCAGACCCCCTGTTTGAAGATCGCACAGTCAAACAAAAACAACCACAGCAACAAAAAAAACTATACCCCTTACAACGAGAACTGAGCAAAATACGTATTATGAACACTCAAACAGGAGCTAACAGCTTCTCAGTCTAGGTCACTTTCATTTAAATATTACTGCCGACTCTCAGTAAGACGCCCATGAAACCCGTTAGACGTTTGAACTCAGCATCAGGGGAATACCATAAACTGACTGAAATAATAATTTTGACGATTGAGTAATTATTTATTTTACATATAGATGGAACAATATGTTTTGCCTTTAATCCACTGGTGTTATATTCAATGGGGAGAATGAGTCATAAATTAGTTATTTATAGTATTGGCACCATGGACTACAACAGCCCAAACAATGTACAACTCTCTCTCGCTCAGAATTTGCGTCTTCTAATGCTCATTCAGCCACGCCCCCAAGTCGCTGCTTTCAAAATGAAGTATCCGTTCACGAAGGCCAAGATTGGTACTAAGCAACAGTTAAACTTGTAAAATTGCATTTAATGAGCATGTTGAACTCATGATTAAAAAATAAACCACTATCTTAGTTAGTGATAGTTATCTTAGGCAGTTATCTTTCCTGAACAAAATGTTATGATGTATTTTCTCGTGCACAGCGGCTTGGTAAAAGTGTAAAATTTACATTTACAGGACACCAGCGCTATGGTCCAACACATAACTGCAAAGCTCCACCTAGTGGTTGGCACAGAACCATCAAGTCACATGTCTGTTCCTTAAACTCGTCTACGGTTGATCACTGATTACATATTCCACATTACAAAATAACTGCACATGTCGAAGCATCGCGTCTACTCAGACAAGTTGCCACTTGGACCGATTTATTGAGCCAGAGTAAAATGTTCTGCAAAAACCTCCAGGTAATTTTGGGATCAAGCTACCATCAAGAGGTTATTATGTAAATATATTTAGGAGATCATGTCAAATCTTTCCTGCCATAATTTGAACACATTGAAGAGATTCAGTCTGAGAGTTCCAGAATTAATTTGAAATATGGCAGTTTAGAAGCATTGACCCTAACTCATTCAAGGGTCTTTTAGACTTTCCTGTGACAGGAGAAGATTACCACATCACCTTTATAATAGTTAAATACCAATCCTAGAAATTATGGCAAATTAAACTCCAAAAATTATGTGACGTTAACATTTAGAAATGTCAAATATATTTAGTTAAAATGTGTATCATCTTGGGTTGGTGTAAAAAAAAAAAGGACAAAAAATGTTAAAAAGATTGACTGCCACTGTAGATAAACTACAGCTTTAACGCATGCCTGGGGAAACAGGAACGTGAGAACGGTAGGGATGTGGAAAGTGTGAGCTACTATTAATGGTGAGGAGATCGCTGCCACTCAGGTTAGCCAGCCCAGCATGGTCATGGTCACAATGGTGATGGACACGACAAAAATGGCGGAGGGCGGAACGCCGCGGTGGAGGTGTTCCATCGTCTCCATGACGATCTCCTTCAGTCCTCTCCTGTGTCGCTGAAAAGCTATCCCAACAGTCAGTGGAGTTACATTTTACGTAAATGATCATCTCAATCTCAATCTCAATCTCAATCTCAATCTTAATCTTAATCTTAGTATTTCACCAGTCCTTGGCACTCACTGTGAGTGGCACCAGTACATCATACGTGCGTGCTATTCTGTTGTCTAAAAGAGTACTGGAAGCATTTTAAAATGACCTTATTTTTTAAAATAAAGTATCTACCTGAATGAATGTTGTCTTTAGTGCTCCCTATAGTAAGGTCATGTGAGACCACTTGGACCTCTGTGGTTCTGTTAGCCTGTGTGGCAGAGGTTCTCAGCTCCACCAGATTCTGGAGAAGCGCCCACATCCAAGCTTACAGTCTGACAACAGACAACAACAATAAACAAAGTCAAAATGACAAGCAGCCCCGCGGGACACAGTACCCATGTCCTTTAAATATGGTGTCAGAAGGACAGTGCGTACGGCAGAAATACTCTTCCTGGCTGTTTTCCTTTTTCAGTTATCTTGCTCCTATATGACATCAGCAGTTTGTTTGTGACATCATCTAAGTTCTAAGTTAAGTTTTTAAACAAGAAAATTCACCAATACGAAATATTGTATTGTCATAACAGAAAAAGAAAAATAATTGGTTATGAATTATTAAAGATGCATTGATTAAATCATAATGGACCTGAACTTTAATGTGTAAAGTGATTATTTCCGTGTATCTTCACAGCCACAACTAGGTGCCCTTCAGGTGTGCGATGACCTGACAGGCCTAGATTTTCTTGATATCGGCTTTTTAAATTGATGCCATGATGTAAATGTAAATAAGCTGCTGTAAGCGTTCACCACCGATGACACAAGATCCCAGATCACATGCTACAGGTCCCTTGAAGCTACACTGTTACAGCTCTAATGATAAAAAATAAAATAAAAAATACAGTACATTCTGAGTTGTGACCCAGGGAGATTCTTCACCATGAGCTGGGCTTATCATCACCATGACAACACATGCCTCAGGGAAGGCAGACAGCGGGTGGACCAGCCAGCATGCCGTAACTTGCCAGCACTGCACACGCTGAACGTTTTTTTGGGGGTTTTTTTTAGGTGAAAGAAGTGCAACGTTCATACTCAGAGCAAGCACCCCATCCTTCATGTGAGCTGAGCACGGCATTTCCTGTAAGGCTGCTGTATATCTGCATCCATTCCCGCTGAAATCAGAGCCAACAGAGTGAAGCGAGCGCTAAGCTAGCCCACGTGGCTGGGAAATTCAGATAAGAACACACATTTGGATATGGCTGACTCATAGCAGGTTAGCCTGGAGCCGTTGTTCTTACTCTCGCTGACCGGAATTGTAATCATTGTTCCTTTAAAGACGCCAAAATGCCCACCCTGTAAGGGCGTGGTCAGGGTTAAATGAGCAAGATGCTAGTCCAAGGTTGTCCAAGTTTTGATTTGTTTCCCAGCCCTGGTTCCACAAATATATGATAGCATTCATAATTCATTTATTTTCTTTGTGTATTTTTTATATAAGACGTGTTTCGTATTAAAAAGCATTTATATGCTTAGCTGCAAAGATGGGCAAAAAGTCATAAAAATTATTTGTCCAAACTAGTACCTGTATTTTCTTTTCTTTTACCAAAAAAGAGTGTTGTTGAAGTTAATACGTTTATTATTAATAAGAGTGTTGTTTAATTTTTATATGTTTATTATTGATAAGGGTATTGTTTCAGTTAGTAAGTTTATTATTAATAAGGGTGTTGTTTAATTGAATATGTTAATAATTAATAAGGGTGCTGTTTAATTTAATAAGTTTATTGTTAATAACTGTGTTGTTTAATTTAATACATTTATTATTAATAGGAGTGTTGTTTCATTTAAAATGTTTATTATTAATAAGGGTGTTGTTTAAGTTAATAAGTTTATTATTAATAACTGTGTTGTTTAATTTAATACGTTAATTATTAATAAGTTTTTTATGTGTTGTTTATGTTAATAAGTTTCTGATTAATACGGAGGTTGTTTAAGTTGCTTTTTCTCAACGGAAAAGTTTTCTCTCTTTTTCCCCCACTATTGTTAATGGTGGCTGAACTTGTTTTGTTAAGCATACTTGTTATGGCAGACTGTTATGATTCATAAATACTGTTTTCTGACAGGAGAGAAACGGTGTCTGATGCCATCATTCTTTCCCCGCCAGAAAATGGTGTGCAGAGCAAAAGCTTCATTCTGGTTAAAAACATGGACAAAAAATCTAACGAAAACTACAGCAGAGAAGTAAATGAAAAAATAAATAAAACCATCAACTGAGCTTTCTTGTCTCTGAGTTGTACACATCATTAATCTTGTTATGCTTCGGAAATATATATCATTAGTTGGCTTTAGACACAACTAGGTTCTCCAGAAACTCAGAAGCTGTGAGGATTTAGATCATGACGGAAAATTTGAAAAAACAACAACAGGCGCTCAACTGGAGTTGAGGAGGTTATGGTTAAGTCTCAGTAAAAGGAGTTTTAGTTTTAGAGTTTAGGGTACTCTTACAAGGGAGAAAAGCCCTTCCGAGGGCCCTTGAGAAGGTCACAAAGCCTCCAACTCCTTACCTTACGGTGATTCCACTTCTTCAGCTGTCCCCAGGCTTCCTGTCGGTGTGTCGGAGAACACAGAGATGTGATTATCTTCCTCTCCAGGATGCTAAGAGCCTGCCTCACATTCTGACAGGAGCCCAAGTTCTTCAGCTGAGCGGAGGTGAACGTTCCTCTCCTACACTGCCGACAGAGGTGGCAATCAATGCGTCTCGAGTTGACATCTGTTTTCAGGTCAGGAAAAAGTCTGAGTCTTGCAATGCCTGCAGATTTGATTATACAGAAAAAACTAGGAATAAACTGGAATAAGCTGGAATAAGTGGAAATAAGATGGAATAAGTTGGAACAAACTCACCATAGTAGCACGTAGCCTGACCCTGCAGATGGTCAATGGCTGTTGCTATTTAAAATAGTAATTTTTTGTACTTCTCAAGATGATCCGGCTCCAGATCTTTAAATCCAGGAATAGGACCATTTTCTCTCAAGATGGTAAACTGATTCAAACTGTCAAAAAGTGTATTCCACCGTGTGGGAGACGGCGTGCTCAACCAATGTCACCACAAAGAGCAGCTCTGCTGTGTTAGATAGATTCCACTGAGCAGAGCGTTGCCCCGATGCAGAATTGTTTCGTTCTCGTTACCGAAGAGTAAGCGAAAAGCTAAAATAAAAAAAAACCCTCTTATTCGTGTCTTAGCTACGCATGTAAAAACGTGTGTTAAATCCAGATTCTCAATGGCAACACGTTACGGCAACCTTCTACCGAATCAATGTTTGATATCAGAAAAGAAAAAGCATTCAGGAACACGTGGATTGTAAAAAACAAGTTTACTGGGGTGGCACAGAGGCAGGGAAGTGAGTGGACATGTCTTCACTAGTACTTCACTAGGACTTCACTAGTACTTCACTAGGACTTCACTAGGACTTCACTAGGACTTCACTAGTAAGTCCCAAGTACTTCACTAGTAAGTCACGAGTACTTCACTATTACTTCACTGGGACTTCACTAGTACTTCACTAGTACTACTACTGTATTTATTAGAACCAAAAGACTCAAAGAGACCACAATGCATTTTGAGTATTCAAAAATCTAAATACTTCACTCTGAAGTATTTTCATTTACGTCAAGGTTTTTCCAATACAAATGACAAAATCAAAAATACGTATCTAAAATACGTATCTAAGAAATACTATTAGATGTATGATACTATACATTCATGCAAAAAAATTTGAAAACTTGTTCTGTTTTTTTATCTGTATTTGGCACGATCATCTTCTGTCCCCAAACCGCGTTAACGCATCTCTGCTCATCTCTATGACTCCCACACCTCCACCTCCACCGTGCCCTTTCTGCTCTGCTGGGCACACCAGCCTGCCTGAGAGGTTCAGCACTGACCGGAGGAGTGGCACAGTACAGCCAGCCAGCAGGTGAGAGCAGAGAGTAGACCTGCAGACGTGACGCACCACTGTGCTCATGTGGTCACAGTCGGCCAATGGCACGAGCCGGATTCAAACCGGCTAATACCAGCTCACAGGGCAAGCTTAGCTTTTTAACTACTGTGTCCAAAAAAAATCCTTTTATTTAGTTTTATTTAGTTCCGTTTTTTTTTTTTTTTACTGTGTACACACTTTCTTTCAAAACAACACCAGAGGGTTGTAATGGCTGTAGGGTTTTGTATATGTTGACTTTGACCATATTAAATAACGGGGTAAAATAATATACTTTTGTTTTATCAATGCAGAATCAATATGTCTGGCATCAATGCGAAATTAAATAATTCCTTCCTAAATTTAAAGATCTTTCTGGTCAGAAAAAAATGCTGTAAATGCAGAAAATCTATATGCATTTACCATAGCTTGGCTAATGTATTTTTACCCTGTAAATCGGGGTTTGATTCTGTGACCCACACGGAAGGCTAGAAAACTGAATCGCTGAGCCGGTATTTGATTTCCCTCTGGCCTTCTCATGATGACCACGAAACACAGGGTTTGTGAGCGGGATGGGAGTGGGTAGTAAGCTTAACTGGCAGAGCCTTGCCACGGGTGGGGAGAATACACACGGACTTTCTGTCGGACAAACTGATAAAGAGGAAATCCCATGTTCACCCATTCAGACATCTGTGTACATCCCTTGAATTCAGTTGAGACTCTTAATTCGACAAGATGACCAATTCTACACTAGGGGAGCCCCCCTCACAGTTTTTCTTATTTTTTGGATTTGATCAGGGACGTGTAATATTTCCTGTCAACGTGTGCCATTTGGAGAGAAGAAAGTTATATTCCGAATGAGACATCGCCAGCGCCCTGCCCTGAGTTCTGATCTCAGATCAGATCAGCTTCTCCTCCCCCTGCGAACCTCAGAGGGACTCTACCGCTAGGCGTGAAAAAGCCCCACCCACTACTGGAGCTAATGAGCAGACGGCTCACTTCCTGTACTCCGACTTCTAAAACTTTCCCTACTTTGTACGTCGTCGTCATTATGATTCACCAAAATGTTTATGCAAATGAGAGGCTGCTGGGGACTGCAGAACGAACAGAATGAAGTCAAGTCTCTAAATTACAGCGTAGATGACGAGATCAACACAGATCCTAGCGTTAGAGAAATGGTGAAGATACAACTTCAACTTGAAGATCTAACCATTCCCAGGAACGCCCATGTGTGCAGACAGACACGCACACATGCACATACATGCACGCACGCACACTGACACACATGCGCGCGTGCACGCGCGCACGCGCGCGCACGAACACTGACACGCACGCACACAGACATGCACACTCACACAAAAACACAAACACTTCACGTCTCACAAACACTTTTGGTAAATTCCCACACAAAGTCCCATTGTACTGTATTACCCATTCACACTTCCTTATCAGGGAGTGGTTCACACATTGTCCTGGAGAAAACACGCTGAGTGCACACCATGTATCATAATTATGTTGATCTTATACTTTTATACTATATTTATATGTGTC
>JAOVYW010000055.1:558279-573181 GCA_025775045.1 Hiodon tergisus | reverse complement strand
TGTCTGTGACCCCCCCCCCGCGTCCCCTCCCCCACTGTGCAGTGATTGAATCCAAATCGTAGGGAATGCAAAAAAGTCTCCTGTTGCTGGCAATGTGTCACGGTCGATAAATCTGCAAAGGGTCGGTGGGTTTACAGAGCCCGGTTTTAATGGCAGAATCCCTCTTTCCCATTGTGAGTCCCAACACAGCAGAGCTGGCACCGATTCAATGCAAGCTGTGGGTGAAACTTGTGGCGAAACCTTCTTTTGTATCCATGGCGATACAGAGAAAGCGCAAGGCTGCAGGAGTTTAGCACCAAGCTGTTTGATTTTGTCTTTTATAATTGCTATGTTACCTACAGTACTAATCCAACGTCCGTTCTTCAGTCAAGGTCTGACGGATTTTACAAACATCGGCAGATCGATACCGTGATGTGTGGTTAATGACGTTGACATGCACTGCATCTACATTCCCCTTTCAAGATGACTTCTCGAGAACACATGCAAAACATCAAAACAACGTTTTTTAAGGTTTTAATTGCTGCGTCTGAACGCACTTTGCAGGCAAAGTCAGCAACATTAAAAAAGAGACCAAGACAAACAATCTCCCATGTTGCGCTGGTTGTTTTATTCATATTCTTTCTATTTTTTATTAGTCAACATCTTGCCCAACTTTTAAAACATTTGTATTCAACGTCTCCGTCAGTGTTCCCAGTGATCCAAAGGAGAATGCAGTGGTTTTCAGCACCTCTGCCTGCAAAAACAACTTTCTGTGCCCATCACCACATTTTACTTTCCACACTCCATCAGCTAATAGTTTTTCCATCAGATATTTCAGTGATTCCCTAAGAATTGATTTACAGGGGGACAGTTAAGGATTGCTTTCACTTTAAAATGATGCACATAAACTTCCAGATGAATGTGTTATGTAGCTCACCACTGTTGCTGTGATGATGAAAGGGTGATGTTGGTATAGCTTAAAATGTTTACCCACGCGTTCCACTTGAGTAGAGCAGTATTAAAAATATGGGCTTATAAGGTTAATGGTTGGTGGCGTTAATGAGCACAATTTGAAGTATTAGCAATACGCCATGAGGTCTTTATTTTTCAAACTAGTTCAATAAGGTCACCAGAGAGTAGCTAAGTTTACTGAATAAATATATAAAATGACCTAAAGAAAGGAAAATATCTTCTTTTTTTTTTGGTTGGTAGCGACTGGGGGTAGTATTGGTAAACTCTATTCTATTAAATTTTTTTGAAAATGCTCGCTTAACTTTGACGGCAGTGTCCTATGAACATTAAGAATGTAAACACGTGGCGTCACCAATCATGCTGTGCTGCGGTCAACCTGCGAAAAACCGAACAGCTTGCTCACGTCTTAGTCGTTCGGTTCATTTCATCACTACCAAATGAATTACCCGTTAACAGAAACACACGCCCTCTTGAGTCAGTGCTCTTGTAGGTCATACAAAAGCAAGCTAACGCTGTCTAATGCAACCATATTGCAGCTCGGCTGTTCCGAATACCTTGTGCAATATTCAGAGTTGACCTTTCGTGATAAACTAGACGACTACCTCATGATGAGGTAATTTATCTTACGTACACAGCGCTAGCATGAGATTCTGACTCTGAGCCCAATCGAGGGATTAACAGAGATAGTTAGGTTGCGATATATTATTAGCATTAAGTCATGATTCCGCTTAGAAGATGTCCTAACAGGGATAGTTATGTTGCGATATATTATTAGCATTAAGTCATGATTCCGCTTAGAAGATGTCCTAACAGGGATAGTTATGTTGCGATATATTATTAGCATTAAGTCATGATTCCGCTTAGAAGATGTCCTAACAGGGATACTTAGGTTATGAATATTAAGTCATGGTACCACTTAAAAGAAATAACTACGTTGTGGAAGCAAAAGTTTCCAAAAGTATTTCAGATCTGGGTTACGGTCAATCTTAGCCTTTCTAAGTCATACTAGAAAATAAGTTATGAATTGTTATTTCTCCTAGAATGGAAATGACCTGCATGTATTATGTAGATAACATTTTTAAATGATATTTTAAAATTTGTTTTAAAAAATAATGTCAATTTAATCCTTAATTAATATAGTATATCTCTACAAACATTAAATACAGACACAACTTGTGACAGTAGATACATGAAGATGGTAAAGACGGGTGGGAAAAGAAAGGGAGTTTGATTGTATTTTCCATGCTTTCTTCAGGGAGGGGTGTGCACTGTGAATCTGGACAAGCCCATGCAAACACAGTCGAAATTCTCTACATAAGGTTATGTAACTTGATCAAGTGGGAAAATATTATCGGAATTAAAAGACTAAATTGTGTTTTATTCTGACTTAAGCAAGTGGATATAGCTATTAATATATGGACTATATTTTAAATCATATTATTATATGTATTCATTAAGGGTTTCAACAGCTTTGTCTTGTAATGTTTTTTTTTTACTTGTTCATTAATAGATACATAGATTAAATAAAAAGATAATTGTATGGCATTCATTTGATGATTAATTACTCTGACAGGGATGTGCTTCTTTATCATCTGATTGACATTTAACCCTGTCCTTTCATCCAGACACGATGATGAATAAATTAATGAATCGTCATCAGATCTCTGTGATTTGATTGCAGGCTGATGCATAATTCATCCTGAGGGTTCATTCTGTGATTTCTGAATGCAAAAGGGATTTCCCCATGCTGATTACCAAGTTAAAGGCTGATCACAGCAAACGGAAGACTCATCAAGTCTTGCAGGGCAGCGTGCACCTACTGTGCTCACGAAGACTGGCCACCTGGGCCGTTACGCCAAGGTTGCATCTCCCTGTGCAAACACGGCGTTTTCCTGCTTTTGCCACGAAGCAGGGATTTCGCCTTGCATTTGTGATTTGTACTGGATCCAGTTAAACGGCAAGCGGCAGTCTGTAAGAAAGGGCTTGACGTATCGTCTTAGAGACTTTGCAGTTCAGGATTTCAACTTTATATGCATAATGTGCATTTATTGATTGGGGAATAAATATGAGAATGGAAATGATTAGATTTGAACTTTAACGACGCCAGGAGAGAGGGCAAAGCGCTCCAGTCCAGTGAAACACCTTAAAGGAGTCTCCCTTCCCACTAGGTTTTTTTTCCCAGCGCCAAACTCCACCCCCCCCCCCCCCAACCCCCAGGGGAAGGTGAGAAAATCTTCTCTTTGGTGGTCCAGAGTGGAATACTCCCCCCCCCCCCCACCACACACACACCAAAGGGCCGCCCAGTGTTATCACAATGTGTTAGCTCTGCTCCAATTGGTCCCCTGACCGTTTACCCCACACGGATATCACTGTCACCTTCCAGTCTTGTTTGGTAGGCTTTCTCCATGTGAGAACCATCGTCAGTTATATGGCATTGCTGGTATTTTAGTATGAAAGCATGGAAGCCTCAAATTTTTGATT
Source organism: Hiodon tergisus (assembly GCA_025775045.1). Taxonomy (NCBI): domain Eukaryota; kingdom Metazoa; phylum Chordata; class Actinopteri; order Hiodontiformes; family Hiodontidae; genus Hiodon; species Hiodon tergisus. The sequence continues at coordinate 569,749 of JAOVYW010000055.1, read as the reverse complement.
GACGAGGGACGAAGAAAGCTCCACTCGGAAACGTTTAGTGACAGTGGGAATGGTATACTGAATCTGAGGATACAATGTCGAGGAATTAATGCATGTTGCAGAGACCAGAATATCAATGTCCACGGACAACAACGGAGAGATGAGACAACAGAGCCTTATGACAAAGTTCCTTCCTGAAATATTTCCCTAAGTGTTTACCTAAGATCTGGTTGACTTTTTTCGCAGATACATTATCTCTGTGTGGTTTGTCTCCGAGTGTACGTGCACAAAAGTCCTCGTGCTGGATTATACAGCATTCTTTTGTTTGGTTCATTCAAACTTATTGCTCAGGCAGAAAGGGCCAAGCCCGGCTCCCTGTGTTGCTGCCTCTGTAATTGCTGTGGACTCTCACTTCACCGGCTTTCTTCTGTCAAGAAAAAATACGTTTGTAGCCGGCTGTTCTGCTTTTATCTATATTTTAAGCCACACACAAGGTGTAGAGGCGAACTGGAGCTTGTTACAGGGCCTGCGACTGAATCATTTATGAGGGGAGCAGGCTACAGCAGCAGCTAAATAAAAGATCTGCCTTTCTCTGGCAGGACAGCGCCGGGATACCTGCCTGTGCGCTCCTGTCGTAGCCCGCGCGGGGAGAGATCGATACAAATTTGTGTGACACACGTTCTTCTCTGAGCTTGATTTTGTTGCAATAATCAGTCCCCGGAGTACCCCGTCAGCCTTTCCCCAGCCGCCATCAGTCGTCTTTTCCCCCGTCGCCCAGTTATCAAAAGGATTAGGTTAGGGCTGGAACTCCGGCGTCGACTCCACACCGGTGGGGATGAAACGTCCATTTCCCACACTTTCGGCAGGCCCCGCCCCTGATTCGGAGCACTGGCTCGGCCTTGCGACGGGACGTCGCCGTCAAGTGTGCCCCAAGATGAAGTGTGCCTCTCCCTCAGCAAGGGGCCCGAGCCCCGTAACTGCAGAACACGGGATGCCTTATCCCGGTGGAGCGAAGTTTGTGTAGGAGAACTTGTCACTTGCCATTAAGCAGAAAAATTGACCATTGGTATCCAGCCTAGAATGATACGCAGACAGGCGCCCCAAAGTTTCTCTGCTTTAGATTGTACTGGAGGGCTGGTAGAAATAAAAATTAAAAAGTAATGTTTAGAGAAAAGACTCTGTGTTGAAATTTGAGGCATAAAAGCGCATATGGAAGACAGCAGCTTTGAATTAGGGAGTAAAGTATATCTCTACAAAATGCATGAATCCACCACAGAACTGCACTCTCCACCTGAGCTTTTTTCGGTTTCTCTTTGTGGGCAATACAGCCCAACAGGGGCTTGTGCTGACGGAGGCCCATTAAGATGCTTGAGAGTGGAATGAGGGACTACGGCTCCACGGAATGTGCATATGGACGCTTGACGGTGGTGTGTGTGTGTGTGTGTGTGTGTGTGTGTGTGTGTGGGGGGGGGGGGGTGCTTCTTAATGAAGAATTTGCTGCCTCGTTAAAGCTTGACGCACGTGGAAGGGAAGGGGAGTGTGCAGGGGCAGGAAGAGGCTGGGGGCCGGGGTGGGGGGGTGTTTGGGTTGATCCTTTAAAAGCCTTGGTTCTCCACCAGCGAAATTATTATCAGTGTGTGAAAACAAGGCAGGCTTCAGGGTAGCCACCCAGGAGAGAGCTCAGCCTCAGGGCAATTTCAGAAGAAAGTCATGCAGGAGAAATAATGGGTCGGGAGCAAGGATGCGGTAAAGGGAATTTTTATTTTATTTTCATTCTCTGGCTGCTTTTTCTGTGGTTTTGGCCTGCGTGCTTCTCCGGTTTTCTTTGTCCTCTCCTTTCTTCTCCTCAACAAGGTCTCCTGGACTTGCTTCTAACAGCGAGCTCTTACAGCTGACAGATGTGAGGAGCCTGTGACGTTCGCTCTCTCTCTCTCTCTCTCACACAGTGGGCCTCCCTCGCGCTCTTCCGTGGGTTGGCCAGGCGCGTATCTTCCTGGAGGCATTGCACAGCCGTTGGAAGGCGTTGCCTTAGAACTCTAAGGCCTCTTTCTCACTCGAAAAAAGTACACAAAAGTACTCCTATCTCAGAACCTCCAAACTCTATTTTATCTCAAGTCTCATCGTGGGTTCAGAAATTTAGACATATGAGTATATCGTGGCTCTCTTTAGTAAGGCTTTACGGTTATAGACCAAATCTACTAATTAATTTGAACACAAAGTCAATGTTCTTGAACTAAATACCTTAATTCTACAGAACATCTGTGGATTCCATGAAGTGAGTTGACAAAAGAAAATGAAGAAATCTGAAATCCTGATGGAGCAGGAGAAATTATCCGTGGAGAAGTTAAAAAGGGAAGCGTTCTCTGTGTGACTGAAGCCAAACGTGGCTGTATAGTGATGAACGCAGTGGCCATGAATTATTTTGTTTTTTTAAACCTCACCGTTCTGTGGAAAACAAAGTATGTTTTTCTTTTCTTAGCTGTTTCTTTTACAAGGAAACCTCCTTTCAGTTTATCTTAACATTCCACAGTCCAGTCTTTCTGTTAAGATCAGGGTCTGTTCAACAGGGTTATGAATATGGAGCGCACTGTATTTACACAAACAGAAAGTAACATTATTAGAGCCTACATTGTAAACAGTCTATTGTACTGCTGCAAGAAATAATCAATAAAATATTCCCCATTCCCCCAAAATACAAATCTTAGAGAACTTCTTTAAGTGAGAGAATATTTAGTTATGTGTGTTTTATTTGGGCAGCATTGGGACTTTTTAGTGTTTCTGTGTTTTGTTTATTTGTAGGATGTGGAACTTGTTTGTACAGTGTAGCAGTGTACATGCAGTGCATCCTGTTTTGACGTTTCTTTTATCGCCTAATAAACGCACCTGCACCAGTGTGTATCAGCGCTGATAGCCAGTTTTGAAATGACGATGCCATTCTCCTGACTGGGGCCGGGCATTTGAATCCAGAGCTCAGGTTGTGTTTGCGCTGACCACAGTCAGCTGCCAGAGTTGAGCTGGAAGTTCGCTGGGAAGCGCGTTGATTGCGGCACGCGCCTGGGGCTGGGGGCTGACTGATATTAACTCTGACGTGTCAATCGCAGGGCAGCGCACCGCCTGTGGCATCCAGGAAAACATGTTAATATAGTGGTGCATTAGTGCACTCCCAGATCCCACGCTGGCGATGTCGCCTCTCGTGGCCCCGCCTTCCTGCTGATGCATGCAGCCCTGCCGCACAGGCTCAGTAGCGCTGCTTGATCTTGGGTTATTAACATGTTAATAATGCATTCCTCGGCCTCTCCAAAGCTCTGTTTGTCCAACCTGGGCGAGTGGCGCCGTACCACTGAAAAGTGTCAACAGGGGAAGATAAGGAATTAAAACAAACACGCGTACGCAATTATGGGTATATAATTAGTTATTATAATTATAATTAATTATAATATATAATTCCACCGCCGCCCTTGCAGCTTGAAATGGATAATTATCTTCCACATTATCCATTATAATACACTGTTCAAAAAAAAGATAACGCGCTATAATTAAGATTAAATATAAACGAAAGGGTTTCCATCCTTTTAAAAACCGAAATATCAATATTCTGCATTATCCTGAGATTGAGTAAAATTTCCAGTATTGTCTAGCTCCTCTCAGACACTTTCCACAAACTGGGCTCCATTAATGCCTAACAGTAACAGATTCTCCAGTGCTTTTCACTAGTCACATTACCAAACTCATATTTGGTCTTGAATGATAGTTAATACATTTGCAAGGACGTTGATAATTACGTATGGTGTTTAAGGCATGAAAGACTTTCCAAACACAATTTTTGCCTTAAGGTGTTGGTAGGGCCAACACATGTGTTTAAACATGTCATATTAACTTGAAAAAGGCATTATGTATCGCTTTATATCAAAGACATGGGCACGATTATTATTTTAAAAATATGCATGGCTTTTTGAGAAAACAGGACTGGCCTTGCGTGGATAAAACACTTCAATGTTGTCTTTCCAGAGGTAATTTATCTGTTTGCTTTTAATGACATTTTACATTAAAAATAAAACACCACCGTGCTCAAATCTGGCCGGGGTAGAACATTTTCTTTCTTGTTTTTCAAAAGATTTTAAAAAAATGAATGATCTAGTCTCTCTGGTGATAATATTTTCCTCTTTATTTTAAGAGTGTCGACAATATCATTGACACGTTTTGTGTTTTTATAGTGGACTAAATCACAATAACAGACTAGACAATGCTTCTGGGTTGTGTAAAAGTAACAATACTAAATATATATAGCAACTATATATAGCCCAGAAGACCACAGAACCTGCTGGGGTAGTGATGAGGCTGGAGTTGTAGTTCTACTAGGAGCAGAGGCATGACCACTGTATGCTGTGGGCAAAAAAAAAAGAAGAACTTGTGTTAGGGCTGATAGCCATTATCTGTGGTTAGTGTATTAATGCCTTGCTGTTTAGCTTCTCTGTAGAATTAAATACATGTAAAAATGTATGGCTACTAACATATATATATGCATGTGTATATATACATATATGTGTGTGTGTGTATATTTCCAGAATATATTTATTTATAGTACAAATACGAACTTTGTATCATTTTATCAGTTTCCTTTCTTAAAGAACTAAAGTAATGGTCCACACTGACCTTCGAATTAAAGTCTGTTTCAGTAGTACAACCAAAAACTTCAAACATGGCTTTGACCGCTCTTTTTTTAAATGGAATTAGTCATTGCAACAAACTGCCATGGTCAAATATTTAAAAATCTTTGTTCGCTGGCAATATTTAAAAGACTTCAGATTTCTGCCCATAAGTGTAATGCTGCTCAGAATGTCAGGTCTGCTTTCTGCTATTCCATTAGATGGCAGTGGTGAATATGCAAGCACAAGGGTAATAAAGGCTATCAATATTAAACATGCCATAATATGCATAATCCGTATACTTAATGGAAATCTACTTCTCCGGTAATAATGTCCAAGTGCTGTGACTAGCACTCCAGATCTTAATTGGGGCAATTCATTCCAGGAACAAGAATTCTGCCCACTAGCCAGATGTTCATATCCCTGAAAAAGGGGCAAATGAACATAGCAGTAAGAGATTCTGTAATGAAAAATTTAACACTTCACTTATTTGATAGGCACATATTTTAACATGCAAAATGGCCCCTCCAATTAAGTCCTTTGAGGTAACAAATGAACTCAGTCCGGTCATCTCAACCTTGCGGAATTTAGTTGGATCTTTATTTTCGTACTAATTTAAAATTTGCAGGCAAATGGACTGTTTTATAATCCCTTTCAACTCAGAAGACTCCCCTTTCTCTTTCCGTTTGGCTTCTATTAATGGGGTGTGCAGATGTCCAGGCAGAATGTCAGGCATGTCTGTTCCACCGTAAATCAGTCCATCGAAAAGAAAATTAGTATTGGGGAGCGACTTCTTCGCAAAGTGACGTCGTAAAAAAAAAAAATTGTGCAAGGATGACTAGTCGGCTTAGGTTTCATTCGGACATGGTACTTAAAATTTAAATCATAAAAGTAACATACGTTAAATATTTTCTTCAAAGTTGGGCAAACTCTGCGGCAGAAAAATTGACGCAATTAGCCATCCGCCATTATTATCGTCAGTGAGCCTTTGCTGACTGAATTCCCACTTACGTTATGTGGGGAACCTCGAGCACAGTCCACGCAGCACCCTCTTTTTCCCACTCCCTTACACTTGGGGAATTCGGCATCCCTAATCCGTGTCTTTTGAAAAGGGTGAATTTTATTAACGCGCTTTCGAGAGCTGGAGGGTAGAGCGCCAAAGCTGATTAAACTTTTATGGTAAGCCAACTGACTCTCGCACTCGCAGTGGATTCAACAGGTCTTTGAAATAAAATTTAAAAAACCTCGGGTGGCTGGCCGGGAAAAATGCACTAACTGAAACTCACATCAGCCTTAAAGTTAACACTGACATCGGTTCCGGCGTTTTTAGTTTTGTTTTGTCACCCCGTTTTCATGATTCGTAGACCTACCTCCCCCCCTTATGTTTTCCAGGAAAAATAAATACACATATTTGAAATTACATTATTTTCTGCCGTTGTAAATATTCAGGAGCCCTATATGTTATAAAAATTGGGACTAACTACTGGAGCGTTGGTTTGTTAATGATTAGCATTTCCGCTAAAACATTGATTCTTCATGAATTTGTGACACACAAAAAAGCGCACAATAATTAAGTTGGTTATCACTTTGTATATGTCACGGACGAACGTACCTGGGACGATTGTATGTAATGCACCCAAGCTACAGCCGTCGACGCACATACAATATTGCGCGTTAAATAAATGTTATTAATTGTAGTACGCTTGCTCGTAATTATGTAGACAAGTTGTGTCCTTAGAAAATATCAAACATGTATCCCGTTCAAATTATTCGCTGTACCCTAAGTTTTATTCTGTTGCATTTCGTTGAAAGGTGCAGGCAGAATAGATTCCTGGTAGTAATTTATGGTCGTTGGTTACATAGGCTACCACTGACGTCAGAAAAGTATGTGTTTTTCTGTTTTTTTCATTCTGTCATTAATTCTATTCCGAATTATCGGCTCCAGTTAAGGGGTGTCGTTATTTTTTACTTGGAGTGTGTGATCAATTTAGAGCGCATGCAATATTGAAATTAGTAAGTGGAAATTAATTTTCTGTTTTCTGTTTGTAATTTATGATTACACATAGAACACTACCGGTTGTACGTTATAGTCAGTGTTAAATCAACACTGTCCGTGTTTACAAGAGTCCCGGTTTTACATAAACACTGATAGTATTCTTTTAACACTGCGATGACATTTGAGGTTACGTCTAACAATCGAGGATTCCAACATAATTTTTCATATGCATATTTTGAATGTGCATTACATTAGCTCTAAGCCGATATATTAAAATAATTGTATCTTTAAAAACAATTTCTGTATGCATTGTTTGTCAGAAAGTTTTTGCGGCTAATTTTAATATGGACTAAACCTAATATAGATAATTGGAATATGTCCATGTACGATGTATGGCCAATTTTATTTAAGGGATTTGGATTTGGCAACTACAATAGCAACAGTTTTGGTACAGACTGCTTTCCTGTAATATCAACATAACCAGTCATCGCCGTTTAACTTTGTTAACGACGGAGCGCGTTAATGCGGAGGCCCACACTGCTCGTCAGTATATCTGGGCATTCATGTGACCCCGTGTGAACATCTTCGCTGTTAATTCTGCCTGTTGGTCCTCTCGAGCTCTCCTGAAATGAGTGAAGCTGGATGAGAGGGGAAACACTGGTTAAGCAAATTGGTATTTAACTGGAAACTTGCTTGCCTCCGATCCTTGCATTATTCATTACTAAGACAAGAAAGAACCCGTCCAGTCCATCGACTTTTTACCCCTAAAGGAAGCCAAAAGGATGCCGCTTTGCGGGGAAGCTGTTCCGGAATATAGAACGGGAAGGCTCAACTTGCATAGAATAAATTCCCCCTACTGGCCTGTGTCTACTTGAAAATTAAACTCGCTGAAGTACGTCAAAAATCTGAGACGTATTTCATGTTATGTTTTTAAACAGTCGGTTAAACACCAGCTTTTAGACGAACGCCTAAAAAATTCACTAATGCGCCTAATTCAGTATCCGCTATTAAACTAAATTGTGTTGGAATTGGGTTATTTGACTTTGTCAAATGTGTCAACGATAGGGACCATTCGCGATTGTAGAGGCGTTCAAAGTTCACAAAATGGTTTATGGATTTTTTAAATGCATACAAACACGTGTAACGGAACTGGGTTGTTTCCCTTAAATATTCTGTGGTGTTATTAACGCAGATGTCAGTTTGCAATCGGAAATGAATTGCCAGACAAAACCATCGTCGTTGGATTTGATTTCATTAAAATTGTACTTTAGTTAAACGAATGTGTTTAGCTGGTGTCCGGTTGTAAACGACGGTTTTATGCTGTACTGGATGGTGGTTCGGTATCTTGCCAGTTTCAAATATATTATTTATGGGACATGATTAGAAGGTTATACATATTTCTTTGAACACGTTTCTTTGAATTAAATATACGTTGGACATGTTTCTCTATCTTTGATCGTACACACCTTGTCCAAGGAAACTAATATTTGGAATTCATGTACACGGGCGATACATTTGGATTTTAAGTTGGTTTTCTACGTAAGAACACCTATTATTCTACGTTACGGAATATGGAGAACGTCACAGCCATAATTTCAACATCAGACGCTGTGGTATTAATAATGAAACAGTTGCTTAGACTCAGACTTATACATTGGAAATTAACCAACTTAACCAATGAATCATCCCATTACAGAAAAAGTACGAAGTAGGGACCGAGTGGGGTTATCCTGACAACTACAGCATATACCTATTATACCTGCCAAGTTTAATACATTTCCCCGGGCACTCAGTTTATAACAGGTTTTACGGCCGTGTTTCATCATTTTCCTCCCGGTGAATCCTTACCTTGTCCATAATTACTATTAAAACTTTTATGATTAATGTCAATTGATTTGTGGGAAAATGTGTGTCCAGAATTTCGTTTATTGTTGTTTATTACACTATTCACAGCAAACGGTTATTAACTGCATGCCATTAATATTTCATTTAAATTTAATTAATTAATATGTGATGCAGTTTACACGCTCATTATTGATACAATGTGTAAGCAGTATTGCCGTCCTCATGCAAGGGTAAGCTTTCCGCTCTTTGCTAAAAAGGCAAATAAACTCGCTTCTGCTCTTTTTGTGTGTGTCTTAGATCGCATAGCGCATTTGCCCTTGACTGGAGTACAAGGTAATATTTGTTTTACGTTTGTCTACCGGACAATTTGATCAAATAATTTAGCTTTAATGTCAATTAAATTGGTAGATGCGACACAATACATAAACATGTATTTCTAAACTCACCCAGGGTGAGAATGTCACTTTGCTGATTTTCTTTGAATGTTATCTCACGCTTTTAAAGTAAGTCATCGTTTTAAAAAAAATACTTTTTTAAAATCCTTCATGCTACCTTTGAAGTGTAAATTAGATGTTATTATTTTGGTTATTTGTTTTTGTTGTTTTTTTACTGTAGTTATTTCAAAAGCTTGATATTTAAAATGGTCTGTATCGTTTTCCAGTTTATACTTACTTAAAAGTGTTGTGCTATAGGCATACATGCTATAAATATCTCCTGAAGCAAATTATGTTTTCGATTACTCACTCCTGTTCATGAATAATGTGTATTTTCACGGCCGGGATTTAACTGAATTGATCGCGGTTCATATGGGAATGTGAGAGTAGCACATTTTTTTTTGGTCTTTTTTGAGATTTGAGATTCATTTTGAGAGGTTCAAATGACAGACATGCACGTCATTTTAAACCTTTCTGACCATCCGTTTGCAAGCTGCTCCTGTCGCGATTACTGCCGAGGTACAAGAACTCTCCCTGGTGCTGAAACTTGGGGCGGAAGTTTTTCTGAAAAGCAACCGCTCCCACGATTAGGCAGTGGTGAATTTATCGTTGACCATGGTTAATTGAATTTAAACTTAACACGGATAAGTATTTTATTTTTTGCTTTTAATAATTACATTGAGCAGTTTAACACGAGAAACAGGAACTTAAACTATATATTTATATACTACTATTTATATAAAATAAATAGTAGAATCTTAATTGATTAATTATATATTTTTCTAAAATGTTTGTTGTTTGTCGTACGAAAAGATTATAATTAATTAATCAAAAATATATAAATAGCCCAACTTTTCATTTAAATGTTTGATCGATTAGATTGAATTAACATGTACAGCATTTCAAACGTGTCGCCGTCGCCGTCCTCATCAACTGGATCACTCTCTTTTAATTTCCCCTCACCGCAGTTTCTGTCCCCGGTCTCCGCGCGCTAACCGAGCCTCGCCGCGCGCCTCAGGAATAACTAAGATCTCTATGAGGAAACATTCAGCTCCACAGAAGACTCGGGCGCGTTGGCATTAATTAGTAATACTTCCCACGCCTTTAACTCTTGCCCCGCTAGAAATACAAGCTGCTGAATTTCAGGCCAGTCTCATGTAAGTCTACATTCCTGGTCACCGAATGCTCTCCCCTTTTAAGGAAAAAAAGGGAGTGGAATATGTTTCTGCAGACAGAGAAAGGCAACGCCGTAGTACTATTAATGTATTATTCTGTATAATGTAATTGGGTTATTGTGTCTGTTTTTGTTTTCCGGTTTTTGTAAAATAAAACTGTTACGTATCAAATATACGAGGCAATTTTCCGAAGAGATTTAATCCCTCGCTTCTGTTTGGCAGCTCAATTAAAAATTATATTTTTTCGTTGCTGAAATGTCTTCGTTTATTCCAGGTTTAGTTGTCGTAAATACTAGGAAACGTATGAATAAAAATAGCCATTCCTGAATTGTGTTCTTAATAATTAAATGCTTATTCGTTTTGCAGTTGAATAGCTCACCAAGTAAGCCCTGAAACTCATTTGTTCACGCACAGACTGCGTTGATAGGTTGATGTGTCTATGTTGTGAACTCATCGTTCAAAAATTTTATGTTAAACCATTGCAAATATTATTAAATTATTATTATTTCTATTTTGTAATTTAGATGGGGGACGTATTGGGTTTAATCGTAGTTTATCATCTTGTTTCAAGTATTTGAATTTAAATATATTTAATCTTTTGATCTGTAAAATTCGTTTGGACTGAAAATATGGTTTTGCATATGCGGGTGGTTTTCTTAAATTCATAGACTGGCGTATACGCGTTAATCAATAGAAATGCTGTATCCTTCTACTGAGACACCAAGTAGCTTAACCAAATAACAGCTATAAAAAAAAATAAAGGACGTATCCATAAAAAAACATATTCGTGGTGGGAATGTTAAAAAAAAAAAAAAACGTTTAAAAATACATATTTTGAGAACAACACCAGAACTCACGCCGTTGTTTTTGGGCGTTCTATATGGAGGGGATCGTGGAACTGACAGCAGGTCCCTCTTAAGCTCACGATTGTTTTAGGTCTAATAACTCCGGCGTTTGATCAGTCTCTCTTCTGCGGCTGTCGTTTATTAGATTTGATTATACAACGTTCCTAATTACATGGTCATGTTTTAATTATTGTCGAATATGCATGTTTTTGCCTGCCTCCCTACGTGCTCAGGAGAGATCAAATTATGCGTATTTGTTCTTTATTGTCTGCTGTTATTCAAACCAGAAGAAGCAAACGTTACAAAGATGTTCTCTTGTTCACCTTGTCAACACTAATTTGAAATGCGCTCAGTCTCGCCGTCATTCTTCCGACGCGAGTTTAGCAGCATGCGTTCATATCTTACCGCTATACCGCTCTTTTAAATAAAAGTCCGAGTCCAAAAATACGTATCATGTCCACACGTATATATAAACACACACACACACACGGCTGACCATATGTAAGAATGCTGCTTCAGACCTCTGACGATGTCAGCGTTTTCTGGTTTG
>JAOVYW010000055.1:514177-526659 GCA_025775045.1 Hiodon tergisus | reverse complement strand
CACACAAGTCAGGCCAACGTGTCTGTAACGTTCACACAAGTCAGGCCAACGTGTCTGTAACGTTCACACAAGTCAGGCCAACGTGTCTGTAACAGTCACAAGTCAGGTTGAGAACACACACCCTTACCCTTACTTGGATAGATATTTTATTGTCATAAACCAAGCTTCTCAACCATTACGCCACCTACTCTCAACCGGCAGTTTAGATTTTTAGTTTTTAATAATATTTTTAATAAGAAAAATTTTTAATAAGAAAAATAAGAAAAGAAATTACACAGAAACTTTCACACGTTAATATGTGCTATTAGACTATATTTTGCATTTGTTAATTTGATTTAAGTTAATTAAACAATTTAGGTTTCTTCTAGGCTGGTGGTGCTTATTAAATAACAGCGTGCACTTTCAGCGTAGCCTTCAGATCTGATACAGCTTGATTGGAGGGCACTGGAAACTCCAATAAAGCTTATAATAAAACCTCACTCTCTTTGAAAGTGCACTGTATTTCCACACAACAAAAAAACATTTGCAAATTGGACCAAATCAAAACTCTGACAACCTGTCGATCGCACTTTAAATAACAGCATTTAATAGCTTTTTCTTTTTACAAGCACAAGAATTTAGGCACCAAAATAGAAACCGCTATTATAAAATACAATTATATTAAATGCGATTAGCGGGATGTCAAAGTCTTGATTTGATCCCAGCCTGAGTTGTTTGATACAGGTAGATTTTAGCTCTGGACTGAATCAAGGGTATGACTTGTAGAATTAATAAATTAATTAATTAATGAATAAACCAGCTGATCCAGTGACAACTTTGTGTTTGATGTATTTGCACATGTAAAATATATTTCCACAAAGATCTGAATCAAAGACTTTGATCACCGATCCACCTAGGTTTGTGAAGTAGAAGGTCGCAGGTTTGAGGCAGACACGCAGACCGTTTACAAGTTTACCGTTAATTTGTCTCGCGCTCGTTTAAGCACAGACTCCCTCAACACACATTTCATTTTCATGAAATTCAGTCAAATTATTTCTTTAAGGAAACAAATCACAGCTGGTGTGAATCTCCTTCAGGTTTACTGTGGGTTGAGAAAGGTTTTAAGAAATTGATCTTGGGAGGGACGCTAGGTTATATGTGACTTTGAATATAGCTTACCTCTGTGCGGTGCATTATCTTTATTAAATCATCCTGATACCAACTAGATATTAGCTAGTGTAAAGCCCCCTAGCTCTGTACACTATTTTGCGTGCTAAAATCCGATCTCTTAAATATAATTCTCACTTGTTTATACGTAAAGATAACTGTGCCAGGATGTGAGTTTGTGGCATTGGAATAAGTTACCTTGCACTGAAGACACTTCACACAAAATAGTTTTAATGAGTATAGATGCAGTATTTTAGTTTTTTTAATATAAATATGTATTTTAACTAAAAGATCCTGCTGTCCAAAGTTTCCAAATGTTGTACACATCTTTCTCAAACATATAGGAAACGTATTCACAAGGGAGAAAAAGAAAAGAAAATTATTCGGTGGTACTGTTGGTCCAAATTTGCATATCCCCGCCTCTAGCCACCACCTTCTCCCTAATCCTGTCAAACCCTGTGACATCACCACAGGAACGGCCAATTGGAAACGTCAGTACTCTGGCCAAATTAGCATCTTAACTGAACATCAGTTCAGTCTATCAGATTTTACTCAAGTTTAGTGGTTCTTTTTCACTATTAAACATAACGCACACAAGACACAGATTTAAAAAAAAAAGCAGCAATTTAACTGTGGGAACGATATCAACCGACAACAAAAAGGGTTGAACTGAGCTACGGTAGTTAATAAATTGTATTTAAATAACACTATTTACATTTTTCAATAAAACTACCTCGTGTTCACTCCACGTATTTAGTTTTTAAAAATACCTAATTTCCGTAACGTTAAGGTGAAATGAAGCGGCCTATATCAAATCATACTTTAGACTACACAATGACTAACGCGCATAAAACATAACGGACTTCAAAATAAAATGTTGACCAAGATGAGGTTAAATTCAACAAGGAAAATACGAATTTGGTTTTCTAAGTAATGCAAAGCAGTATATCATAATGTTTATTTAATAACATAGTCACCTATGAAAATCAAAAACATCGCTCTCTATCCAGCTACTCAATAGGCAATTTGGAGAACTGGCCAGGAATTCTGCTATTATTTCGTTAGGCAATACAACAAGCTTTCCCAACTGTCAGTTAAAGCAGCCACGTCCCGAAAATTAACTAGCCAAACTGCTTGTTACTAATAACTCCATAACAGTCAATGTTTTGACCGATTGTCCGGTGGCAAATGCAAATTGACCAACCCCTCATTCTCATTTACAGAGCGGACACGAGCATCAGGTTTTGCAAGAGGATTTCTGACACTGAAAAGCTAAATACCACATTTTGTTTTCAATAAATGATAAAACGTCGCTTTATTGTATATTTTTTAACTAATCCTTCAAAGAGCGTGATGTTTAAAGAAAAGCTAAAATAGCATACACTTGAGTTGGGCATATTCAGCCATTACTTGTTTTAACTGGAATACCACGATTGTGCTGAAGAAGGAGAATAAAACTTTTTTTTTTTTCTTTAAACCATCTAGCATATCTACAGTAACGGGAAATTAGCATTCAGAGCGAGAATGGAAACATTAACTGAAAGCTTACAGGACTTGAATGAGGGCCATTGAGTGAGATTTCACTGCGATCAGCTGTGCTTTGGGAAGGGTCAACGCTGGAATTGGCCATCCTCAGACCTGAAGGGCTGTTCCCCAGTGAGGGCGGCTCACAGTCACTCCCCGAATCCTCATCCGAGCCCCCCACGATGCCCATCGTGTCCTCGGTGAGGCCGCTAGTGCAGGGGGAAGGCCCGCCCGTGGACACACCCAGATCCATCGCATTTCTGGCTGCATGATGGAGAACTCCAGGTTCTCTGGGGTTCTCTGGGGTTCTCCCAGGGTAGACCCTAGGGCTGCAGGAGATACCCGTCTTTCTGTCTTGCTTTGAAGGGCGCTTAAAAGGTACAGTACCCTCCATCACCTCCGTCTCCTCATCTTTCCCCTCTCCGTTCTCAAACAAAGTTGACTCAAAGTGCAGGTAGCCATTGGGGATGGCACTGTTGTGCTCCAGACCGAAGTCTGGACTGGGCAAGGAGAAACAGTCGTTCTTCTCCAAAGCGTGGCCAGGAAGGTAAGTCCCCGCCTCACTTCTGCCTGACGGGTGGGACATATGGGTCAGAGCGACCCGAAAGTCGGCCCTCCCTACGGGGTTCCACGCGTGCAAATCATTCCTTGGGCCCTGTTGGTCCCTTTCCAGCAAGGCTAGGTCGGGACGGCTCACCATGGATGTCAGATCCTGCAGTCTTCTCAGAGGGCTATAGGACGAGGTGGGATTGCGCTGGTTGTAGGCATAGCTTGACGTGGGCTTAAACGGGGGGGTGGTGGAGAGTTGCGTGGTACATAATGAATCTGGTCCAGGATCAGGGCTATACTGGTTTCCATAAGGCGATATGGGGCCACCAGGGGTCTGGAGCTCCTGTGGACTGGAGCAGCACTCCAGAGCATCCCTGATTGTCAGTTCATACGACTGATTCATGTTGTCCTGGCTCCATCCTGGAAACAAACAAACAAAATAATTGATAACGAGGATTATAATACATGTGTAGCTATAAATACATAAATATGTTGACCAGACCTTACTGTATGATGCAATATTAAGACAAGAACCCCCAAAGTGTTTTTTTTTTAACTACATATTTACATGCAAAAGACGTATTAATAACCTGCAGGTAAATACATGCCAAAAAACGCAAGCTCTGCAATTAGTGTCGGAACAGATTCTTAAAGCCAGTTCCAACCGCTTTATAAATGTATTAAATTCGAGTTTAAGTGTGTTATATGTCCTACTCAACGGGGCTAGCCGCATTAAAAAGTGAGCCTGATAGTCACGTTTTGCCAACCGGTCAAGTTAGTATAATTATGCTCTCTCAAGAGTACACATTTGACGCACTGTGGTGCCACACTTTATTCAGGGTAAAGTTGTCATGCATTTTTAAAGTATAGGAAATCGCCGTGATTACATCTGAAACACGAGTAATCTGACGCTTGAGACGTGGCTCCTAAAATACATTCTCCTATACCGTGCTCCGAGCTACACATGTAGCTCCATAACATCGACACCAGTTCACACATACATGCAGACTTACACATACCCGACAGATGTCTACACACTGGAAAAAAAACGATATGCTTCTCTAACACATTTAAAAAACACGGGAGATTAAAAATCCACCGAAATCTTACCATTTACATCTCGGTCACAACAAAAACAATTGAAACCCTTTCAAATTTGGACATATAACGTGATTTTTTTCCGATTTGTGAAAGCGGATCTGCAAATTCCCAGCAGCAGCAGGACTAGGCCACGATCCCGTGCTCATATTCTCCACTTTAGCTAGCTAGCTAGCTATCACTTCACCGGCGGCCCCTTCAAAACATAAACATATGCATGTACCAATTTCACTTTCAAATAAAACCCCTTCCTTTAAGCGAACCGACTAAATGATACAAAAGTTTACATTTCCTCATCACGTAACATTTGCACTTTCGTTTTAAATAAATTATGATGTTATCCCACTAGTCGACCTGCCCCTGGTTATAATGCAAGCCTTGAATGTCTGTGCCTGTCTCAGAAGAGCGACCAATCGGCAGAGCTACCCATCCCCCCAGTCTGCGTGAAGCAGGATACTTCACGCACTATCAGAAAACCCAAGGCAACTCAAGTCCGTGCCAACTAACAGAAATTTGACCTATTGTTTTTATCTTCTTTTTTAAACCCATACAGGCGGGTTTCATCACTATTCCTTAATGTAAATGACCCGCCTGGCGTGTAATTTACATGAGTACTGTCACTATTCAAGCGCGCCATTTGTTCCCCTTACACCAACAAAGGCATCACATCCTCAATCTTACATCACAAATGTGACCAAAAAAAAAAAAACATTCAAATGAACCCGACAATTGATAAGTGCAAAAGTATACCAGGAAACCAGCTGTTTTCCCCGACGTTATGACGTGCTGAGAGGGCGAATTACAACGCCAATTCTCTGCTACCCAGGTTCTTCAAAATGGAGTCTGCACATGTAGATTTGCACAGAACAGGCCACAAAGTGTTAAATGCACTTCGATAAAAGTGCACAGTTGAGCGCAACACAATCTGTTATGGCTGTACACGGACCTATTTAAAACGTTATTTTGTGTTCCAGGCACTGACATACATTTCCGCATAGACCACTGCATCAGACCCGAAATATACGACTACTTTAGGATAATTTGTGTTTTTTCCCCCCGTAGGCTATATCATATGACTTACACAGGAAATGTTTACTGCAACTAAACCCGACGCGATACCTTGTAATGCTGGTTAACGCACAGTTGCTACAATGGCAATTTCATCATGAGCCGATAATCCCTCTATAGTCCATACCTGCTAAATTGTATTACTGTATTTATTTATGAATATAGGACGGGACACCGACGGCACGTTACACTGCAGTAAAATAATTTGACTGGAATCATAACTCACTTCACACAATTTCTTCGACATGTATCCAGTGAGGTACAGAGAGAATATTTATCAGCGCTTTCTTCCGTTTAATAGGTCTAGCAGAAGTAGTAGGTAATTGCCACCAACAGGCTGCTGAAATGCATGAAGTGAACACAGCCAAAACACAAGATCATATAGGCGACTACCGTCTATTGCGTTCGTCTTACTAGGGGCATATTTACAGAAATGCTACTTTGAAATATCATTTAAGCAGTGTTTACAAATTAAAATGATGTCATAGGAATAAGTTGCTGCATTTTCAAAAATGTTCGAGAATAAAACGGCGAGGTTTACAACTGGCTCGCGGACTGGGCCTGCCGCACTTAGTTAGAACAGCGCCCCGACTGATGAAACGAGATATCTACAATGATGTGTTTCTGTTTCTCAACACCGAGTAAACTTTGTGCGTTTTGACGATTTCGTATGATTTCGTCCAGTAAAGGCATATAAAGTGACTTGAAATGTCAATCAATTCACAGCACATAGCGAACGCGTATTTTGCGATTTTAAATAATGAGTACAGCTTTTTTTAAATGGTCGCACAAGCAAAAAATCATGGCATCATTATTCAGCCACAAATCATTAGTAGCGAACTGCACGTTCATGTCTCAATGCGTTGTCTGCGTTAGTGAATACGGTATCACGCATATGCTCGCAGGACGCGGTAGCAATTTTTAACCCGTCAAAAATGTATTATAGACGGGTGGAGGACAGTGTTCGGTACTACGAAGAATGTTGCATTTCACTTAACGGATCTATGAACAATAAGCCAACGACTTTTGTAGAAATGGATATAATTAATCTGTCTGATCAGTTTCTCTTTGGATTGTCTGTCATTTTAAAATGATGTTATTTAAAACAGATGTCGTTGGACCAGTTAAAAACTAAATCGACAGACGGGAGATATGGTTATTTTAAAGTTTAGTTTATGTCTTCCTTATTGATAATGAACGTACAGCCTTCTTTGAAACGCAAAAGGAGTCACGCTGCACAAACACAAATTACATCTCGGTCAACGCCTGGATCGACGGGTTTGCTTTGTCGTTTCTTCAGAATTACTGAATGACCGTTTGACAATTTGATTTATAGTAGAACACATTTTAACCATATCTTCACGGTGTTATTCCAAACAACCTATAATATGCATACATTACTTTTTCTCGGCGACCATTCAGGCATGATTTCGCGAACACAAAAAGCCACTTTCACGAAAATGTGCTTTTGAGACATGTTTTGCACGGCGTCAACGTTGCACTGACACCCCTAAGAGGCTGTTTTTGTCCCGATAACGCCATTAACGTGCGTACGAATTGGAATTAATTCAAGAATACTGAAAAGCAGACATAGACACGTCATACAGTGGTCATCGCTGGGTATCACGTTTACGTCGAACTCGTACAGCTGCTTCTTGTAAGTCTGATCTACAAGTGATTTCGAAAACTTATTTCAGACAATGTGGTGTGAGTTTCCCTAACACCCTCTCTCCTACTTCATTCTAAAACTTCCTCTCACCCTTTTCATTTTCAGACTAGTACCCGAGACACCCCAGTTTGCAAGAAATATCTGATATTTGTTTAATTTTGGTAGTAGGCAGTGTTTTTTTGGAGGGGGTCCTTATACAGTACTTTGACATTTTTTTTCTAGGAGTCTACAATGAAAAAAATAGGGGTAGAGACACCCGGTGTTTGTAGAAGTGTGGCGTGTAAATGTGTAAAAGTACTCATCTACTTCCAACACAGGCAGGCGGAGAGAGCGCCGCTTATTCTCGGTGCTTGTCACTCAGAAACACGTTTCGCGGGCTCTACACTCATTTCTCCCCCCCTCCTGCTACATTATCTAAAAGAGACGAATCCTATTGGTTCAGCAGGCTAAGAATATGAAAGTAATTAACCCCACCCACACTCTAAGTACAGACAGTTGACGGATTGAAACGAAGCCAAAAAATTCTTATAGGCTCTCAACATGTTTTTTTTGTAAGTATAAATGAACCTCTTTGTTTTTTAAATTCGATGGCTTAATAACACTAGGTTATTATTATACAGTTAAAACTTTAATATTAGAAAGCAATCCTTCCTGTGCAAGGCAGTGCTTTAGTAGATATTATTGACGACTTTTCCGGTGCTGACATTTTCTGTCAGTTTGAGATTTTTCATACATTG
Organism: Hiodon tergisus; assembly: GCA_025775045.1. Taxonomy (NCBI): domain Eukaryota; kingdom Metazoa; phylum Chordata; class Actinopteri; order Hiodontiformes; family Hiodontidae; genus Hiodon; species Hiodon tergisus. Next base: position 518,868 of record JAOVYW010000055.1, on the reverse strand, counting down.
ATTGTATTCAACAGCATTTCGTATTTAATTCTGAGACCACGAGGGTTAGGGTTACACCTTTTTTCCCCAAACTTTTAAAGCTGAAAGTGAGTACTGAGATTTTTGTTATTGAGATTGCTTTAGGGAAATTAATATTCAGACCACATGGGGTGGTCTGGGAACGACGGCCAGTTTATTGGGTACTCCACCTCGTTCCCGAAAATAGATCGTTCCTACAGACAGTGAGTCACGTGGCCGTAGTTGTTCTCTAAAGCATGCATACGGGCACGGGGGCGTTCAGTAACTGTTCGATTGTAGACCAGAAAGGACAAAACCAGTGACCTAAGTGACTCCGACTGTGGTATAATCGTCCATGCCAGGTGTTTCAGCGCCTCAGAAGAGGGTGCAGCAGTCCTGTGGTTGAAAACAGCTCTCTGGTGAGAGAAATCAAGGGAGACTGGCAGGAATTGCACAAGTTAACAGGCTGGCCACAAACTGGCAAATTACCACACTGGGTTTCAGTCCCAGTGATCGCCGACACTTTAGAATTTAAGGAATGGAAAATTGGTCCAGCAAATCCCAGTTCCTGTTGCATCATACCAGTGGAATGTGAAGACAGTACCGGCTGGTGTCGGTGGTGTAATGGTGTGGGAAATATGTTCCTGGCACACGTTGGTCCCTTGATACCAACTGAGAAACGTTTGAACACCACAGCGTATCTGAACATTGTCGTTGACCAGGTGGGATGGGTCTTTACCCTTCGTCACGCGGACACTTCCAGCAGGATAATTCACCATGTCACAAAGCAGGTGTCGCCTCAGAATTCTTCCTAGATCATTCCAGCAAATTCAGTTTTCAGTTAACTTTAGTGGCCTGGGGAATCCCATGACCTCATCCCAATAGAGGTTCTTTGGGATGGGTTGAAACAGGCCGTTCACAGCATAAATGTACCGTTTCTTATGTAGTAGAATAATCTAGGTGAATAATCCATGCTGTTCTGGGGGCACAGGGGGGTTTGACCTGGTACTAGATGTAGGTGTACCTAATAAACTGACCAAGCGTATAATGCTATATATTGGGCTTTTTTCAGAAAAATATTTGGGGGTACGGAAAATTAAGTCTTTTAAATTCAATGAAGAATTGATTTAGTATTTAGTATTCTTTCTGAATCCAGTTTTATTCTTTACAGCGCATTCAGATTTGTTTCATGGCAGTTTAACTGAGAGCAAATGCTCTATTTGTCAGATAAAATTCTACACGAAGAACAATTAACTAAAATTTTAAAAAACTTCAGCTGTGAATCATGCTAGGAGTCCTAGTTTGAACAATTTCTGCATTAAAAAATAAACCCGCCCATTGTTTTTTTTTAAGCTACTGTGAGTATAGTTATAGTTACGTCTATAGTTACTATATATATATATATAGACACTAACGAAGATTAAAAAAATATATTGTTCAGTGGTGCACCCTCTAGTGGTATTAAAAAAATTAAATGACTTTAAAAAGAAAAGTCACTAGGAGGCAGCAAAATACCAACTAATTATAGATAAGGTAACACCTCGATTCGCCGTTGGTAGATGCGTCCGTCTGATAAAACTAATCGTTATTTTATTCTTCTGTCATTCCATCGCCATATCTAAACATTAAATGACTTTTTAAATCAAGAAAAACAAAATGTAATGACACAACTAGCGCGAGATGTGGTAAGCAGTTACACAAGTATATTAAATTTAAACGCTTTTCAGTGTAGTTAGTATGGGCGTTCAGGAACAAAGGTCTCTGAAATGGCTAATGTTTCAGGATAAACAGGCTTGTAGAACGTGATTTTATTACACATTGAATAAAGCAAGGTCATTGGACAATGATTCGTGCGGCGCTGCCATAAAAGTTTGATTATTGACTTGAAGCCTTAAATTTCGTCAATATAATAAATCGCCTATGTGTCTATACTCAGGAACAAAGCGAACACTTATTCCAGGAGGAACTACCTACTCAACGAAACGGACGTTTTATTCAGTTCAACCCTAATCGTTTAGCTACCCCGTGAATGGTCAGACGGGAACTTTAAAGGGCTTTATGCCATACCTGGATTGCGACGCACAAAGCGCTCACTATGGGTTGTATGGCGGTAGGTAAACCGGTACGTAAACCGCCATACAACCCATTGTGCACAAGGAGCACAAACAATCCCTGCTTTGTCTCATATGTGCAGTCATGGCTTCACACGCAGCCATTAACACTTTGCTAAGTGACTTCCTGAAGAGGTTGTGGCCTCGGTGCAGAGAGGGAGAGAGAGAGAGACGTGGAGAGAGGGAGAGAGATGGAGAGAGAGAGGTGGAGAGAGAGAGAGAGGGAGATAGATGGAGAGAGAGAGGTGGAGAGAGGGAGACGTGGAGAGAGGTGGAGAGAGGGAGAGAGAGGTGGAGAGAGGGAGTGAGAGGTGGAGAGAGGGAGAGAGGTGGAGAGAGGGAGAGGGAGTGAGAGGTGGAGAGAGGGAGAGAGGTGGAGAGTGGGAGACGTGGAGAGAGGGAGAGAGAGGGAGAGAGGTGGAGAGAGGGAGATAGATGGAGAGAGAGGTGGAGAGAGGGAGAGAGGTGGAGAGAGGGAGACGTGGAGAGAGGGAGAGAGAGGGAGACGTGGAGAGAGGGAGAGAGGTGGAGAGAGGGAGAGAGGTGGAGAGGGAGAGAGGTGGAGAGAGGGAGACGTGGAGAGGTGGAGAGAGGGAGACGTGGAGAGAGGGAGAGAGAGGGAGACGTGGAGAGAGGGAGTGAGAGGTGGAATCGGTGGAGCAGCTGATGAAGTTAGGCGTCTCACTGCCCCCCCCCCCCGCTCACAATGAGAGTTCCGGAGGCCCCTGTGATCCAGCCCACTCTCGGAGCTCAGTGTGGGGAAGTTCCTTCCTGTTGTTTAAATTCCACTTGTCTCCCCTGCCGCTTCCATCTCCTGACCTCTGACCTCACTGTTCCCAGCTGTCAGCTGTCTCTGCCTGTGACAGCTCTCTCTCTCTCTCTCTCTCTCTCTCTCTCTTTTCTATCTCTTCATCCCTCTTTGTCTCCCACAACTTATGCTGTCTCCCTGTGTGTTGGATCTAAAGCTGGTTAACAATTCAACAGCCCATTCAGGGTTACCACTTCGACATTAGCATGCTGCCCTCAGCGTTGCCCCTGAATCAATCTGTCAATTGATAATTTACTTATTTTTCAAGTTCCCACTTTAACTAATTTAAACTAATCAGTGACGGACATGGGTTTTTTTCTCACTCAGATTCTGAGGACATGTCTATATCGCGTACTGTAGATAAAGATGATAATTCCAGGGTAGATGTAGTGTGCAGGTGTCACGTTACATGTAAAACAGCATCATAAACTTATTTTTAACCTGGGTGTTTATTTTCTCATATTGCCTTTCTCCTCAAATTATATTTTCTTTCGTATTTTTGACACGTATTATTATTTCGACGATTTTCTTAGCACAGACCGGTATCTAGGAAAATGTGCGTAGTGTCTTGTTTTACTTACTGTCGCTTTATTTTGCTTGATAATCGTGGAAACGCTGCTTGTGGCTGGTACTTATGTAATTTTGCTTTGAAAAATTCCAATGACCCTTTTCCCTCAGAAAATCATCAGCGGAGTGATCTGTCGTAGACTCTAAAACTACTGTAATCGCAGTAGTCAGACCATCGTTTGTTTCCCCCGTGCTCGTTATTAACAAGGAAGTTTATGTTTCACAGAACTGAAATAAATAAATAAACTTTCAGCTTCATGGAAGTCGAGTTCAAGCGTTCCAACCATTAAAAAACCTACAAACTTCGCGTAAGAACAAATAGATGTTTGTTTTTTTTGTGCTGTGTCTCCTCGCCTGCTCGTCTCCAAGTGTTGCTACAAAAAGTTGACAAAAAGCAACAACCTGATTTTATTATAATTTGTAATAATAACAGTAATAATATTAATTAACAAAAACAGTTACAGCGTAGTTAGTTATATAACAGTAATTATTAATAACAACAAATAAACGAACAAACAAAAAACAAAAAAGAATCTAAAAAAGAATGATCTATTCATCCTCGCGGTGTGTCAGGCTGTCACACACTGAGCTGTAAACCGAATTGTGCATGAGATCACCTCCAGGTGGCGTAAACGAGCCTTGGTCTCTACACACCGCGCAGTGATTTCGTCCCTTGCTTCACTTTTCTCTCTTGCAACTGACAAAAAAAAAACAACCCTTTTTTTTCTAATTTTGTAAACAAAACAAAAAACAAGTATAAAGAAAACATCGAAGGCTTGTACATTACAACTTATATAATAATAAAAAAAGTTTAGTTAAATGTCAAACCCCCCCACAAACACTGTAGGAAAAGTTATCCCAAAAAAGATTATTTTTATTTTTATTTTTTTGCCATAGCTGCATATTAAATTTGACTCTTAGGTTCAGAAGTCCGAATATCCACGAATTTCGATTTTCTTCAAGACATCCCCTGAACAGAGGTAGTGCCTCTTTCTCAGCCTCGGTGCTTAAAACAAAGCGCATTAACACCCGGAGCACCCTGGGAATCCTCCTCAGGTGTCTCCAGGTAAAAGGGTCGCGGCAGGGCTACCAGTCCGGTTTTCTTCTGGTGTGATGGAAGCGGGTGCCTTTCACTGGAACGCACGCATGATTAATAAAAAGCAGAGGAAGTCCTCACCATAAGTATCTTCAGCAGATTGCGTAGAGTA
>JAOVYW010000055.1:467006-487388 GCA_025775045.1 Hiodon tergisus | reverse complement strand
ACACACACACACACACAACACTGGACCTATACCAACAAACAGAGAGCCACATCCCACACACACACACACACACACACCCACACAACACTGGACCTATACCAACAAACAGAGAGCCACATCCCACACACACACACACACACACACACACACACACAGTGGTTGACATCTGCAGTTCTATCCTATACAGTTCAACCGGCATCAGACCTCCACTGGAACTACAGTTGTTGGTCAGGCTAAAGCAGAGCACCAGTGAGAGCTCTTTATTCAACAGCTTCCAGTCGGGTCTCCAGCACAAAACCATTCAGACGGATTTACAACAAAAAAAGGAATAGCCCAGCGTACATAGGTACATCCTTCAGTTTTGCAACCGGCTCAATAGCATGATTCAACGACCACACCCTGGTGATAAACCGTGATGACACTGGATTCCGTGGAAACGAAACAGGAAGCAAGTTTGGCAGGCTTCCTGTGAACTTCCAGACAGCACTTTGCCCACACAGGACTATTCTTCTCGGGGTTTAAAAGTAAACATTTTCCCCCTGAATAATGTCTTTCTCAGTTCCCTCACAGCCCGTCGCCGTACTCTGGTAACAAAAGGTTGATACAGTCATACGTATTTAAATATCTCCCATTTATCTATATATTAAAAGACTTAACACCTGTATTTCTTCAAGTAATGTTTAAAGAAATAAGGCTTCTTTGTTAAGGGCTGTGCTTAAATATTATAATATTTCCTTACAAGGTTATTAAGCAACGCTACGGTAAACTTTGTTGTAAAGGAGAGGTGAGATCTCAAAAGCATGGCAGGAGCCATTGTGTCACCAGCCCATTAAAACCATGCTAAAATACAGAGTAGCATGTTGTGTGGCTAAACGCATTCACACTGTATGCACAAAAGTCTAGGAAGTCATTCGTTTTCAATGGAGGCGCTCGAATCTACAGCGCCCCCTGCCTTCAGACCTCGGCGCAGCGCAGAAAGAAGCTACGCACGCATACGGGGAGGGGGGGAAGAGCCGGTCGAAAGGCAATATATAGCAAAGCAAATGGATAACCATACGAAGCGTCCTGACACACACCAAATCGGCCAGTCACACTCTCTCTGTGCCGGACGATATCACTACCCCGTTGGTCTGTACTCCGCCGTTACCCAAAAAAACGGGATTTTTCTGGTGTGCTGCGCCACGGTCTGTAGGCAGGGGGCGCTGTACTTGCGAGTGCCTCCATTAAAATGACCGACTTCCTGTGCTGGTAAAGCGTCGTTTAGCTTTTCACCAGCACTTCCACCCTTGTTAAATCCTAACACGGTGGCTTATAACCGTGCTGGTACGACGACCCCATAACTTCTCCGCCGGAGACTGAGCGTGGCGTAGAGTGGCGATGTAATGAGGATCCCGTGCCCGTTAGCAGCAGCAGTACCTCTTTCCGCCGTTTCACTTCCCAGACAGGAAGCAGGGGTGTTGCTCAAGCTCCCCGGTTTTTTTAATTTCCGTTTCGGATTTGAGGTCAACGTCCTCGACGAGCGGCTGCGCTGCCAAAATTAAAACAGAAACAGAAACGGCACGGGCCCCAACCGGACGTGCCATGCACGGGCGATCGCCACTCTCCCCCGTTCTTACGCACCCGCCATCCAGGTGAAGACCCACCTCACAGCTGTGGGATTCGGCCTACCCTTTTCAGCCCCGTTCCTGCTGTGGATCCAGTCATGCCCCCCGTCACGTGACTGGGAAAACCGCTCAGTGAGTGAAAAATAAATTACGCCAGAGCGCGCGGCCATTTACCCTCCTCAAAATGTTTCCTTAGAACTCCTTACGTATTACAGTTAAAGTGGCAACTTTCTCTCCCCGTAACCTCATACAGAGACGTCGAACCAAACGGTGTGATACAGAAGCCTTCGCGCAGAACAGAAAAAGATTGATGACCTACATACGTTCGAAAACTTTGAGTAACTGCACCGAGGTTGAGACAATTTCCACTTCCTCTTTCAGCTTGCTTCCTCCCTCGGCGTAACACCAGCAACGAAAGAAAAACCTCTCACATCAGAAAACGTGCTGGCAACCCCTCGACTGGGACGCACCAGCAGACCCCCCACGAAAACCAGACACGCGAGACCTCGGAAATTTTATTTATTTAAAAATAAACAGATTCATTAATTAATGGAGAGTGGGAACGAAGAGGTGAAATTGAGAAGTCTCTGGTGTTACAGGATGTGAAGCAAGCTATGGGTTACAAAAGTTACTGCCCTCTCTCACCACTACGCCTCTCGCAGAGGCCCTCTCTCACCACTACGCCTCTCGCAGAGGCCCTCTCTCACCACTACGCCTCTCACCCTGTCAGACCCATAACGTTTCAAAAACGTATACTGGGCACCCAGGATGTGTGTAGTATAAGTGTGTGGAGGTTTGACACTGCGTTTGTTTACCATTACTGCCACCCTAGTGCATTTGCTAAGAATACTAACAAAAACTTCAGGGAACGTAGCCATTTTTAAAGCATTTTTAAACGAAGTTTGTCCCATTCAACTGGACACTTACCGCATTCTGTTCGCTTACGTCCTCAGTGGCATTTCAAGACACGCGTGAGTGAGTGCCATTAATTGGGATTTAACCAGCCAGGAGCCCCAAGAACAGAACCAAAGCCAAGGACAAGTTGAGGCGCTGCACAAAACCCCTAACCCCTAACCCCTAATCCCAAACCCCTAACCCGTAATCCCAAACCCCTAACCCCAAACCCCTAACCCGTAATCCCAAATCCCTAACCCGTAATCCCAAAGGTGGAAACGCAGTACGAGTCTCTGCCAAAGCACTTTCAGGCGCAGACTCACAACCGCGGTGGTGGAGTGTCAGAAAGAGGCGGGCTGTGCTCACCAATCGTTGGCCGAAGTTCCTCACAGAGGCTTATGTGCGGGAACTGGAGCATCTGTTTCCATTTCTTGCTTTTTCCTTTTCGGTTCCCGCCGCCTCCTGTAAACAAACACAGGCAGGAAAAGACAAATAAACAGCGGGAGAACTGACTGGTGAGCGCGCCGTAATCTGATGCTGGGTGAAAACAAGTGCAACGCTGCAAAACCTGCAGAGCTGGACTCTGCATCAGATCACACGCAACCGGCTTACGTGAACTGGCATGAAGGAGACGAAAAAATAAAATAAATCAGTTTATCTGGATGTGATTCAGTGACAAAGCATTAGCAACACGCAATGACCCTGCGAGTGACATGGGGTTGCATCAGGAAAAGAACCACGAAAAAATGGCAGGAGAATGTCCTGCCGGCATGGGGTCTATTAGTAGGACCTCACAAAACATTTACAATCTCGCTAGAATGACTGGCCCAGGTGGTAGGCCTTGCAGACTGGTTACCGTGGAAAGCAGAATTGTCAACATACTGTAGGGTGAAAGGTCATTGGGCCCGCTACGTGCGTGACAGCCCTAGCGTGGGGAAGTGAAGTGGGCCGTCACAGACACCTGAACCACACGAGAGAAAACGGCATACAGTGGGTTAAATATCCCTGCACACGGAGACCAAAAGATGATAAACAACGGCACCTCGAAGAGCGCTCTTCGCGGGACAGCGTCCGTGAGGGCGAGGCGGGATATGGTGCGGGCCGGTCATCACAGACTGACAGGGGAGCACCCGTTTGCGTTTGCAATAATGGGTCTCTGTCCCGTGGCGATCACTGCCGACGTCATACACAAAGCAGCCCGGGCCCCCAGTGCTTCGAAACTCTCAAACGACAGTGAGAGGAGGGACAGGACCTGAGCGCGATCATGGCGCACCTCGCACGTTAGCCATCCAGTGAACAAAACATTTGCAAGCCAAAGTATGTCTGGCGGTGGCGGTGGCGGTGGCGGTACTCCGACAGTGTGTGCAGATACCCAAATGTATCAAGATGGGAAATGGTCACAATGCAAACGACTCGCAAGGTGTGCATAGTTTATCCAAAACCACGGAAGGTAAATAAAACCCACAATCTATCGGGGTCGGCGAAGGCGTGGGAAGCCTCAAACAGAATCAAACCCTGACAAAGTCCAAAACCTGATTTCAGAGACCTACGCTCAGAAAACACGTGCCGACATACCTGCGCGACTCATCTTTTTTACAGTTACCAACCATCAGTCCGCAGCTTAGTCTAAGCCGACCTCGGTCTTCGCTCTACTTGCTGGGGTAATCAGCGCGCGGTTTACGCTAAAGCAGGGAATGGGAAGTGTCGTTAACTGCGGCGGAGGAGCATAATCAAACCGTCGGGAGACCTTGCTCCACGTATTGCTCCAAAACCTCAGCAAAAACCGTTCTGTTAATAAACGAGGGAGAAGGGGAATGTCTCCTTGTGACCCGTCAAGCGACAACGTCACGTTAAGCCATCACGGCTTCCCCGGTCCGCTCAATGCTTTGTCTTCTGGGTAACTGACCGCCCCTCTCTAGGCAGGAAGATTATTTCAAGCAACTAAAGTTTTAAAATCTAATCAATAAGATACTTCCGCTATCCCCTCTCTAGACAAAGTGAAGCACAGATGATTATTTCAGAGAAAAGAAAAGAAAGTGACAGAGTGGTGTTTTTCATCAGTTTCCACGCTGCTGCTTCTGACATTGGGTTCCTAAGGGATAGATCCTGTTTAACCGAGAGTCCACTGTGAACGTCATTTTTTTTAAACGTGATCAGGAATCCCTCGTCTTCCACTGACACGAGACCACAGAGGAGCCAGATAAACTGGATGACATGATGGTTCAGACGAAAGAGCCTATTTATAAAAAAATTAATAAAAAACCTGACGTGGAACGTGAGAGTTTTGAAGTCTAAGGTTGTGAAAACTGGAATCTGCACAGCACTGAGGAGATCAGCCACAGAGAAACATTGAGTCAGTGGATAGTGATTACAGGAGGATGCAGTTTGCAGACTGAAGCCTGCCAACATGAGGACATAACAGACCAACTTTTATTGTAACACAAACTTCCTGTGCCACAGATTACAACAAGTTGTTTCCATTTTTCTTCAGAAGCAAACCAACTGCCATTAAAATTCAACCTAAAACAACAATCTCAGAAGAGACCATAAAATAAAAAAAACTTAAAACATATTAGACAAAAATTTTTTTTTAGTTGGGCACAAGAATCTGTGTATGAGATTAAAATAAATACAATTTCCACCAAATATGACTTGCTAAATCTCTACATTCGCAACCACTATCCAACGTTGTTTGAATAGAGAATTTAAAGCGAATAGCAGTGGAGTAATACGTTGTTTATGTGTCTTTTATCAACGCCGACACTTTCACAAAACAATTTAAAGAGGTCTGGGCCACTTTAGGATTTGGTTTAAAATGACGACAGCACGGATTCGCTTATCATGTTAATATCCTTAGCATAAAGATTTACCTAGAAACACACATTGTCCTTTATAATTCTAGTTCCCAATTTCTTAAGTAAAACAATCTTTTACAATCAACGCAATTTCATACGCATGGCCTGCAGTAAATGTGTATGTTTAAACAACCTACAGTGACATTTATATATTCACGTGTTTGAGGAGTCCAGCTGATAGCAAGTCATTTTTAGAATAGTAAAAACATTTTTAATGTAATATTGACACATCGTCACTAATGTAACCTCTACCAACCAACTGCAGTAGACCAGCCTACACAATAAGCGATAAGTGGCGAAAGAATACACACTTTTTCTTGACAGAAAACAGCGAAAAGTGTAAAACGGGAAAAAGTGAATATGTCTGCGCAGCACTCGAATGTAGTTAGTAAACTGTCATTGGTATCTAACTTGCTAACTGAAGGTTAATACGGAAATTGAACGAAATTTTCTACACGGTACACGATTTCCCCCCCCCGTCTACGTCGTTAGTTGTGTCGCTACACATTACTCACACCAACGTTAGTGTGTCTGCGACTAAATGCTAGTTCGCTATATTAATAAAAAGCGAAAAGGATGCTTTGGCTAAGACGGGAAACGCAATACGCGTCGCGGGGAACCAATACATCCTGGCAATTGCATATTTTTACGTTACTGAACAGTTTTATAACGTAACGTTCGGGTATATACAACCTAACAGAAGAAACTAATATAATGGACGAATAACGATATTCGTATCGATTCTAACGCATGACCATAAAAAGGGTAACGTAGTCCATCGGAAGCATTCTTATCTCCATGGCCTAGGCTTCCTCGGGGAATCCCCGGTCTTTCTGAGCTATTCGAGGCAGTGATACAAGAGCTGTCAAGCGGGCTGCACCTTACACGCTTTTCATCTCTCCTCGTTTACCTTCTCTTGCTTTGAGTAGAACAGTGTTGGCCACGATATTCTCGAGCTCCATGTTTTCCTGGGTTGTAGGTACCTCGGGCCCAAGGTTGGCCGTGAATATGTGTCCTCTCCCACCCCCCCCAAAGCGGAATATTCTAACCCAGAATGACTCTTCGCCCTATCCTTCTTCTCTGGGTCCCCGCCCAGGAGCTTCAAGCTTAGCTAAATCTTGCCGGGTACCTTGTGTTTATCATCGAACTCCACCTACACAACAACCATTGGTGCATCGTTGAATGGTAAGTAAATATCCTCCACCCCCTTCGGTTCCGTTCTACAACCACGCCTTAACCCCTAATATGGATTGAATCTTTACTTCTATATAAAAAGCTAAATAATTAGCTTTAAAAACGAATGATGTGCGTTCTTTGTGCGACGTCTGTCTCTAAAAACGACTGCATTATTCATAACAATGTATTCGCTTTTTTCTTTTACATTAATAAAAAATGTTTATCGTGTTACATGCATTTCATTTCATAAAAACAGTAATAATACTAAAATTAAAGTGTTAAGTTTAAAAGAAAAAAAAAAAAACAATGAAAATCTGGCTATATGAACAAAACGACTGTTTAATTTTCTTTTCTTTTTTAAGTTGGCCTACAGGGCCATCCAGAGGCAAACTGCAGAACAAACTTCTTATAGAAATGCATCATGACCTCATAATACATATGGTCTAACAGTACCATTTCTGTTTATTTTATCCATTATAATGTTGAATTTAAGATATGTGACATTATTTGAAAGTACTGCTTGAGGTTTCATATGGTGACTACAAAATTTCCCTGGCAACGAAATTTACTACAGAACAGAGCCCCAGCAATTGGTTCATCTTAAATGTACACTGTAAGAATACTGACAGTCAAATTAGGTATTGTTGGAAAATGCATTTACTTACGTCCAATCCCTTTCTTTGGCACCAATTTCGACAAAGACCGCGCAATGATAAAGGCTCAGCTGTTTGGGAAACTGTACCGTACCTTTAAAAGAAAGACCTCGTAGGACAGACCTATTTGATTTAGCAATATACAGACTTTCAACACATCTTCACCTCCGATTAATCTCTATCTTGACATTATTTTGGTATTGTAAAGAACAAAAGAGTCAAAAAAGATTCTAAATAAAATAAAATTCTAAAAGCGACGGGTTCCGTTCAATGTACGCAAAACTGTATTTCACAATTACGGCCACCTTAAAACAATTCACTCCGAAAACAATAAACAGTTTCCTGAAATAAAATTTTCTCCGCTGTGCATCTTCGTGGAAGTATACAACTGGTAATTACAGGTCAACTTGATCTCTATATTCATCAGCTGACAGAACTAGGTTTCAATAATTCACTCTGCCTATATGCCCTCTATTGCCGAGAGGATTCTTGGCGTTATTGCATTAGTGGCTGCATCACATTCATGATTCATGTAAATCACAAAATGAGTGCGTATATTTGATTTTTCAAACCCTTCGTTAAATACATTTGAAAAGGCCAAGCAGGACGAAGCAGGAGAAGGAGTAATTGGTATTGATTAATTTGGCTGGGGTATGTGCGATAAAAAACGAATCAAAATCTGATTTAGCGAGTTCATTACGTTTAATTAATAGATTTTCGATGGGATGTTTGGGGGGGGGGGGGGAATCTAACCAGATAATTAAAATCGTTAACCTTATTTTAGAATAAACAAAGCAATCAAGATTAAGGATCCTGGATGTGATTTGTTAATTTCACATTCAAGGCTGGTTCATTGTCCATTTGGTATAGTAAAATAAAAATATAAACACTGAATAGAATCAATAGCTCAAGCTTTGCGTGATCCACGGATAATTACAATATTTAAAAAACAGTTTGTGACACTACCATCTTAAATTCCACGCAGTAACAACTGCGATATAACAACTAAACTGCTCCAACGCGAAGAAAATATTCCTCTGTCAGTCCAGGTGCCATTTGAGTTCTCACCACAAGGCGGCAGTGCAGCCGTTTGCTTTGGTTTGTATTTTAGAAACTTCTGTGGATGATATACAATAACCAGGAGAATTAATTTCTGAACTTATGCATACTGTAATATACATCAATTTATATATGTCATAGAGATGCATACATTACATAAACTATATGCTTGGGCAATACTGATGGCAATTTTGTAAAAAAGTAGTTAACTCCTTACTTTCCGAGCGAAGAAAACTAAAAAAGAATACCCCAAAAAGTGTTTACAATATTAAGGGGCAGACAAATTTTGCACTGAATATTATATTTTGTACCACAACAGTTATTCGATTTATATTATAATCAATTGACACTAAGAACATCAAGGAAAAAATAAATTAATTTAATTAAATTAGAAGCTAAATTATTATTATGCATCGTACACACGAAAGATAAAAGAGTTTTCCATTGCGATTCAAAAGTTCCAAATACGTCTTCCGACGTTTGATTACTATTGCTTCTTGGGGTCAAAGGTAAACAGGCGGGTTCTTGGTTCACGTGGTACGGAAACTTGGCGTCTTTTTTCCTGAGTCCATGTGGGTTGTCTTTATTGGGGTCTAAGTGGATTAAAAATGCCGAAAGCAAAAAAATCCAGTAAAAGGAAGAAGTATGACTATAATACAGACAGGAAAAAACTAAAGCGACAGTTTAAAAAGAAAGCAGCTCCGAGGATAGATTGGTAAGTTAAACCGATTGATAAACAATCGAACATTAGCTTAGCAGCAGCAAGCTAAACTTGACTAGCTAGCGGGGATAGTAGCAGCCGGATTTGGAGAAGTTAATATTGTAAATCATGAGTTTGTATCAGTGGGTTAATTTGATATTTATTCAAAAAGAAAGCCACTTGTCACTATACAAGACAGAATCGTCGGTTTCCGAGGCTATAGCATTGGTAGCTAGCTCATGTAAAACATACGCATTTAGCATTGTTTGCACCTAAAATACGGCGCTGTATACCATGGAAAACTAAACAAACAAACATATGTTTACATGAAGCCCCCAGATCCGAAATGCTTGGAATAACACGAAGTCTGCGGCCCAGAACCTCAAAGACATGGGTCTGGCTTTCGACCCCAACAGCGCTCTCCCACTTCGCAGTGACAAGGTAACGTTAACTAGCAAGTGAAGTGTTGTCGGTTAAATATATCGTCACTTAGTAAACTTGGCAAATGTGTAACCAGCTGGCATTGAATTTTGCGTAAAACTAACTATTCTCTCATCAACGTACAGGTTTCAGGCGCCGTAGGCCCCCAAGCTATTGCAAGGAAACCGTACGTTGTCAATGGTAAGACTCATCCTGTCGTGAACATAACCTTTTTTTTTCGTCCTCACATTCTTGTATGTGTACACACATTTATTTATTTATTTATTTCCCCAGATTTGGAAGCCGAGGCAAGTCTTCCAACGAAAGACACGAAGTCGCTATCCAGAGATATCATTGAGTACGTGCAGTATATGGTATCGGAACACGACGAGGACTATAAGGTATGAAGTCACGTGCAGCTGCATCTTCCGCGGCAAATTATATTCTTTGCACCTGGAATATATACTTACGCTCTTGTTTTTGCGCAGGCCATGGCCAGGGACGAGAAGAATTACTATCAGGATACTCCAAAACAGATCAAAAGGAAAGTGGATTCCTACAAACGTTTTCACCCAGAGGAGTATGCTGCTTTCATGGATTCCATGACCGCTAAAAAACCCGGACAGAAACCGGCATGAATCGCTGGCTGTGATAAGGACCTGTATTTTAACGGGACAACGGTCAAATAAACCCTACCGATGTTTTGTTAGCGGCGAATACAGATTCTGACCATATACATCTCCAGGATTGTTGTGGACTAATATTTGTAAGGATTTTCTTTTTTTTTGGTGTGTATTAGCCTGTCTTCGGAATGGACAACTAAATGTATTTTGATATAAAAATATGAGTCGCAAGCATAAAAAAAAGTATATCAATTTAAGATTGTACACAGGAGATGCAATAACTGTTTTAGGTCATTTTTAATGTATAACTAAATACACATCAGTTCCACGATTACAGCTCCTACTGTAATGCAAGAAAGTACAATTTAAAATGGAAATAAAGATGACCAAACATAGATATAAACTATTTCCTATGCAACAAAACAGTAATATATCATCACTTGTAACTTAACTGCAAAATAAAACTAATTCACATATTTTCAGAAAGTACTTACTCTGTACTTGTAGCATGATTTCAAGGAATATAGGTTTGTGTACTAGCTAATGTGGTGTGATAGTTATGTTATGCTATCACCATGGTGGGGTGACACAGGTGTGTGTCTTTCACACTGCTGTTGTAATTAAGCTGTTGAGACTCGTTCTACGAACAGCCAACTTTCAGCACTGAATCTCAGATTAGAAAACGGCTGTGCTCGTTTAACAAATTCGGACGTTTCGCTTTCGAGTCAAACCCAAAATGTCTGCTGGTTTCGTCCTTCGTCGGTTAACTTGGTGGTTAAAACGCCCGCTGGACGACAGACCTAAAGGAGGAAAACCCCTCCGGTGGGGTGACGTATGCTTTTCACTGAGGCCAAACGCTTTGTTCTGGACCCTTTAAAAAAAAAAGTATTCTCAATCTATTTATTCGTAAAGCCAAAATCGGAAATTGGGGCTGTCGGGATTCTGGAAAGGTTCTCGAAATATTGTAAATTAACGTTTAGGAGAAACAATCGAATGTATACTGACTGGTGTTTAAAGTGCAAAAAAGCTGTTGGCACAAGACCCTTTTGTAAAATAGCTTTGCTTGTGAGAAAGTTTCCCTTTTCCAAAATAAGAATAATGATACATTGACATGTGTTTTAAATACACCTGCTAACATTTTGTAAACGTGTAGGTACTACTCTACGCTTGGCTACGCTTCTTGCCTCCTACCAAGTTAAATAATTATTAAAATAAAACTTGTAATTAAAAACCATTTAGCTTAACGTCTCTGAAGTTCCAACAGTGGCGTTTCGCTTTAAAGTAAAAAAAATGCTTCTGATTAAATACCCTGTTGTAACCTTTTTTGTAGTTTTTGTGAAGGAGGTTTCTTTCAAACTACAGAATTAGCATTCGGATAAGCTGCTAAACCTGCACAGTGGTTAGAGTGATCACATTTACACTCGGAAGTAACGTACAACCTAGTCGTGTCAAAGTAGCTATTTTCGGATATTTATGATAAAAACGCGTACCGTGTTATTGGTGGCCTTTGGTTGTATTTACATAATTTTGCCATCTTAATGCAATAGCTTTGCGTCATTGCTGTTATATTTTGGCAAGATACTGTTAATACAGTGTCACCTGACGTTGACTCGAAAGGCCTTCGTACAGTTATAAACCCGGTCCCCTCTAAGGGTCTGTCAGCGGGGGTGGAGAGGGCAAGTCGTATTCTGAGGGTTCACCTTCGAGGGTCCTGACTTTGGCCTGACTTTGGCCTGCTTGGCCCGTGTCAGACCAATTGCAGCAGTAGGTCTTGGAAGGCCTGTAGGCTACAAGGCCCGGTCAGTCCATCGGTGCCCAGTTGGGCGGCCAGCAGGAACAGCTTCCTCTCGTCTCCCACCACTCCCAGGGAGAGGGAGTCATGGAGCTCGGAGATGCTGACGGCGTTGGGCTTGTCCTGGGTGGAAAGGGGGATGACATAGCGGTTGAGGAGTCTTCAGAGCTCTGAGTTACAGAAGTACATTGCAAAATTCAAAACCACGGGCTTATGCTACAGATCAAGACTTCCCAGCACTTAATCGTAGTTACTCCCACCACTACCTTTTGTTTCACGGCTTGGATTGTGGAGGATGGCATCCCAGCCTTGCTGGCAAAAGTGGTGGCGGTTGAGGGAAACCAATCACCTGCTTGTTTGCCAGGACCACCACAGGAAGTTGCGCGTCAGCCTTGAGCAGCCGGTGGAGCTCCACCTTGGCCAACGGGAGCCGGCCTCTGTCGGAGGAGTCGACCACGTACACCAGGACGTGCGTTTTTCTCAGGTACTCCGTCCAATACACCCGCAGGTCCTCGCTCCCTCCAACTGGACCAATCAACCACATGGTGCGAGCCAGTCATGTACAGTTCTTAAATGACGCCATTGCCCTGAAATGTTTTGCTCTCAAAGGCGTCATGACTGTTTGTATGTGTTTATTTGAAAGACAAGTCAAAGGTGAAGGCCCCCCCCCCCCCCAAGTTAATAGTTGTATAAACATTGAAATCTATAATTTATAAATTTAAGTACTCCAAACAAAAAAGTAAATTTTACCAGTATGTTCAATAACATATTTTCTGAAGTATGCAAATTACACTTTTTTTAAGGTGGGTTCTCGGCAAATCTATATACGTCTCCGCTTGACTCAAAGAACCCTACCACCATACACTGGGAGGGTAGCAAAAATATGATTGGTTTCCTCCAATCAGATAGCCTTTGCACCCCGTCATTTTAACGCTGCCGGCCATGCAGCCTGTATGGGTGGATCAGCAACCTCTGCCGGAAACCCGCATCCCTCCCGAAAGTCAGCAGGTGCCCTGGAAGCCAATAGGAGACGCTGGATAGCGCTCCTCCAGAATAAGCCCTGCAGGGCGGCGCTCTGCCAATTCTGCACCACAAATGTATCCTCCCAGTCACAGTTGGGCAAATAAAATGAAATTGGATTCAAACCTGTGAGTTTTAGACCACAGGGCTCAGGCTGCACGTCACCCAAAGCGATCCTTTAGCGATCGGGCCGCTCCGAAGGACCCAGAGAGCCGCGTGCAGCGGGAGAAACTTGCCACGCCGCACAGCACTCACTTTCCAGGAAGTCCAGCTGGCAGGAAGGCGTGCTGAGGCTCATGAAGTTGAAACCTCGGGTTGGGCGACACCCCCTCTTGGTCCCCGATTCGTTCAGGCCCTGCAGGACGCTGCTTTTTCCGGCTCCATCCAGGCCCAGGACCAACACCTGCCTTTCGATTCGCTCTTCTTCCTCCTGCTCAATACCAGGACAGGGGACACACCGGGGACCACGGGGGATGACAGGGGACCACAGGTGATGCACCGGACTCTGTTAACTGCCGGTTACTGCCACTGCAGTCATTGCAGGTAAAGATCACAAGAGGACGGACGAAACCAAGCCCGATGCTGGGCAAGACCGGAAACTATAAAGAACTTAGTTGGTGCTTGGCGACATAAAAATCAAGGTTGAGGATTGACAATTCTGGGTGGCGTGCTTCTAAGGAGATGAATTCGACAGAGTTCAAAATAAAAGCAAAAATAAAAGCAAAATAGAAAAATGGATTGTTGCTAAATGTTGCTGTTTCCCACTCACCCCCTAGCAAACCACTTCATGAATGTGACCTTTTAGGATTTTTAAAATTGAATGCATGGATGAATAGTTTTAATAGGTGGGGAGAAAGCAAAATAAATTAGTGAAAAGCTCAAGTGTTGGATTTTCAAGGAAATTAGATACTCTTGTTTGATACACCGGTCTTGGAATGTGAGTAGATTAATTTTATGTGCCTCTAATTTCAGCACAAAAATGCCATTTACCCCTCGAGTGGAAAATAATTAGGGATACTTTACATGTGAAGAGTCTCCTTTGTATGCACCAAAAATTAATTTATATCTTGGAAAGTCATGTGATCGAGCTCAAGCATGAAGTGGTTGTAAAATTAAATCGCTTGATACATAAAAATGATACAGAAATAGAAAGATAACAGCCTCAATCTCCAAGTTACATTTCAGACAGTCCTGCTGGAACTGTCGCAAGCCGAAGACTTCGTGGTCGGCTCAAAGAAGGTGATGCGTGTATCTAATAACACATTAACGGGAAAATGGGAAATCATTAAAAAAAGTTCAAAGTCTAAACAAACTTTAAGGCACTCCCCGGGAAACCTTATTTTTCATTTTACAGAATTACGGTACAGAATATTTGCTAAAGAAACCGGTCTCGCTGCCCATAAAAAAACGTCCTACATCAGCCGTAACTAACAAAAGGTGGATTCAGATCGCGTATATTTTGCAGAATTCTTACATTTTCTATTGTAGTTGAAGTGCAAATATTAAGGTTTTTAATTGTTGGATCAATACTTGATGGCTGCACTGCTCTTTCGTTAGAAGAACGAACGCTTCATATATCGATACGCTACTTTTCAATACATATTTTTATACGTTGTTACGCGTTCACTGTAGGGGAACAGACCTTTGTCTTCTTGGTGCGAAGTATCGATGTGCTTGCAGGCATTTCTGTTATTTATCATCTGTAGCAGCGTCGTAGTATCGACAAAACAGTTACATTTAGACGTAGGTTTCGTGAATGTGTCAAGGCAGAATAACTGCAGCAAATTAACTGTTCCGCCGAATGGAACGGAAGAACAAAAACAAACGCAGAAATTGTTATTATGGTGTATCTACGCAACGGAGATAAGCTCTTACCTCTTTGATCATGTAATAGTCCACTTCGGGAGACCATACTCGCCTTTTGTAGAAATAATTCCAGGCGATGAAAAGAGCGGACCCGAGAGCAGCCACCGCAGCGGTTAAAGCAATGGAAATATTCCGAAGCAGAACCATGTGTCACTTTCTCGACCGCGGACCGTCGTAGCGTTGAGTGCGAACTACAAAAATCCCGTTTTAGAATAACCTGGATATCGCAAATTCACGTGATCCAACCGTATTTGCTTTAGAAACACTTTGTCGCACGCATCCGCCCATTCCTTTCCCCGGTGTTCTGACTGACGCCAGAGGGCGTGACGTGTTTGCCTGGCAACGCGAGTTTAAATTAAATAGTATAAAACAAATTCGCTTTCCGTGCCTTTAGAACAGTAACTACTTTGTTTAATTGCTTTTATACTAACCCGTTATGCAATTATATTTTCTTATCGGATTGCATGCATTTAAAATATCACGCACATTAATTAACAGTGGAAATCAACAAAATTAGTTGTTATTGTAATCATAAATCAGTAATTATTAGCAAATTTATGCTTAGAGATTAAACTATTCAATAAATAATTAAAACATTAATCATTAATCACAGTACACCGATTTGTAGCACTCACGAACTTGACTTCGACAGGAAAGAAAATAATTCAATTAATTTCGTATTTTTTCCCCCCCCAGCATTCAAGCTGGGCACCATTCGGTCTATGAATAATTTCTACATATTGCAGCCTACCAGGTCCTGGAGCAAAAACAGTGGTCAAAAGCAATTAAACCCTAACTATGCATTTTTATCATTTCTGTCTGAAATTCCATTTAGTTTTTTGGCATTTTAACACTAAAGGTCATTCCCATGGCAACGTTTGTCATATAAAAAAATCATAGTTAAGAAGCCAACTACCAGCCATGAAATCTTGACATGTCAAAAGAGACGTGGTTATTCATAACAGGTGAATAAGAGCCTTTTTTTAAAAAAAAACACTCTAACCGGATAGCTGACTGAGAATTTCTGTTTCATGCACTGCATCTTTTTTTAAAGAAGACATCATTTTAAGTGAGATATGCTAGATATGCGGTGTAATAACTTGGTATTTCAGCTGTGAATAATTCACATTTTAAAGCACCTCATTATTAAGAGGAACCATGAATTGAATACGAGTTTTATATTGTTAAAATATGATGACTGATTAAATCTAGTTAGTTAAAAAGTGAACCGAGTTTCTGATCAAACATTTTATTAGTTAAATGAGCCGACCCCGGTGTCAAGAGAGACTTACATGGTCGATGTAACAGGATACAGTAACCTTTATTGCTAGTTTTCAAATAATAACGAATATTTACTAGCAAAAACGGAAATTCAATGTTGACATAATGACAGAAATTAAGATTATCACGTGAAAGAGAAAAAAGAAACGGCAGTTATTTTCATCGACGATTTCATTTACCCGAATAGTACTCTTCAGACTGGTATAGCATATTTTTTTTATATCAAGGGTGAACATTATTACATGTTATAACTAGACCAACTCCTTAGTTGCAGTAATTGCAATCAAAAAATACCAAACATGTTACATAAAATTGCCGGTAAATTTTGCACGTATGAAATTTATATGCAAATATTTAATTAAGGGCTGTATTTGTTAAAGGTTGCATTATCATTATTTAAATCCAAAATAATCACCCCGGTTAAACAATCAAGAGGCGAACCAACAACCCTCAGACGACGCGGCCGGGCGGGTATCCCTGAATTACAGTCGAATTTTCTGTGCAAGCCATTACACTTAAATCTTGCCTTTTATCTCCCTTTCTGTCCTCTGGTCCCTTCCTTAGCAATTCTACCGCAGTCCAATTGAGCAGATATGCCTTCCTAAGGCATGAGTACGCCCCAGTCCCTCGGTCCACCTTCCAGAACCTACCCCCCCATGAGTCCCGGTTCCTCTCTTTTCAACCGAGGAAGTTATTCATCTTTTCATGCTTTTTCAGTCTGCTGCCTCATCCGAATTAATGATTTAAAAAATATATATATTTGTTCAAATAAATGATGATTTAACAATAATAATGAAAATAACAATAAGAATATGTTATCTTTAAGATATTTTATAGAATTTATATGATAATGCCGTTTATTTGCAAGTAGATTTGTTTCATATAAAAAAAATCATTGCTTTACAAAGTTGATCTGCTATTTCGATAAATATTTAAGTCACGGAACTCCACGAAAACGTGTGTTCTCATTTTAAAGTAATTACAATGAAGACGATTATTATGAGAACTACGGTAATCACCTGGATGACGTAATTCAACCAGCAGCATCACGACCGAAACAGCCAGTACACTGGGAGGGGAAAATATTGCCCCTTTAAGAAAAGGACATATTTTCCAAATAAAAACAACCAACTTCTTAAAGGATTTGTCAGATAATTAAGGGGAACATATATTTTATCAAGACCCTGAAGACAAACGATACCTTATATTGAGGAATTACAGAATTTTGTATGGATTAGATACCAAGCTAGCTAGTTAAACATGGTGGCTACTGTTAACGAAAACTAAAACAGGGTTTTTAAATATTGAAGAAAAGCTCTTTTTTTCCCCTGCTGTGAAGAAACAATTCAACAACTGAATCGGTTACCAAAACCTTCTAAATGAGTATAGATTTCTAGAAATGTGATTTGCAGTGGGTTAAAACGTATCGGAAAGTATATTCACAACCCGCTTTGAAAGTTAGCAATCTAAGTTTAACCATCGCGTAGCACGGCAATGGTGTAAAATTAATGCAGAATTGACAATATTTCAAATAAACCAGCATCGCACAAGTAAAAAACAAAAACAAAAAAACCCCAAAAAAGAATCGATAGAAGAGGCCGTAATCCTGAAATGTTACCGATGGCAAATCGCTGGGAAGGAATACAATCATCGAACTTCTCGTTATGAATGAGAATAGTTGATGCAGAAGTTGATAAACAACAGAATGTTCACGGATTCTGACCACCTACTGCTTGCAGAAAAGCGTGTAATACGAGTGTATTGGATTTTTCTACCGTAATGAGAACATCGCGTTGAATATGTGGATTTCGAGAGAAGGACTCTTATGGATTATAGTATTTATCCCCTCGACCAAGTTGGTTAATGGCGCTGATAACGTAGACTAATTATAAAAATATTTAAAAAGAAAAGGAAAAACGTTACTAGCATCGTGCAGTATCAAAAGTTGGTATATTGTTTAACTTTAACAGCATTTAGAAGGCTTGTATTACATGGAGACTTGTCTGAGATGCCAAGGAAGGAGTTACCATTGCCAGAGGGTTGGGAAGAAGCCCGGGATTTTGATGGGAAAGTCTACTACATCGACCACATTAACCATACCACGAGCTGGATTGACCCCCGAGACAGGTATGCCTCGGTGATCGCCGACGGGCAAGGCAGCGCTACGTTGTTTTTTGTTATTTGTCGAGACTGTGTGTCCGTTCTCTTGAGTGAATTAGAAACGACTGCTATGTGCGCGAGTTCACTTTTTCGTGGTTCGGTAAGGATTTTCTGTAAGTAAGGATTTGGCAAATCTAGCCAATTACGACTTTACATAACGCTGTTTTACATAAAAGATGTGCCTCGACTGTTTGTTCATGCGCCTGACCAAAACCGCTGGTTTCCAGCGATGTGTTTGCATATAACGTGTCCCCTTGTTTTTACTGTCGTTATTCTGTATTCGCCAACATAACACCGTCACAGACACTTGAAAGGCTCAGTTAAGCTTCCGGGAAAGGTGAAATTTAATAAAATATAAAGGCTTTGACACTTAATTCAAACTTCAAAATATTATTTTTCTCGCCACGAGAGAGGAAAACGGCCACCCAGCCAGTACCTGTTGCCTCCAGGGATCTTGAATCCAGACATTTTAATATCAATAATAAATTCCATTGACAATGCCAGGCAGGTACATTAAGGGGGAATAATTGATAAATAAATGAGTAGGGTTGTCCTTTGTTGTTCACTTATTTTTTCTCTCTCTCTCTCTCTCTCTCTCACAAAATAAATAAGCCTGAACGACGATAAAGGGTTACATATTATTGGCCTCGGGGAACGCATCGAATTTCTCTAAAGTTTTGAATACCAAGATGGCAGCAGGTGTCCTTAGTAACCCAGCACGGTATTATTCGGATATTGCCTGCTTCATTGGGCAGCAAAAACCTTAGAAAAGTGACGGAACATTCCTTCCCCCTCTTCCCTGATTGGCAGAGTAGGAGCGTTCCAACCGGCTCTGCATGGCAACCTGGAGATGTTAAAACCAGTGTGGAGGCTGAGCGTGTCTCTCTTATCTTGAGGACTATTGAAATGAGCCGGCTTACAGCCTCCGGTTGGCATGTATTTTGCATTTAACAGAACGTTTGTGCACTGCGGTCAGTTTATTTGCGGTTGGATCCTTCACGCTTGCTTGACTGCACGCCTCGGTCAACAGTAAGTAGTAAGACCCGTTCGTCTGTGGTGTGAAAGAAGCGTTTACGATAACCGCACACAACCTGGCTCAGGGCAGTCATCTCCCCCCCCCCCCCCCCTTTATCCAGTCATCTGAGTAGACGCTTCTTTTGCTGAGCAACAGCCAATGGGAAACAAAGATTACCATGGCTCCGGATGATAATGAGCCCCCATTACCTAGGTTCTCTCCTTAGGTAATAAATTTCCAGATAACAAACACCTTTCTCCGGACAGAATGTACCTGCTGCGTCCTACCTGAGGATCTTGGTTTCAAATTAATTTATTAAGAATTTAAAAGACTAATTTGTTAGATAGACATTGTTTTCTACTCCTACTACTGTAATGGAAATGTATTTGCTAATAAATAAATCTATATGACCACCAAGCACTCGTTATCATGGGTAGAGGAGAGCTTAGCCTGCCTTGATAACACACAACGCTCTTTGTCCTGCAGTAGGTTAGAAAGTATTCAGCTCTGGAGGAGTGTTTTCATAAAGCTTTCACCCACCTATAAGAGAGAATATGCACTGAAATCCCACAATAAATGTGGTTTAAATGCACAAAACAGTTCTGCGTTCATTAACGGGTCACTCCATTCCAAAATATTTAGCTTGACCTTTGCTGACCTCATTAAGATCTCTCCACCAATGAACTAGAAAGGAAATGGGGAAAGGAATTTGTATTGCAGACAGGGGAGGGACCAGTGGTGGTACCAGTAACGTTTAACGGAATTTAGGCTAGTCCATTATGCTGTAGTACAGGGGTCGTCTACTCTGTTCCTGGAGTGGGACAACGCTACAGATTTTCATGGTCTCTCTAATTTGTGAAGCACTGAGTGATCTTGTGGCAATTGATTCAGTTGGTGGTTTTAGGGATTGACTGGAACAAAAAAACGACCATCTCGGACACTTCAGTATTAGCAGAAATTATCTGAAAATTAAATCATTAATAATTCATTTTTTTTGGGGTCATTTCCAGTTATTTTCCGATTTTTCTCCCCATCTAGAATGGCTAAATGCGCTAATGCATCCTGGTTCGTTGATAAGAATCCCGACACCCCACACAGGAAGGGTCAGTAGTTTGATCCCGACACCACACACAGGAAGGGTCAGTAGTTTGATCCTGACACCACACACAGGAAGGGTCAGTAGTTTGATCCCGACACCACACACAGGAAGGGTCAGTAGTTTGATCCCGACACCACACACAGGAAGGGTCAGTAGTTTGATCCC
>JAOVYW010000055.1:435417-451982 GCA_025775045.1 Hiodon tergisus | reverse complement strand
CTTGTTTGGGTTCTATGAGTCAGGTCCTTGTTTGGGTTCTATGAGTCAGGTCCTTGTTTGGGTTCTATGAGTCAGGTTCTTGTTTGGGTTCTATGAGTCAGGTTCTTGTTTGGGTTCTATGAGTCAGGTTCTTGTTTGGATGCAGGAATCCAAGAAGCGCTTTGACGAGGAGGAGGAGTTCAAAAAGAGGGCGTACCAGTGTGTGGTGAAGCTGCAGGGCAAAGAGGCGGATTTCATCAAAGCGTGGAACCTCATCTGCGACGTGTCTCGTAAAGGTGAGTGACGGAACGTGTGACCTGAGGCCCCACATGTCTGCTTGCGTAAGTGGCCATTGGTACCGTATAAATGCAGGGCTGTAACGTAGTTCAAATACACAATCGGTTTAATTCTGTTCAAGGCAGATAATGGCTGTGAAACAAGTCTGGGCTCCAGATTCTACCGACGGGTGAGTCGGTTCGGTTGTTGTCATCGAATGAAACAATTAGTGGAAGTTTCGGGCCTGCAGGAATGCTGCTAGCAGGAAATGGTTTTAGGGAGGAAACTAAAACCGTAGTGTTTCAAGCGTCTTTGTGGGAATTTAAGCGAGACGCAAGTCTAGCTAACGTGCTCGCGGATCGGTCGGACGTCGAGGAAGTGTATTACTCGGCGGATTTGAGAGAAATGTCTTAAAACAAATAAACGATTAAACGGCGTTTTTGGTGTTTAAGCTTGCTAATCCACTCTAAGGCGAACGCCATAAAAGGGGTTTCCCGAGTCGACTCTTGACCACGTGAGCTTTCCGGTTTTAAATAAGGCACCTCGGAAGCGCTGATGTTGTGGTTTAATTTCCTGTAACTGCTCCGCTCGTCACGGGTCCTCACGTGTGTGTGTGTGTGTGTGTGTGTGTGTGTGTGTATATATATATATATATAATAAAATATAATATTAGGGCTCTTGTTTATATAGTCTTATAGTCTATACTCTTGTAAGTATATTTATTTCACAAGTTGGGTGCACTACCACACGGAAGAACGTCCTTTACAGTTAGCGTACATGAGGTAGACTGAAGGAGTCGTCATGTCCCCGAGGGTGGACTTAAGGCTGCGGACGGGGGTGACTTTGTTTGTGGGTGAGGAAACTCATATTTGCTTTGACATCGCTCCGTTGGCGGCTGATTGGAGGCGGTTTGAGTATGTAAATGAGTATGTAAATGAGCCTTCTGTGTGCGTCCACCGCAGTGCTCCGGAACGGCTCTTTGTCTCCTGAAAGGTTATCTGACGTTGACTGTGAAAATGACGACCTTGACGTGACGGGTGCTGAAGGAGGAGGGTGACGTGCGTCTTATTCCAGACAGGGGGCTGGGTTAGCCTCCAGTTGTCCTTTTGTGTCCCGAGTTGAGGGGAACGTTAAGCTTATTTTCACCACTGCAGCACTTCTGCCTCCTCAAAATGTTGTCCTGTACTGAAATTGTGTTTGTAACCCCCCCCCCCCAAAAAAAAACTTTATTTCAAAGAATTCCAGAGGGTCTATGACTGTTTGGGCATCCGGATTATCGAACGAGGAGAGTCTTACTACCAGGATATGATGACGGCAGTGGTGAAGGAGTTTGAAGAGAAAGGTCAGTTAAATTGATTCGTAATGGGGGGGGAAAAAACAAAAATAAAATTTAACTGGGGCATCTATTAACGGACACCAGTAAGAAATTGTGAGGCGCCGTGTCTCCGGTTTGCCAGCAGAGGGCAGTGTTGACTTAGACATATTATCTGTGCTCTCCCCTCTGTGTGTGCTTAGGCCTGGTGGAGTTGGATGAAGGCCGTAAGATCGTGTTTACCCCGGGGCAGGCCGTCCCCCTGACGGTGGTGAAGTCGGACGGTGGCTACACCTATGACACCTCCGACCTTGCTGCCCTCAAACAAAGGCTCTTCGAAGAGAAGGCTGACATCATCATTTATGTGACGGACAGCGGCCAGGTGAGGGCCGGCCACTGGGGTGCTGAGAAGTGCACTCCGAAACCCCTTTAACAAAGCATCCCATGCACGATGGCGGGCAGGGGTTTCAGAGGTGTGGTGGTCAGTACATCACTGAGTTCCACATCTTGCCCAGATCTGGTTTGATTATTTTAGCACCCTTCAACCCCAGGTTTATAATCAAATCTAAAGGACAGACTGCTATTCGCTCTGAGATCGATCTCTAAAAAGCAGGACGACGCCTTCAGCTAACGCCTAGAAGCGCAAACGCATCGATTTAGAGTCGCTCGTAGCACAATGTTGCCGTTTTCATCTGGGTGCTACAATTTGGGTGCCAAACCTAATGTGCGTGTGATGGTTTGTTAAAGAGGGCCTGTGCATTGCCATCCATCAGAATTTCTGCGGTTGTCGAGGTCACCGCCCAGATTGATTCGGTGTCTGGCCGTGGCTCAATATCGCCATGGTGACTGTGACACCCGGGCTGTTCGTGTCTCTCCTCAGGCGTCCCACTTCCAGTTGATCTTTGCCGCCGGCCAGATGATAGGCTGGTACAACCCCAGTGTCACACGGGTGGCGCACGCTGGTTTTGGGGTGGTGCTGGGAGAGGACAAGTGAGTGGCTTCTCCTGGCCTCGGCCATCGGCACGCCCCGCGGCGGTCACTTGCTTTCTGAAGTGCCTTTCATTGGCCGGTTACGGTAGGCTAAAGGAACGCGTTTGTCTGCACGTTCGGGTCAGTTTCTGTGCGTCGGCTGCATCTCAAGGGATGATTCTGCTGCAGGAAGAAGTTTAAGACCCGCTCCGGCGACACGGTGAGGCTGATGGACCTCCTGGATGAAGGACTGAAGAGATCCATGGACAAGCTAAAGGAGAAGGAACGTGACAAGGTCAGCAGGGGTGGGGTCGGGGTTGTGTATAGCGGCTGATGATGAGTGAATATGTTTACTTTGCTAAACCATTTTTTAAAGATAATATATATTTTTCTGAGTGTAAAATAAAACTTTTGATTAACAGGGACAGAGACCGTGGGTCGAGTACTGGAGTAGTTGTAGAAGCGTGGTCCGTTAAAGCACCATTTTTCCTCAGAATGGTCAAAAATTGCCTTGCCAGGGTGCCTTTGTGATCTGTTTAAAACGTTTAATTCATTATTCCAACTGAAAAGGGGCTCTTCGTCCTTACTCCGATTTGTTTCCTACTTCGCAAATGAGATTAGTCTCGCCCATGGACTCTGCTACTGGTGCCCACTACCTCGCAAAGTCAAACATGGCTGTCGAGATCGGTACTGCATTGCATTGGCTAGTAAAGAACCTGATGCACGTTATTTTACGTAAGGGAATAAACATTCTTTATAAACGCCTTCTTCTGTCATAAACGCCTGCTTAACCAGGTTGCTCTTCAACGACAATCAGGAGTTCAGTTTTCTCAGTACAGAGCCCGAACATCTCCCGCTCTCACTGCTAATCCCCGATCAACAGAAGGATTAGGATTATTATTCATTTATTTATTTAGGTTGCTTAGTTTCCAGTTAACACCGGAATGTGGGCCGAGAGCTTCTACTTGTTTTAATTACTGCTATACATCGCCTGCAGCACGCGTTCTGGGACCCCGGGGGGGGGGAGAGCTGTGCGCGTTCTGGGATCCCGGGGCGGGGGGAGAGCTGTGCGCGTTCTGGGATCCCGGGGCTGTGCGCGTTCTGCAGTGGGTCATTTCAGCCTTGCCCGAAGCCCACGGGCGATCGCGAGCACCTAGCAGAGAGGCGCCACTGAAGAGGTCCTGCTGACGTGATCGGTCTGGGGCCGCGGCTGCCCAGCGTTGTGAAGAGCGTTCCGCTGCCCCGCACCATCCTCTCACGCCGTCGTTGCCGTCGGGGGAAGCCCAGTGGGTTGCGTCTATTTTCGTTTCAACACCCCCATCCTGACCAAAAAACAACCACAAACTCATCAAAGAAAAATATAAATATGACCCCCTCAGGGGGAGATTAACTGGCGCCTTTGCGGTTTTATTAAGTTACCAGAAAAGCTGGTTTTTCATCTGCAGAAAATTAGCCACATGCATTAATTTGCCTTGTTCCATTACATTTCAATTGGCAAAAATGGAACAGGAAATAACATAATTAATGTAAACTAGAGCAGATGTTGATTTGCATAAGTCGGTCTGTATTCATTGGTCCATATTCATAGGTCCGTATTCATTGGTCCTGGCATCTACAGTTTTAGCTGACTTAATTCTCATTTTGGGGGGGGCCTTTAAAAGTTGCTTTTGTCCTACAATGTCATCTCATCTCATCTCCTCTTTCTTGAGATGGTTTGGGTGGGATTTATAAATAAGTTCCCTGCGTCCTGGCTTGTTTCCCTACGCGGCATCTGGCTCATAGCCTCAGTCTGCCTGCTTTGTTCTCCCTGCTTAGCGAATTCGCTTCTGAATGGGCCTTTCTTGTCCGTGGCATCCAGACGTGATTTGAAGAAACGTAGACGGGGCTGCGATGTGTCTGTTCTCACTGGAGGTTCTCTCTCTCTCTCCCTCCCCAGGTTTTGACCCCAGAGGAGCTGATCAAAGCCCAGAGGGCGGTGGCCTTCGGCTGCATCAAGTATGCTGACCTGTCGCACAACCGCATCAACGACTACGTCTTCTCCTTCGACAAGATGCTGGACGACCGGGGCAACACGGCTGCCTACCTGCT
Organism: Hiodon tergisus; assembly: GCA_025775045.1. Taxonomy (NCBI): domain Eukaryota; kingdom Metazoa; phylum Chordata; class Actinopteri; order Hiodontiformes; family Hiodontidae; genus Hiodon; species Hiodon tergisus. Next base: position 447,358 of record JAOVYW010000055.1, on the reverse strand, counting down.
GTACGCCTTCACCCGCATCCGGTGAGTGAGCTAGCAGCCTGCATCGATCTCCAGTTTCCAGACCTCTCCCGATCAATAGCCCTCGCGGGTGGCCCGCGTGCGCGCTGCTCTGCCGTGTCTAACCCCCCCGGCATGGCCGCTGTGGACGGGGCCGAGAGTCAGAGACGAATGGGGCCCGGCAGAGACCTCGGCCACCGGGCCCTGCTGTATTGATCCTTTTTCAGCCTCTCAAGGCCCCTGTGTGGTCGGTTGCTGCTTCTGCTGGGCGGTCTTTAATGGGTTTCCATCATATTCCCCCTGTGGCGCGGTGTTAACTGGGCCTTGAGTTTTTAGCTCCGTGGACTAATGCGTTCGCGCGTTCGTTTAAGGGACTCCGGTCCGAATGGTGCGAGGTCTCACGGTTCCCACGGTCTCGCGGTTCCCCCCCCCCCGCAGGTCAATCACCCGCCTGGCCAACATCAACGAAGACACCCTGCGTGAGGCGGCGGCGACCACGGAGGTGGTTCTGGACCACGAGAAGGAGTGGAAGCTCGGGAAGTGTATCCTTCGCTTCCCGGAGATCCTCCTGAAGATCCTGGATGACCTGCTTCTGCACACGCTGTGCGACTACCTGTATGAGCTGGCCACCACCTTCACAGAGTTCTACGACAGCTGCTACTGCGTGGAGAAGAACCGCCAAACCGGTGGGTCTCTACGGGGGGGGGGGCCCGTTCTCCTTGGCCCGTTCGCATCCGGGCTTGGGTGGACCACTGAGTGATTTCCATTCCACATTTTCCCCAGCATCTCTCTGTTATTTCATCATTTTTTGGGGTTTACCTGTACAAGAGTAGTGCATGCTATTAAGTTTTTCTTCCAAACATAACCAGCTGCTCCTCTCTGTGGTGGATTAAATTGCTAGTGTGACTGCTAAAAGCACGCTCATTTGTTTCCACATTAAAATGATTTCCAGCGAGGCGGAAACTCTGACATCCACAACTTTTTAATGCCCAATAATGCAACCAAAATGCGACCAAATTGCTTGTGGACAGAGGCGCCGTTAGCTTTTATTTAATGTGCGCCTGTGTGTGACGGCCCTGTTTTTCAATCACGGCATCTTTTAGCACCTCTCCAGTGATGACAAAACGTTACGGCCCTCTGTGGGTTTAGCCGGGGGCCAAGCCTCGCACAGAGTTATGTGCGGCATCACCCACAGGAAGTGATTATGGGCTTTAAACGCGCCGTGCGCGTACAAAACTGGAGTATGATACAGGAGTTTCTATAGCCACTTTAGATCATTTTGTCCAAGTGCAGCAAATGTGTGGATGACTGCCCGGTCTTCCTGTGAATTGCAAGAGAACGGGCACACGAGAATTTGGCACACTCGGTTTAACGAGGGGAAAATGAGAAAGGCAGCAGTTGTGAATACATCATTTGGACCCGCTTTTTGTTCCTTTGAACACAAACTCAGCGGGGTTGCCGTTTTAACGGCGTCCCCCTGGGGAAACGGTCAGGTGAACCGCAACCGCTCATTTCGACTGCGTTCTCCTCTCCAGGTGAGGTGGTCAAGGTCAACATGTGGAGGATGCTGCTCTGCGAAGCCACAGCCGCCATCATGGCCAAAGGGTTTGACATCCTGGGCCTCACTCCGGTCGATAGGATGTGACCGCACACGTGCCTTTCCTGTGCCCTCAAAGCCCTTCGTCTGTCATCATAATCACTTTGTAATTTACAAGATAATAAATAATGGAACAAACATTACTCTTACGAAAACTGGTTCTGTGATTATATTAATGAAACGTCCCATGTGAACTCATGGACGGCCGAAAAGCTTGTTAGGAGGCAGTTTATGACGTTGGCTTTCTTTTTAACCAATGTATATCAATAAAGCATTGCTTGGCACTGATTGGTCAAGGCCTGCATTAATGTTGTGACTTCATTGACTTGACAGCCAAACAATCAGCCATTTTACTTCGCTGGTCTGCACCCGTCCCGATCCCAACGAGGCACTTACTTAATATTTACTGTATGTTGTCTGGAGGTCACGCACGCCATACAACTTGCCAAAGAGCATTTCGGGCTAGGAAATTCGTATTATTCTCTACCGAAGGGCAGCGGTCTTCACTGTTGGCCAGCTTCACACGGGCGTCCGAACTCCGGTCGCACGGAACTCTCCTCCTCTGCGACAGCTCCGTGTCCCTTGCGTAAGAGGTCCGTTAACTGATTCAATGCAGAGCCGAACCAAATGCCTATCCAGACGCCACAGGTGTTCATGTTACTGAAACGGACCAATATAGTTAACCCATGAAGCAGGTTTAGCGCCACTGACCTTGGCTTTTTAAAATGTGTTTCTTACTGAAATTATGAGAAATATTGTAACTTTTTTGGATGGATCACTCTGACCACTATTGTGCCTTTTAACATTTATTTTACTGTGATTTTTACCTAATCACTATTTACTTATGCAAACGATACTTTTTAACCAGTACAGCAGACATACTAGGAACTTATGTGGGAGTCATTGCTGTTGGACTTAATCTTCTGCTGCTCTCTGCGTCAACCTGCAAAGCGTCAAAACTCAACCTGTTATATCAAGCTACAGTGAAGTGTTTCCCAGTAAGTATAGCTTTTATACCGAAGTCATCGACACGCCTGAGGGGCACCATGTTCACGGTTTAAGAGTTGTACAAAATGAACGGACGAAACGACCTTGGAAGACCCGTTTATTTCCGAACACTGAATCTGAGATTACAGGGCAGTGGCGCAGATTTTGAGTATTCGTGTTGAGCCGATACCATAATTTGAATATAAATCGTTATTTTGAGTGTTATTCGATATGTGCAGTGCTCTTTGCAAGACGTCGTCTCGCCAGGTCGTTTAAAAAAAATAAATATATATATATATAAATATTCGACTCATGTAATTCCCAGAGTGTTTGGTGAAATGCCACTTCCAGTCTGCTCATTTGCATGCAACCTACCTATAAACAAATCTCCGGTATGTTTCGTCGACAAGGACCACGAAGATCCTTGTGTCATTATCAGGTATTGGGCTATGGTGAAAAACAGGACACAGTTATTTAATTGAGCGATAAATACGATTCAGGCTCAATTTATATATGGTTTAAGGCGGTATGTAAACTGGATTTAGGCTCTCTGGGGCCAGGGCTGCCGACCACGGGTGGTAATCACTAAACGCGTTTATGATGTGTTCGATATTGTAACACTAGATGGCGTTGCTGCTGAAATGTAGAGTAAAAACAAAAGGAAAACGGACGGTTAAGTTCTGGAACTCTGCTGGCATTTCCTACACCTACAATTTAATATGGTTTTTAAAACAGTTTAAAAGTATTCTTATGCCATGGTGAAGTCGTCAAGACACATCAATAGTGACACGGTGTCATACAGTCATCCACACCGAAGGATTTCAACGCCATTCCAGTTATACGCAGAATACTAGCTAAATGTTTTTATTATGTTTAATATAAATGCCCACCTAACTGTCTTAAGGAATGTTTTTAATCAGTTTTATCAGTTAAAAAGAAACCATTTTACAACAAACTCTTGGCACCCTAATTGAAGAACACTCCAAGATAGCTTGTTATTTACCAGGATGCCAAGGTTAACTGAATTGCCATGATTAATGTAGTTCTCTTCTGATCAGCAGGATGATTAATGAATTGATTAACTTATTATGTGATTAACTGCTAAACCCTAATAACTTTATTCCCATCCTGTTTCGCCTTTGCCAAGTACGTTGTTACTTAATAGCAATGTATGGTTTAGAGTTATACATGGTGAGAATTGATAATGAGTGAGGGAAATAATTAGTTAATACTTTAAATACTTTTTTTTTTTTTTTTTTTTTTTACATTTACTGGCCTTGCCCAAGCTGTAGCCCAGAAATTGGGAACACGCATAACCATTTGCCAAAGCGGTTATATCTAGTCAATGGATTTTACAGCGCTTTTTGGGGCGTTCCCCCCCACCACACTATTCTGAGCTTTAGTCAAATGTGCAAAATCCTAGACGTCTCCCAATCCACTGCGAAAAATCGGAAATGTATGAAGTATATTTCATACTCGGAGAATAATGGTAAGTTCATATGGCGCGAACGTCTGGCTCGCTTGTAGCCTGTGGACGGGAGGTGGGTTTACTTAATGTGGTTTAGACTGAAATTGCGGATTGGTTTAAGCTGAAATCCGAAAAACCTGTTTAAGCTGGGTCTGTCCGTGTTTTGATTATTTTTGACATAAAACTTGCAGTAATATCCGTAAAATGCCATTCATTTTCTCCGTGTGCGATCAGTTTCGCATGCCCATTCACGGGAGGAAGGAAATGGTCGAGGTAGATTTTTTAAAAGAACCCTGTCGGACTACATTTACAAACTACACATGTATGCGTCCAACCTTCATTTCATATTTCAAGGACTCCTGGAAATGTCTTTAATTAAATAGTCCCCATGAATACCTGGTAATGAATCCTTTTGTGTAATTTAATGCACTTTTTGTGTTTGCGTGCAGATTGCATTCTTAAGTCACTTCAATCAAGGCTTCCGATCGGGTTATGGTGCTGGGGGGGTGGTGAAACTCAGAAGGTTCTGTGTGCCCCCATACTCAGCACAATGGGCGGGCCTTAGGGGACCGGGCCCCACATACAGAGCTTCTGTACCCCCCCCCAAGCGTTTTCATAATAAATTATTTTGAAAGAAAAATTCATCGTTTTCATAATTAGGCCTCCCCACGAAAACTAAATGCCCGTCCACTGATTTGCTTCTGCCGCCTGCTCTGCCCGAAACGCTCTTTGGCGAGTTGTATGGCGTGCGTGACCTGCAGATGATGCACAGTAAATATTGCGTAAGTTAGGGATGTTACAAATTGCACTTGAAATAAGGGCAGTCGAAGCCAGGGCATAGCTGCATTATATTTTAATAAACCTTCCTCAATAACATTTTAATAAAAATATTTTGTTAAATAATCTTGAAAGTTATTTAGAAAAGTGTTTGTACTGAAATGAACGTTTTAAGAGGATATTTGTAAAATGTACAGATTTAAACCTACCTTTTTATACAGAATAACTAGCCAGTGCGCAGAGTCAACCTATTGCATCACATTTGAAGTGCACAGCATTTGCAGGCCTCAGCTGAAAGTTTAGCTACCATTAGAGGCATTTGAACACAGATACACATGCAGATGGAGATACGCTTGTTGAGACGCTGTGGATATTAAATGTGCATATATTTTAGTTACAAGGACAGCTATGCGATAGTAATACATTCTAATGTACGAAACGGTCACCCAACCATCTGGGGAGTATTTGTATGGGCTGCAAGTGTGTGCTCGGCGTTAAATCGATGTGTTAAAAACGAGTCTGTGCAAAAAAATCACAAGTCATATCTCTGCTGGAAAGGTCCTTAAAGAGGTAGATCTGCACACAGTAACCGCAAACTGATAATAACTGTCAGGGAAGCTATGTTTCACCTCTGAAACAAAGGACAAGACAGAAACCCTTACAAACTCCTGCGATGCATTGACCTTAGAGGAGGAACCCAAATGGGAAAAGACAACTCATTACTCGGACCGTTCCCATTGTCAGTCTCGATAAACTCACTGGCGTGCCCGGAACAGTTCATCAACACAATTGTCACTGTTTGTCTAGAGGTGGATCTGTATCCTTTTGAAGAGGTTCCATAAATTATTTTCGCTGTCAGCTTTCCGGACAACTTCTGAGTTCCCATTTGTCCTGTATGCAAATGCGGGCGTAGTCGGCGACACAGTCATGCGTCTTAAAGTGACGGAATTCTCTGTGGCCATTGGAGCTCTCTCTTAGAGGGAGGATGCTATTCTTTTGCTTGTTTTGTGTCCTGCTTGAAAGAGTTCCTTATTCTCACGAGCTCCGATGACAGCAGGTGCCCTGCCACTTTGTTGTACCACTCTGGCGTTCGGCCTCTGGAGGCGAGAAAGGAACAGGAGTTGGCGGGATTGTTTTTAGGAACATGAACATGCTGGTCAATTTTACAAAGTAAGAGTCCCGTTAGCTTGTGAAATATAGCCCTAAACCCTAGAATAATCCCTATTTGCCAACTGGGGCTTATTGCCCATTGTGCCCGCACCGGAGGTTGAGCATTGTCTGGGGGCGAGGCACGTCCCACCTGACGACACTGTCAACCTACGGATGCCCCGGAGGCAGTAAGGTGTGGAGCCGAGAGAAACCCAGCCAACAGACCTAGTCCCTCTAAACCCATGAAGCGGCACTCTAGACTCCTGGTTACAGACAGAAATCCGCTGATCTGAATCACAGGACTCAGCCTGCACTCATGCAGTTAAACACTTAACCACAGCACCAATCAGAAGTCAAGCAAATATGTAGAATGCTGACTAAAAATTACTACACTTTACACATGTGTGTGTGTGGGGGCTGGGGGGGTATTGGAGAATTATGTAACTCAATGAATAATGAGGCCTCTTCTACCCTCGCCACTTAAAACACTTAACTCGTCTCTTTAACCAAATAACAAACAATATTCCCTGGCAAATAGTGGAACAGAGCCGCTTTAAGTAATGTGCAATAAGAGCTCGTCGGAACAACGCAATGATTGTTTTCCATTTCACCGCTTGTTTCATTAAACCTGCTAAGACAAATGGAGCACAGCTTTGCCGGCGGCTTCAGAACGACCCAGACCCCCTGCCCTCCCCTCGCAGGGAACCAGTCGAGCATCCGAGAAGCAAACAAATCTGTGGAAGTTTAGAGAAGAGCCAAACAACCTCGATTAGGAGGAGGGTTAGCGTTCTGCTCACCTGGCGTCCGTCCGACAGAAGTGCGTGAGTCGCGCCCTTCCCACGCCCACGGACTCTATCAGGTAGAGGCAGGTGAGCACCTGGGCCCGCACACCTTCGCACAGGACGTCCGGGTGCTCCGTGGATAGGGCACCCAGGACAAATGACCCCGTGGTTGGGTCACACTGCCAGGTCCTGTAGAAGCGAGTCATGGAGTAAAAAAAAAAAAAAGCCATGAGTTTAGGCTTTTAATGACCATTGCGGCACTGGTGCTCATTTCTACACCCGGCCCTTGGTGGCCGAGGGGTGGAAGCCCCAGGAATGCAGGGTTACCTCAGCAGCAGGTGCTCCCGGGGGGAGCGCGACCCCACGCCCCGCAGGACGTAGTGGTAGACCTCCAGGTTCCTGTCCAGGGCCTCGATCACCCGGGAGTGCTGGAGGTCCCTCTGCCAAAGCTTCTGTTCCCGCAACACACGGTGGAAGACCTCCTCCTGAGAGGCGTCCACCTCCAGCGCCGCCTTCCACAGGCGCAGGGGTCCACCATCATCCACCTGGAGTCCCCATACATACCAGTGTAAGGCCAGCTAAAGCACAATCTCCTCCAAACGGCATATTCACGCCTTCCACCGAAAAGCTTTTTAAAATTGCATCGGGGGAAAAAAAAAAAGTGAACATCCCTAGTTATGTGACGGTTATCAACTGTCCCTGGTTATGTGGTGGTTGTCGACTGTCCCTGGTTATGTGACGGTTATCGACTGTCCCTGGTTATGTGACGGTTATCGACTGTCCCCGGCTATGTGATGGTTATTGACTGTCCCCGGCTATGTGATGGTTATTGACTGTCCCTGGTTATGTGACGGTTATCGACTGTCCCTCGTACATTCAATGCCTACATTTGAACTGTGATTCTTTTGAGCATTTTCCTGTTCCTACTCCTTCTCCTGAAAACTGGACTCGAGACAGGGCTCCCTTGTTTTATTACTTCCAGTGACTTACTACGCTGCTCATTTTGGACAATCACAAGTGCTGAGTTGTAAAGCGTGGCTTTCAAGAGAAACGGCACGAGGAGAGGCACGTCGTGGACCCCTGCTGTACCTTTCTAAACGCCACCTCGACGTGATCGGAGGTGGAACAGGAGGCCCAGCCTCTGAACTTCTCCCTGACCTCCCTCAGCAGGTTTTGTATGGAGAGCTCCAGCCGGATGTGATCCTCCAGTTTGTCCTCGGCGGTGGGTGAAACTAAACTCTGCCCCCATTCCATCTGAAGAGCCTGGTTATTGAGGTTGTCCTGACTCTGAGTCAGCCAGTGGGTTGGCACCTAAAATAAGCAGGAGTGAACACACAAAGCACGTGACGAGATGAATAAAACATTCCGTGGGCTGTGCTTCCACTGAGGAAGGATCTGCGTAGGTCTTCATAAAGAAACTGGTGGAGTTCTACTGTGATTTTGCTCTGCTTCTGTTCCTTGCCAGAGGAAGGTCAGGCCGCATGATTAATTACCGGGGCAAACAACCCGACAGATACCGAGATACTATTTTTGAGGCTATTGTTTTGAAATTGTGTTGCCCTTGTGGGAGATTTGGAAAGGGGGAGTAGCCGGGGGGGGGGGGGGGGGTTCAAGAGCGGGTGTGGTGTGAGCGATGACATAACTCACTGGGATGTTTCTATGTACTTGAAGAGACGGCACACGTCATTTGAGAACCAAAGGTACTATTGAAGAAGACTGAAGTTAAATCCTGGCTTCAGTCTGAGCCTGGTTTTCCTCTCTTCAGCCAAGCCCATGACATACGCTCACGGCCTTACAGTACGTACCTGGAACAGGCGGGGGCATTCTGAAACCAGATGAGCAAGCCCCTGTGTGGCTGCCAAGTTCTCACTGAGATCTCTCTGGTCGGGCCTTCCTAGGCTGTACTTCCTGTGACTTGGCTTACTGGGGAAGAAACAGGAAGGAGTCAAGCCACTTTCGCTGGTTCAAACTGGTTCAAACTGGTTCAAAGAATCAACGAGTTGAAAGATTGTATTTGGCAAAGGGAATCGAAGAGATGCCTTTTGATTAAGTTCAATTTGGTCTAATTTATAAAGTAGTCTCTGCCACTAAAGCATTGAGTGTATGGAACTGAACAACGTTTCAAAAGATCCATTGTGTTGCCATGTTATTGCACAGACCCAGCAGAGGACAAGTCGAGTTTTTGAACCAGTCCCTGGATCTAATGTCCCTGTCTGCTATGTGCTGCCACTACTGCCCTGTTTGCAGATAATGATGGGGCGTTCTCTCAAAGGTACAGAGAACTAACAGATAACTGTTGTGTCCAGCCCCTCGCTCCAAAGCCAGCGCCTTCCCACAGAATGGCCTTCGCCTTTGAGTGAGCCACTGCCAAAACGCTCCAAGACTCTATCTATTTAAAACAACAAGGTTCAAAGGACACGAGTTTTAAAGAATTAATCAAAACCGCTCACAATCCGAGTGTCTCTCTCCATCTCCCTTGAGTTTTTATCCCAATAACCAGCTGACATTAATTATAGATAGATTATCTCTTCTATCTGCATGAAATTAAAGACATATGTTCGACCACGTCAACATAAATGCCTCCCTCTAAACCAGCACTGACAGCAATTCATAAAAGAACAGAGAAATTGGTTTGATGCTACTTTGAATTAAGCACAGGCTTCTTCCTCAGAAAGGACACCCCCGGCACTTAACATCATGCTAATGAGAGTGGAACGGATCCCTAATAAACCTGTACATTAGCTTTCAGATCAGCAAACGGCCTGATGCGGTGAGCTTCCAACACCAGGCTAGGCTACGCTACGCTACGCTAAGGTGTTCTGGGTACCTCGTCGGGCTGCTTTCCCTCCTCAGAGTGTTTAGGTGGAAGAGCGACGGCGCTAGGCAGACGGCTATGTTGGTGGGGGTCATCTGGTTCTCCTCCACACATTCCACCACATCTCTGAGGAAGAGGAGCAGAGTCTGCAGGGCCTCCCTGTTCTCATCCGGCAGCAGAAATATGGCCGCCTGGGCCCCGGCCAACTGCTGGTCCTTGGGAAAATCTGTGGCAACGAGACAGGAGAGAGCGTGAGTCCGGCTGGATGTGCGCCCACCCTGCTGTACAGTGAAAGGGGCTTTACTTTGTTGCTGGATCTCTGCCTTTACATTGGTAGACGTGGAGGAGGGACTCGCTGAGCCTGGCGGTGAAGAGGGACTCGGGGAGGTCCCGGAAGTACTGCTTCACCATGTCGGCCACGTCAAACGCAGACTGCCCCTCATAGCTCACGCCGTCCGGGTCCGCCTCAATCATGTCCCGCAGGAGCTGGATGCGGGACTTGACTCCGGACTTGCGGAACAACCCCACCTGAGATTGTGGTTGACGAAAGGGGGAAGGTGGTGGTGGGGTTAGCGTACAGATTGTGGCTGAGGGAAGGTGGTGGGGTTAGTGTACAGATTGAGGTTCAGGGGAAAGTGGTGGTGGGGTTAGTGTACAGATTGTGGACGATGGAAGGTGGTGGGGTTAGCGTACAGATTGTGGACGATAGAAGGTGGTGGGGTTAACGTACAGATTGTGGTGTGGGGGAAAGTGGTGGTGTGGTTAGCGTATCGATTGTGGTGTGGGGGAAAGTGGTGGTGTGGTTAGCGTATCGATTGTGGTGTGGGGGAAAGTGGTAATCTAAAACTGTGACATCACAGTCACCGCTAAATACCAGAACAGTAAAACCTCCCATTACACTACTGCCCCATGCATCATCCTATAGGCCTGGTGAATTCTCTACAGGATTCTCAGTACTAACACCGAAGTTGTTATCGGGGTGCAGATAGGCAGACGTTTTCTCTCAGAAGTGATGGTTTGTTGGATATAAGAACACACCTGTTCCAGACACTGTGTCCTCAGGTACTCCATGGCCTGTAGAATGCTCCTGGGAAGGGGCTCCCCTGTTTGCTGCACGCTCACCAGCAGGGGGACCCCAAACACTCTTCTGCCTTTGTAATCCGGTGCTTTAAACTTTCTCACAAGTTTTGGAACGGTCCTTAAGACAGGGAACATCAGTGTGAACAGAACTGTTGATAGAACAGACGTCAAAGCCTGTGTTGTTAAATAAATTATAGCTGTTTAACTGTTTTCAATTAATTTAAAATAATTTTTAACTGTCAATATTGGAAGTTCGTTTTTTACATTTATTTCTTGCTGTTACTGAAAGGAAATGTAGACGTTTGGTATAAAAAAATCAACACTTTTTATATGACGTGCATTCATTAGTTTTTGATGTATCTGATTATACACGGTTTATCATAGGAGAGTGCCTTCTTTTTTTCACCATTACAGTAATATTTTAATTATCTTTTGGATAAACCACGCACAGGAACCATGGGAAGAATCCTGAAAGATGATCAAATATATGGTTCAGGATATTAACCAATCCCGCAAAATTAGATGCACACATTTCATATGCAATATGGTCCTTTTTGATAGCGCTAACTTGCGTTAGGATTTAATTTCCATTCCAGTCTTTCACCCTTAACGTCAAGCCAGGCAGTTCAATTAAAGTCCACACCTAGCTCATTCCATTGGCGTAATATTGTACCAGGGGTGATTCAGCGTGATGGCTTGTCTGTGTAGAGACTCAAATTATCCCATTTTTGTAATAACCAGTTTCAGTGAACTTCAGATGTTATTCATTATAGAGGAAACCCAGAAAAAAACGTGTGTTTAGCAACAGTGGATGCAAAATACAACATTTCTGACTCATGCTACTTGTACAGCAGCCAGAGTGCTGGATTCGATATCAATCAATCAGTGGAAATGCAGAGAAAGAGTAGTTCTCTTTTAAACAAATAGTCCAATTATTCTCCCCTCAAAAAGTCGATCAGCCAGTTCTTCCGCTTGAGTTTGCGACAGAAATACATAATGTCAAACGGTTTATTAATTGGTCCACAGGGAGCCAAGAATTTCTCAGCTGCAGATTTTTAAAACACTTTAGAAAACAAAAACACAGATTCTTGCCAATTCTTTTTATGCATAATTACTCAGTGAATTTATTATACTTAAGACCTCTTGGAGCTTTTTAAATCAAAAGTCGAGCTCAGTAAACTTGGACTGCCGACCCGTTTCCCATGCTGACTCTCTGCTATATTGAGTGTTTTAGCTGCTTCCCAGATCCTCCTCAGTGACAGAGTCAGATCCTCCTCAGTGACAGAGTC
>JAOVYW010000055.1:390183-406279 GCA_025775045.1 Hiodon tergisus | reverse complement strand
ACAAGTCCCCCCCCCCCCCCCACTCCCCTGCGAAAGGGCATTGTTTTTGCAAGATTACGGGTGTTTGTTTGTTCAAGCCACGGCCGTGTGATAGTGTGCGTGTTAGGTTACACCCTGCGCTCCCCGAATCTCACCCCGGGATACAGCGGAAACCGCTCAGCCCCGACACTCCCCACCTGCCAATCCATGGCCTGTGCTGTGCTGTGCCGTCTTCCCATTGGACGAGTGGCGCGGTCTTCTCAGGCTCGGCCTTCCCCTGGTGGGACCCAGCGGAAGCAGGTAGAGAGTTGCAGCTTAGGGGGCATACAGTGCTTGCCACCTTAGACGGGTGAGAATGAGAGCGTTTTTACCGTTTCACATTTGCAGCCGATTATGTGAGCTGGTGTCTGCAGAGACGCACAGCGTGACTCTCCTCCAGTCTGCACCGTAACCTCCCCTTGTATTGGTACCACAAGCTTAGTGCCACCCAGCCCGTGTCTAGGGAGTCACGGTTGCTAGATAATTTCACAGCGGCCTGCTACCATGCCCACGTATCCTGTGATACATGAATATTAGCACATATGGTCTGTTGTTTTGAATTTTTCTGTGGATTTTGCGGGATTTTGCATTTTATAACCAGAGTAAATGTGGAGTCTTTGCACTTAACTGCTAACAGGTTCCGGTTGATTTCTGTTTCCGATCGTGTTGCATGCTGGGATATTGGATATGTGTAAATAACTTTTTCTAAGTGCCAGGGCGAACGACATAGGAGCAACAGTGGTGTTTGCTCAAACCAGTGGTTTGGATCCACCTGCTATTCATCAAGGCGTGCCCCGAATTCCACATGGATTAATCTCTAAAACAGATTCAGACTCCAGAAGCTTCATTTGGTTTTGAAGTGCCTTCCAGCCCAAATAACATTGCAGGATCAACAGCAGCGTTGCACACATCCAGGGAACACGCACTCCTAAATGTACCAAGGCAATCTGGACCGATTTCTTAATTCCAGTTTAGCTCCGCCTGCACCGGCAGTCAGGTTAGACCTTCGCTTCCCTGGGCAGGGTTCGACAGGGCAGAACGAACCTGGATGACTGAAGATGAGGGGGACGGTCACATGCAGGAACCTTCGGCTTGTCACAAGCGCATTAAATGGCAGCTTACGCTGACGCAATAGGCGCAACACATGCAAGAAATGTGTCATCATTTCCTCTTGAAAACTTGTCAAATGTGGACGATCTTCCAGATAAGATAGCCTCTTGTGCCTGTTGGATAAGAATGCCTGGAGATTCAGCCGTTGTTGGCCCGCTGGCCCGGCAAGTTGAAGGGACAATCTCCTAGTTTTCGACACTATCAAACTAGTGTTTTTACAACGGCACGTTCATGACCTGGAGCAGTGAAAGTGAAGGCCCTTTTCTCTGTTCGCATTTGGCCCAATGCACAGTATCTGCAGCAAAGGCTTCAGAAATTATGCCTGCCATTGAAAAAATGTTTCGAAAAATTGATGAACTTTGGAACTAAATTGTGAACGGGAGGTGGCGAATTGGGACAAATCAGAAGCAACGCACACAGGAATGCTTTTTTAAACTATACCAGCAGGACAGAGAAGTACACAGAAAAAATAAACGTGACTGTCATCATATAAACGGTCTTTAAACAAGATGATGGATCGAGCCGCTAGATAGAAGTCTTGTTACGTGTGTTCAGGACTCCGAACCTGGAGATATACCGGCTGTATACGCAACAAAACGACAGCCCGAGCAGAAGAAACCGCTCGATTGCCTCAGGGGTGAAGCAAGTTATAAACACTGACCCTTTTTTTAGAGTCCCGAGGCTGAGCGTTAAATTGTGGGGTTGGGGTGGGGTGGGTGTAGGGGATCACAGGTTTTAAATCAGGTCTGGCCTTTAAGGAGCACAACAGAAGCCCAGTGTGAGAGGCAAGAGCAAAAATGGCTGCAGCCAACCGGCCACAGTTTCCACCAATTAACATTCCTCGCAGGCCTTAGGGCCCAACCTAGCCCCGCCCCTTCACTGTCACCTCATAAAAGTCACGAACATCAATTCTTGTAAACCATAACTGTCATTATAATCCCATTAAAAACAACCTGCGGAACGGTTTACGGTGTGAGCCCCGGCAAGTCTGCCAGCCAGCGACCCCCCACCCCCGCGAAACGCACTAAAACCTGCAGAACAAATGATCACATTTATTCAATATAATCTGCCAAAAAATTGCGGTAAAGCGGCACGGCAATTTTTTTATTCTTTTGGTCAGCAGACTTGATATGTACAGTCTGTCAGAACAGGTGTGTTCACACAGAAAACGGATAAAGAACGCTTCGATTGGAAGCCATATGGCAAGGGCCTAGCTTTTTCTCACTCGATTTAAGTGGAAAACCCGGTTGAACAGTTTCGGTTTTATTTAAAATTATCTCAAGCAGCATTCATCTTCTTTAAACGCAAGCCGGGGTTCTCTCGTCCGAACCCAAACACCCGAGAGATGGCCGCACAACTGGATATTTTCTCTGTATTACTTTTAGCTTGTGTCGTGGAGTTTTGCAGAATGCAAATTGCGCCACGAGCTGCTTGTGTGACGTACATTCATTTTCATCCAATGGTCTCGAACTTTTCACACCCCGACCGGTGTGACTTGCCGCGGATAATTCACTCGGATACTTCAATCGCGCCGAAATACACGAAGAGGTCTAATGCAAAGAATACTGCTCTGCGCCGAGATTTTAGTCTGCCCCAAGCATGTGGAAAGACCCATAACGTGGAATCAACTTGTTTGTATCCTCACGCCGTTTAGAATAATTACAGGGTTTAACGCAACATTGGCATGCCGCTTCCTTCAACAAACAGCTGTGCAGCCCGTGTTATTTTCAGATTTGTGTTATAAATTCTCTGGGTAAAAGTAACTGAACTCGTTTTCAAAAGACTCTCAGTTAATTTAAATGCGCAAACACGCACTCACCGGCTGCGGCTTGGAATTTCAATTTATGATTAATTACGAGTCCCTTATATGAGTTAATTGGTGCCGACTCAATGGCGACCCCTTGTGGTTTTACGTACCTTTTTGGGGGTAAACTTCAGAACCAATTAATGCACGCATTTTTCTGGCGATGAAGAAACCTTTCACATGTGGTGCACAAGGCAATAGATAGCTCGGAGAAGCACCCGCTTGTAAACACTGGAGCTGCAGGGGTGGGTTTGGTTATAAGGCTTTATTGAGTTCATGCACCCTTGCCTTGTTTCAACAACATTTAACAAATGTTTTCATTTTGGAATGAATATGTTTAACACCCTGAGGCTAAAGCAGGGGCCAGTCAAGTAACGTGAATGAGCGAAGTGGGCCGGGTGTAAACATAAATAAACAAACTGCCAAAAATGCAATAAAACTTTATTTTTATTGAAATATGGTGCACGCAGGTAAAATAATGCAACCATGTAAGATATTAGAGATTGTATTTTAAATTCGAAATTGAAAAAAAATAATTGAAAAACAGATTTAATTATAATTTTTTTCTTTCTTAATTCGTCAAATTCCTTTGATTTGGAACCAGAGACCTGACACCTTTTCTTCTGCACCAACATGTCCAGGTCAGGTCTTGTATTTTGCGTTGCAATGTGCAGTACAGAATTCAGCCTTGAATCTTTTATCTGGGAGCGATGTTTCATTTTATTCAGTTTCATTACAGAAAACAGCTGTTCACAAATGTAGGTACTTCCGAACAAAGTTTAAAAAATATATATATATTATTCACAAGAAAAATTGATTCTGCTACGGAATCTGGATCAAATTCTGTGGCTCTGTTCATCTATAAACACAGCAAACCTTGAATTTAAATTTGCTCAAGATATTTAAAACAGCTAGTTACCGATATCCTGTTTTAGCGTTTTTCAAAATAATCAAATCTGGCTCTTTTTTGTATATGATCTCAGCTGTTCTTTTTTTCGATTTTTCGAAGATGTGCCGGAAATCCGGATTTTAATGTGAAAGCTAGCAATTTTTTAAAAACACTGTGGGCCAGACAAAATACGTCTGCGGGCCATATCCGGCCCAGGAGTTTGCGACCTCTGGCCTAGAGGATACAAAACACTTAGACATCAAAAAGCAGACATCATTGACCAGATAAAAATAGGTTGATAGCTAAAAAAAACAAAACAAATTACATTGTGTGCTTTAACATACTTAACTATTCAACAAGGAGAATTCTTGCATACATACACAAGTGTGTACCAGGCAGTGTATATGGCTTATGAGCATACAGTATGAAGGTTTGAAGCCCGTACGGCCATTTCACTAGGAACTGGCAGGAAGAGACTCAGACAATTTGGGAAACTGCACGTAACTTGCTTTGCCCTTCAACACCATCAGGACGGACCCATTCTTACTCTCGTCCGTTACCAACTGCAGGAATGCCTCTGCGACTTCCAGAACCCTGAAAAACGTTAAGCGTCACCACCATGTTAGACCGAGAAACGCCCTTCCCAAACTAAAACATTCAGGGGTTGGTCCCTGTGGACCATCAACGCAATGATCATTAATGGCCTGCTAGATAAATTCACCCAACCTTTAACGGCATGATGTCTGAGGCAGTCCATGAGTGTAAATATAATTAAACAAGCCAGTTTAAGGCCGTTTTAGCAGCAGTCTGGGTTGTTTGCATCCTCACACCATTTAGGATAATTACAGGGTTTAACAACATTGGCATGCGTCTTCCACCACCAAACAGCTTACACATTTGTGTAAAAAATTCACTAGGTAAAAGTAACTCAACTAGGGTTTCAAAAGACACTGGAAATATGCCTGGAAGAAGAAAAAAAACTCACTCCATCACTCCTTGGGCCTGTATCATTTGATCGTTCTGCAGGCAGAGGTCAGCAAACGGCCAGGCTTTCTCTGGGTTTTGGAGGGCCAAGAGGATAGCAGTGTTGGCGAACGAAGGGCACAGGGTGTTAATCCTCACGCCAAGGCTGCATGCCTGGGACGCTTCCTGTGAGAAACACACACGCCAGTCGCTCTAACCCTTACACTCCTGTTCGTGGCATCACCCACTTCTAGAGCTCACAAGCCTCTTTAGCCTCCATGCTAAATTTGCAGGTTCCACTATCTCTCACATAAAGGGGAAGGAAAAAAGCAGACTGGTTTCACTTCCTCAACAACTTTTTCTTATCGCACACAAAAAGCACCCCCCAGCAGCATCAGACGAATCAACTCACAGCCAAAGCACGACTGAATCCCACCACTCCATGCTTGGTGGCCGTGTAGATGGGTGCAGAGAGCAGAGGGCCCAGACCTGTGGGAAACGTGCACAGACCCTGTAAACCACCGCCACAGCAAACAGGCGTTTGTATCAACACGGCAATCAAGAAGAGCCCGCGGTTTTCCAGAAAAGAAGCCCGGTTTCAACTGTACCAGCCAATGACGATATGTTGACGATAACCCCTCCCTTTCCACCAGTCTCCTTCATCATGTGCTGAAGTGCTAGATAACTGCCCCGCACAACTCCAACCTGTCAAAGGTTAAGGCACCGCTAACTTGGGAATCTAAGCACAGCGCACATCACGAAGAACGGGCTGACCCCAAAATAAAATAATTTCACCTCAGTTTCTCTTCCATGACAGAGGGGGGGATCGAGATTATTTTCATGTGGGGGGCACAGGGACAGTTAAATATGGGGGGAGCCACCCAAAAGTACCAATGATTGTCATCACTAAGAACCAATAAAAATTGGGGGCCACACGGGGTGGCCAATCAGATCACAAGGCAACCACAACCACGGAAGATCTGCGCCTGTTCCAGGGGAAACACTTCTAAAGCTTCGAATTTGATATAAAACAGATGGCGTTCTAAAATGTATACTTATTATTTAAATGTACTTTTAATAAAATCATTACTTTGACTACACCAATGACTATAGTCTAAAAGACCCATCAACAACTTTGAAGCACCCCCATTAACAAACATCTCTGTTATCCATTACACTTTAGTTTACCCCAACACTTTAAGTTCTCTCAGTCATCTAGGACATGTTCAGACAACCGCGCTGATGTTTTGAAAACCCTTTTAGGTCAGAATTCAGTTATATGAACGTCATCCTACCAGGTTTATCGAAACCGTTTTCTCCCAGTCATTCTCGTCAATGATGCCAGCGTTGTTGCAGACAATGTCTATCCGGTCAAACGTCTTCAGTGTTTTCTGAAAGGCATCTGTCAGCAAATCACCAAAATCTTTAAAAATATTTTCTTTCTGCAAATATAACAAATATAAGCGGCCTTTGTATAACTGTGCGTGTAGGCTAATTCTGTGTGCAAGCCTTGCAAGACATTAAATAGAAGCAATAGATTTTTACGTGTCATGTAAATAAAAATATAAATACCTTTCAGTTGCTCCTCTGACGTCACATTGCACGTTAAAAACAGGGTTCTGTCTGGTCCATATTCTTTATCTAAAGCGGATTTTAACTGTTTTCCGACTGCTTCGTTAACATCCACCAAAGCAACCTAAAGACGCGAAACCCAACCAGTTATAGGCTACACGAAGAAAACGATCCGATAAGTGATAACAGATCGAGTTTAGTTTTATTTCAAGAACGCTTAGCCATTTGGTCGGAAGTGTAGAATTTAAAATTTAAAATTATTATTACCCATCCCTATTAAAAACAAGGACCACACTATACTATACTATACTATACTATACTAAACTATACTACGGTTACCTTAGCTCCGTTTTTCAGAAGAATGGAAGCGAAACCACTTCCCAGTCCTTGAGCCGCTCCCGTTATGAGAGCTACTTTTCCATTCAATGCCATTTCTGCAAAACATGTCACAAACACAAAGCGTTAATTTATTATTAATGTATATTATTACCTCGGATATTTGTGATGCTTTCTAAAATTAAAATAAAACACGGATCTCCAGGAATTCGTTATCAGAATGAACTACCGAACAATTGCTAGCTATTAAACAGTCACTCAAGCAAACGGCGTTTTAAAAGAGAATCTAATTAACATTTATCAACTGCATCTGAATGGAAATCTATGGGAAGACCGGGCTTCCACAAACCTTGAGAAGTTTTTGCGCACCAATCTGAACCTATCGACAATAAGACGTTACTTCCGGGTCCCGATAACAAAGCCCATCTAAATAAGACACTTTGGTAGGATGAGAAGTTGCAAAACAAACGCCTCAAAAAAAAAAAAAAAAAACCCCGGCCCCTTCCTGTTTAAAGCTTTTAAATACGTGTTATATACAATTGAAGATAAACACACTTTTCAGGTCTGTATGGTACACACGTATTGCACAAAAAATATAAATTTATTTGAGTATATAAAGGTTCTGAAGTGGGAAGGAAAGAACTTACGTGAGCAGATTCAGAACCGATAGGAAAGACTTTTTAGAGACCGTGCGCTCTCTGGTGGAAATTTATTACACACTATCGTTAATATGTAATCAGTAACAGGTTAACAGTTAGATAATGGTGTTCCAGTCTGATCTTAATTTGAACTTTATCCCGCTTATAACTGAATTGCTCAACAGACCAAATTATAGGTGCTGTGACAAAATTTGAGAGAAAAATATAACAGAAAAAGAATGTGCAATCACCGGCGCGTTTGCATGAACAGTAAAACAAATCGAACTGAATCTAACACTTTTAAACCCCAATTGATTAATTCCATGGATGCTTGAGAAGGACTCAGGTCGCTTATGCTTTCCAGAGTAAGGTTTTTTCGTAATTTTCAGGAGAATTGCCACGAGTGCTTATCATGATAAGATTCAATGCTACCATCTTTGTGGTCTTTTGTGTTCCCTTTCCAAATAAAGGTCGTTAGAAAAAGTTTTAGAGAAGATGCAAAAATATATATATATACATTTTACCACTAGGTGGTGCTTTTGGGTAGTGTGCAGACACGATTTTACGAGCTGTTTTAAATACCTCATAACGCAAGTCCCGGAAGTAGTTATGGATTTTTTTTGACGCGTATAGGAAAGTGTATGCTTACTTATACACTGAGAATACGATTTTACACAAAACATCTGATTTTATACAGAAGGCTCACAATGTTTACTATAAAATATGATGACTTTTATGACGATAAGTGAACTTTTTACAAAACTTTTTCTTTTCTAACTGTCAGAATGTTTTAGACGAATATAAAGACTAATATTTTTAAAACGATGGGATTACCATGTGTAAAGAGTTGTATCATATATCAGTCTTATAGGCCGAGTCTATTGACACACGTCATTATGTTCGTCACTGATCGGGGGGTTGAAGTATTTACGCAATTCCTTGCCGATTCCTTATTGGATTCCAAACTCATATGGAGAAGTGGAAGATATCAGAAGAAGGTGCTTCAAGAAGATAATAATGGCTTTGATCGGAGGCTGGGTGGTGCTATCTTCGGCCTTCGTGCCCAACACACTCCGCCCAGCCTGCAGAAGGAATCCTGATAGCTGGGATACCTCCCAACAGAAGGGGCTGATTAAATTAAGAAGAAAAAAACCTTTGGGAAGCGCATTTGCCGTTTTGTGTTTACCTTCCACGCAAGAATGTATGTTGAAAATATAATAGTGAGACTCGGTCATCCATCGATATCTTTGTACAGCCACGAGTGGGTGGCTCTAGCGCAGGGCGCAGATAACCTGGCCTGCAATGTCCACAAACCCGGGGTATTTAAGGAAGTGGACGCTATTGCAAAGTGTTGTCTTATCTTCTTCACATCTGTTCAAGTCTGTTCGAGTCTCGGCAGCGTTCAGCGAGAAAGAGTACCGCGTTCTCACTAAAGTCCCGGAGGGTATTCTTAAAAAAAAAAAAAAAAAAAAACGGGCCTTCTTTTTTTTTGTGCTTATTTTTCAATGGCTGATTAATGACGGCGGGCTGATGATCCGAATGCACAACATTGTCAGTGCTGTAACATGTGACCCCCGACGGCACCGTGACTTACCGGATTGATAATTGCGTCATACTCTATCAGGGTTCAGATTCCTAAGGGGAAATATTGTATGATTAGTATTCTTTATGAGTCAAAGGGTTTTCTTATTTAAAAAAAAAAAAAAAACATTACAAACATTACTGAAAGATCTGTGTTTTTTAGTTTTTGTTCAACAGACCATGTTTACTCCTGGAAAAGTAAACATTTTTACAGAAATTGTACTGGGGACAAACACGTCAACGCGCTACGAACTATCAGCACACACAGAACCGAACGGAAAATGCCGGAACATTCCCTCGGCATTGTTCTCACTGTCTACACGTGCGAGCGTGTGTGATGTTTCGCTTTATTATTTTGTTTTGCTTCGCCCGTGCACTGTGGACTATTTTTTTTAAACGGGATTGTGTGAAGGGGAGACAGACCCAGTGGGTCTCGCTTTGCAATTCTAACCATTCGCTCAAACAGCAGGTTTTTAAGACCATACTGACCTTTCCTTAGCCTGTAAACTGAATGGTGCGTTCGTTTCGTGTGATACCACTGGTATTTAAATTGGCCACGACGCTCCGAGTCTAGATAATGGTGTAGGCTTCTTCTAAAAACACAGAAGGATAACAAGACTGAAAATGTCCTCTTTTTACGTCCTTTTCTTTCGTCTGACCTTTGCCGTTTGACCTTGCATATTTTCCAAAGCAGTCAATTTCATAAACAACTGCAAACCCATTGGACACAAAGCAAAATGAATTGTACAATTTGTACCCATTAGTAATCTTGCCCCTTAAGTAAACCGCCATGGGTGGGATTAGACTTAAAACGTAGTTATGTTAACCCTAGGGATCCCAGGAACCTCAGGAGTACGCCCTCTCTTTCCCACAGTCATGTCCACAATGTCCCAGTGCACGCCTTGCTTACAGAGCAATTCCACTGTTTAAAGCTATCAATTGTGATTTGCTGACCAGTTGCTGACTGGGGTTTTTATTCCGGTGGCCCGGGGTCATTTAACTGGTGATTATACTGCTGAAGAGGGCCAACGGACTGGACAATGCCAGAGAGCTTTGCATGCCACTGATGTCATCGGCTGCAAAGAAAAGGATTCTGCAGTCGGTAGAAATAACACGGGGGTTCAGTCCCGTGCAGAAACGGGTCCGACGGGGCGAGGGCCAGCTCTCCAAGCGCATGCACACGCTTTGTGTGTGCACACGCTCGTGTGTGCATGTGTGCCTCTGTATGGTTGGAATGGGAGGTGGGTGGAACTGGAGAGCCATCCACACTTGGGGAAGATAATTCTATATTATTTTATACCGGCTGCCAAAGAAACAGTATATAATTATTAGTACATACTGTACCTTTTTCAGTAACAATTAGTATTTGAATATATATATATTGATATGGTATATTGATGGTATATTGAACTATATTTCAATGAATAAAATCAACATGAGGGTGTGCATCAGCCACTTAACATTGTAATGATTTACCAAGTTAATTATTGGTGCCATTATTATCAAATAATATTATCAACGCTGAGGTTTTCCATGCAGGTAAAATAGACCATTGGAAAACAGAGGAGTGAAAAACGAGAACTCCCCAGACGAGAAAATGACATTCTGGGAGTCCAAGGCCCCGATGTTCCCTTCCGAGAGTAAATAAGCACTCTCAAACCCTCCTCCTACTGATGAGGGACTGTCCCAGGTTGAGTGTCCTAGGCCAGACATCACAGCTGGAGTTTCCTCACAAGTTGTCAGCCAGAAGGCTGAGATCCAGGCAGTTGAAAAAATTTGAGAATTAGAGAGTGTGAATTTAGAAAGTGTGTTGGATTGTCTGCCTGATGTTTACATAGTGGGGAGGGTAATTCCACAGCTTAGTCATTACTGTATCTCTTTACCAAAGTTTATATGGATGGTATTCAGTGGGTTGAATATAATCGGCCATTTTCAAAACCTCCGAAGTGGTGAGTCTTTAGAAGTAGATCGGAGACTGGAGGCGAGTTACTGCCGTGCCTTCTGCCAGCGTCGACAGATTTGAAATTCAAATGACGGTTGTAGTGCTGAATGGTGTAGAGGAGAAGACCAGATAGAGAGTGATTCGAGGAAAAAGAAGAAAAAAAATCTACCCCTATTTGGATTCGCTAATTGTGCTAATGCATCTCAGCACGCCGCTATGACTCCCACCACAAAAGTGGGGAGGGTGAGGAAGGGAAGCTAGGCTCCTCCCTTGGAGGAGAAGCTCTTCCCTCTGGACAGTACTGAAAGCCTTCAGGCACCCGGGAACCCGTTAGCGAGGATCCGTGAGAAGACCTGCCAATTTAACCCACCACAGCCTGGAAGAAGCCCTGCCAAATGAGTCAGCAAACTCCAGCTCACAGGGCTCAGTCTGCACTCGGGCAAGCACCATTTACCCACTGGGCCATTTGGGAAAAGGCAAGTCACAAATGTTCTGCTTGGTTGCGATCAACAGATCTATGGTAGACAACTCCAGTTTACTCAACCAATTTTGTTGTTTAACTGGCTGTTTTGTATAGAAATTGTCAGTAATGCATCCAAATATGAAATGTCCAATGGTATGCCTGAATCCATTAGTTCCAGGACCAAAAGAAAGGAGAGTTCACCCCAGAATTCACCCAGGGGATATTATTGGTTCCAAAAACAGCTCACATTAAGTACTGAATAGTCTTGCGATGAGCAGGTCCGTGGAACCAAACTCGTTTGACCCAGACAACCGATGCATGTTACTATGTTAAATCACAGCTTTTAATACATGGGGCCTCAGCACTTGAAGATTGTCTTAAGTTGTGTTTTAATGTGCCACCCAAACAACTTTTCAGAAAATGTTGCACACACACACACACACACACACACACACACACTTCTCAAACAGAGGAGATTTTCAGGGCCTTCTTTCCAAACCCTTTTCACAAGACTTCCCCATGCACTGTGCCACTGAGTAAATGGGCGATTCAGCACCGTTGCCGCGGGACGCCGCAGTGGCGATCACGGCGATGCACAGCAGTTCTGGGAAACCAGTCTCCCGCTAACCTGCTTGCTTTGGAAAATTGTGTGTGTCATCAAACCCCCATTTGCTTGGTTTACTTAGGATTTGTTTTGGCTCAAACGTAACATTTCACTGTTTACTCTTCCAACAGAACCATGGCTTTTCAAGTGGGTGTTTACGATCAGACTATATGTGTCAAGGTTTATGGGCCCCGTGTACAAAATTCTGGATAGTGTGCTGGTCTGTTGTGGTTCTGCAGAGTAGGCAGGGCCTGCTCAGGGCCTGGGGGGTTTGAAGGCAGTCCCTGACTACAACGTCAGACCCAATCCAAAACTCTTGACTGTTTCGTCTAGTGGGCCATGCTCTTAGCCAAGGTGAGGACTGCTCATCCCTTAGGGCAGGTCCTGCAATACTGGTTGAAAAAAAAAAAAAGGTGGTTTGCAAAAAAACGGTCGAAGGAAAAAATGGCATGAGTTGGGCAAGCCAACAGGCAGGCCACAAACAGGCAAATACCGCCACAGTGGTGTGCAGAACGTCATCGCGGAACGCATCACTCGTCGACACTTGTCACGGATGGGCTATTGCAGCAGACAAACCACACCGGGTTCCACTCCTATCAGCTAAAAACAAGAAGCCACTCCAGTAGGCCGGCGATCACCAGCACAGGACAATTGGGGAGTAAGAAACATGACCTGCTCAAACAAATGGTATCAATGATACAGGCTGGTGGCGGTGGTGTCACGGAATGCTTTTTTGGCACACGTCAGGACCCTTGATACCGGTTGAGCAACTTTTTAATGCAGCTAATCTGAACATTGTTGCTGACCAGGAGCATGGCTACAGTTTACCCTTCGTCACACGTATACCTCCAGCAGGATAACGCCCCACCTCACAAAGCGTGTGCTGTACCAGAATGTTTCCAGGAACATGACGGCGAGTTCAGTTTACTTGAGCGGCCTGTGCAATACCCAGACCTCAACCCAATAGAGCATCTTTGGGATGAGACTGAATGGGCTGTTTCCAGGCTGAATGGGCAGGCGTCCAATCAGCAGCAACTGTGTGATGTCATTGCGTCAGCATGGACCAACATCCCTGTGAAAAGCCTCCGACAACTAGTAGGATCCGTGAACCCAAAATAACTCAGGTTTATATGACTGCAATCCACAGAGAACACGTAACAAACTGCTATTTACTCATATTAATGTCTGTCACTTAAACTTATTTCGAACTATCACATTTTCACAACTATCACATTTTCTTGATTATAAATAAAGATTAATGCTCAACGCTGCAACAGTTACGGGGATTAGAATCAATTTTGTAAATATCAGCAATGTAGGTACAGAACAGTTACAGCTTTAAGGTGCCTAATGTACGTTTTTTAATTTAGTAGATCGGTCACACAGAATGCGGGTGGGCTTGATCTGACGATACAGCCCATCCACTGAACAGAAGCTGAAACGAACGTGCAATTCAGAAGCCAATCACAGGCAAACACAAGGTACACATGGCCGTCTGACACAGGTAACCGTTTTCTAACGATGCCCTCCTTCCCAGAAATCTTATTGAAATCTTCGTCTCCGGTACCAAATATTTATAGAGCGGGGATTGGCGATACAAAATTGTTTGATAAACAGTGACATCCAGAGTAAATTGGGAGAAATGTGTGAATTGAATCGTATACATTAGTACACGTTTTACTTTACATGCTTGAAACAATAACTCTGATGCGTATGCGGTGGTTTTGATAAAAAATTACAAATTATAAATTGCAAGATCAGATACAACAAATATAATATACCACATATCGGTGTTTTGCAATGCCTAGTAAAACACGGTCATTTTTGGAAAATAGTTCCTTACATAGACAGAATCTTCTGCGTGCAAACTTCATACGACTGTTATATCATATCATAATACCTGCAGCAAAACTGAACCAGCACGACTGACTACAGAAAATGGATAAACCTACGCTTTCTAAATCCAGCACGTGTTTCGGGGTATTTTTGAGAGCGCATTAATCTATCGTCATCATTATTACGACCTTGAGTAGCGCGCGCGCCCTTGCGTAGTCTCGCTCCCATGTGCGTGCGGACGTGCGCGCGACCCTCGATCGCGTGGTGTTCTTCCATATTGCTGCTAGTGCTGGAGATTAGCTATCATTTTTAGAGGTGGTTAAAGGTTTTTTTTTTATATATGTTTTAATTTGCTTTGACCACTCTGCGTCTTAGACTGAAGTGTATTTGGTCTAGGTGTGGAGTGGAGAAAACACAGATTGTAGTTGAATTGCGGAATACAACAAATTTTTGTTCTTCAGTTGAAGGCGAAATTGGGGATAGAGGAAAAGGAGAAATGGCCACTCAGGTGGAGACTCTCCTACCCAACAATCCTTTATTGAAACAAGATGAGCATGGGCATTCGAGCAAAGTGAAACACGAGGATGACTGTGAGAAGGGGACACAGCAGACGGCTGCTACAGACGAGGGGAAACCCGCAAAGGGAGACGGGTCCGAAGAGGGAGGGTTCGCCACGAAGGAGCAAAGCAGAAAACAGGTAAAGGACGAGAGCAACAGCAAGGAGAAGAAAAGTATTGAAAAGGAAGCTGCTGATGTCAAAGATTCTGATTGCCAATCCGAGGAAGACGTAAAATGCTGCAAAAAGGAGTTCGCCGAGGCTCCCCCACCCAAGGTGAACCCATGGACTAAGAAAATGACTGCGGTGTCCGTGGTCAGTGTGAATGGACAAGCACACAATGGTATGTATCCCCCTAATAGCTGTAAATGTGGTCAACCGAAAATTCAGGATTGGTCCCCCCCCCCCCCGCCGTATAGAGACTAGGTGTGTATTTAATGTTACTGTTGCCATGTTATTTAACAAGCATGACATGACAGTCAGATTCTGCAACTGGATCTTGGGGAGGTGCTGTGGTTGGATAATGCAGCACTGCGAATTAGCGAGCTAACTAGCTACTAGAATTGTCTATATTTAGAACAAGGCCCAAAAACCATTTTGGGAATTAGTGGGGGCAGTAAGCGTGTACCAAACAAGCTAATTTGAACTGACATGGTCTTATAAAACGACGACGAAAGACACGTGATTTTTATTTGCTTCACAGAGTTTTATATTTGTGATCACAAAGTAACCTACTCGATAATAGGTTAGGACGGGTGCTGCACGTAATCGTGCGTGGCTTCTAAGTTGATTTTGGAAGACAATCACCTCTATTGGTAAATACCTCGTTTAAATAGCCCCTTGACGCTTCATACCGTAGGACGTTAGTTTCCGTGCGTTCATGCACTTTGTATAAACCAGTCGGGTAATATTTCAACGTGTCCACACATGGTTTGGATAGCGTACCTAGCTATCTGTGCGTGTCATCCACTCCTGCGTCTATCGTTGTTAGCTGTAACGTTATTTGATCTAGACTACGTCTCGCTGCCGCAGAGCTGTGTCTGGAACAGCACACCGCTTGCATTACTTTTTTGCGTTTACATTTTTCCTGTTCGTCTAGGCGTTTTCTATCGTCACGTAAAGTGATTCGCTCATTTTATGTTTTATTCGCCTATTATGCTGCTAATGCAATAAAAGAAAGCACTTGGCTAGAATATTATTTTAGCGTATCTAGCTAACGTTACTGTTGCTTAATGGGCCTAGTCCACTAGCTAGTTGTCTTACGTAAAGCAGATCACTTGGGGATTATTTATTTTTAGTGCATTACATTATTACTCCGTCAAATGTACCTTGACATTGGTAGGAATTGAGGCTGTTAACATCCAAAACGAAGTTATCGATGTCCAGGACGTTTGTTGTGGACCATCACGTGTTCTTTACACGTGTAGTTCAACCGACGGTATTCAATTGTTCCGTAAGAAAAAAAGAATAAAGTTGCTTTCGCACAATAATGTCTACGGGTTTGCACTAATTTGTACCCAGCTAGTAAACAGTTTCAGTCGACAACGTTAGTCCTACGCCCGGTCACTAAGACTCGCATGATAACTTGTTGGCTATCTTATATTTCGTCTTGCCTTCGTGCACAGATTAAATTATCACGTTAATATTTTTAACTGTGAAAAGGAGAGAATACGAAAGCATTGCCAAAATGGTTAATGGGGTATTTTAGGTATTTTAAGTATCTTGTCGGCCATGTAAAGTTCTCCGATCCCATAATCCCTTGTGCTAAGACAACGTGGTTTACG
>JAOVYW010000055.1:363458-385435 GCA_025775045.1 Hiodon tergisus | reverse complement strand
ATAAATGTGGCTTTAACTATCCTAAAGACATCTCTTGTGATAGATATTTACTTCCCTCATTAAACAAGACAAAGGGTTGAACCTGTGTATTCACAAAACCCAAAAGAAAACAGATCGCACACAGGTCTTATGTCTGGGGGTGGAATTTGGAGGAGAGTGCAATAAAAGACAGAAAATCTGGAGAAACTAATTCTGTAAGTGTCTCAGACTTCCGTGCTGCTAAGAGATTAAACATGAGAACCCTCAACCGCTGCAGATGCTTTGGCCTTTTGAAGGACCAGATCATTTTTTGCTGAAGTCACAACCGAAAGCTAAGCTGAAACAATGCGGTAAGGGTTAAAATAAGTCAAAATACACAGGGAGTGTAACTCACGCTATAAATTAAAAGGTATAGTATAGGGTAGAGTATAATGTGTGTGTGTGTGTGTATATATATATATATATATATATATATATATATATGCATATATACACACACACACACACAGACGTGGTCAGATTTGTTTGGTGCCTTTACAGCTCATTGAAATAATGCTTCATTCTTCCTGAAAAGTGATTAAATTAAAAGCTGTTTCATCATGTATACTTGTATGCCTTTGGTATGTCATAGAGTAAAGCAAAGAAGCTGTGAAAAGAGATGAATTATTGCTCATTCTACAGAGATATTCTAAAATGGCCTGGACACATTTGTTGGTACCCCTTAGAAAAGACAATAAATAACTGGACTATAGTGATGTTCCAAACTAATTAGTTTCTTTAATTTGTCTCCAATCTTGGAATCAGTCATTCAGCCTATTTAAAGGAAAGTATTCACTGTGCTGTTTGGTATCATTGTGTGCACCACGCTGAACATGGACCAGAGAAAGCAAAGGAGAGAGAGTTTGAGGAGATCAGAAAGAAAATAGACAAGCATGGTAAAGGTAAAGGCTACAATACCATCTCCAAGTAGCTTGCTGATCCTGTGACAACAGTTGCAAATATTAAGAAGTTCAAGGTCCATGGAACTGTAGTCAACCTCCCTGGGCGCGGCCGCAAGAGGAAAGTCGACCAGATTGAACAGAAGGATAGTGCAAATGGCAGAAAAAGAAAAATAACTCCCTGGTGAAGGTACGTCAGTTTCTGATCACACCATCTGTCGCTTTTTCAGCGAAAGTGGCCTCCATGGAAGAAAACCCAGGAGAACTCCACTTTTGAAAGAAAAACATTAAAAAGCCAGACTGGAATTTGCTAAAATGCATATCGACTAGCCACAATACTTCTGGGAGAATGTCCTTTGGACAGATCAGTCAAAACTGGAGTTTTTTGCAAGTCACATCAGCTTTCAAAGAAAAGAACACCATACCTACACATGGAGGAGGCTCGGTTTTGTTTTGGGCTGCTTTGCTGCGCCTGGCACAGGGTGCGTTGAATCTGTGTAGGGCACAATGAAATCTCAAGGAATTCTGGAGTGAAATGTACTGCCCCCAGTGTCAGAAAGCTCTGTCTCAGTCGCAGGTCATGGGTCCTCCAACAGGATAATGACCCAAAACACACAGCTAAAAGCACCCAAGAATGGATAAGAACAAAACATTTGACTGAAGAGTCCTGATCTGAATCCTATCGAACATCTATGGAAAGAGCAGAACCTTGCAGTCTGGAGAAGGCACCAATCAAACCTGAGACAGCTGGAGCAGTTTGCTTAGGAAGAGTGGGCCAAACTACCTGTTAACAGGTGCAGAAGTCTCATTGAGAGCTACAGGAAACGTTTGATTGCAGTGATTGCCTCTAAAGGTGCATGTATATGTAAAATTTTCTATTTTTAAAGTATAATTTAAAGCATTTGCCACATAAAAAATAACTATATGTTTGTTGTTTTTCTATTAGAATTTCTATTAAAATACTGAAATTGTTGACAAAAAAAATCATACACTTGCTATAAATCCTACATAAGGTATATAATTTACTTTCAGACTTCCAACTTTATTGAAAAGGAACCATGCAAAGCATCTTTACGCTTTGAAAGCTCTGATAGACTACAATATATTTTCAAGATTCTTTCATGAATTTTTGCAGCATCATTTTTAAAGCATGGGTGCAGAGACCTTTCAGGCTTCATGTTTGTATATGAATTCAGGGTCACAGTCTCTTCTAAAAAGTCTCTTCAATCTAAAAGCAGAAGCAGAGACATGTATTATTTAGCTTTGGGGTCATCAAAACTAAACCAGTACTGCCAACTATTCTGTCTGAGATGTAGGATTGTTTTGTGCAGTGCAAGGCGATTTATAACAACTAAAAGCACAGTATTAACCTCTGACTCAAAAGACCTCATGAAGACATTTGAAAGAAATGGACGAGTTGCTGTTTGTTGCTGTTATTTTTTTATTGGTTGATGTTTAATGGTTTTTTACTACTGCTGCTTTTCAGCATGCCTAAGAAGTAAGTTATGACGCACAAGGTACTTATTGGCTAAATAAGCTCATTAGCGACATCTAGTGCAAGACACCAATATTACAGTAACACCATCAGCTGCGTAATCTTTTCGCTTTATAATACAGGACCCTGTTAACAGGTATACCATCCCAGTGACCAAGTATGATTTTTAAAAAGGAGGGAGAGGAGAGATGAGATTGAAAGGTGGTGTATTGTGCTCTGCGAGGGCTACAAGCTGAAATTGGGGGCATGGTCTGCTGAAATTGGGGCCAGTAGAAAGAATTCCTATTGAAAGTACACTTGAACCAATTCCCATCCGATGGTGGTGATTGCAAAATAGCAGAGAGATACAGTGGCATTCCAACAGACTAAAGAATTATGTAGGAACTTGAAAGGGTCAGATGTAGCTCTAAATGCATTATCCAAAAAACACCAACTTAAATGTTAGCTCTTAAAATAAAAGCAGAATCTGAGCAGGATGTCCATAAGACGGTTTTCACTATTAACAAGAGGTTTCTGTTTATGGTCATCGTGCAAAACATAGACCTTCATCTACATTGAACAGCTCATTTTAAACATTTTAATCAAACGTGGATTTTGAATTAAAATATATTTAAATCATGAACTTCAAAGACAATGGAATACCTTTTCATAAATACTGAACACGGGCTCTGCATTTCAATGAGAATGAACATAAGGACGTGCTTCCGAATAGACTCCGATCAAGAATACACATCTAATATACAAAAGGTAGAGACAAAGAGAGGAAACCACACAGAAAAGGGAAAATGTACTTTATTCTTTATTAATGTACTGTATTCACTTTATTAGTGTTTAAGCAACACTAAATTTACTTGATATAATTGTATTTAATAGCGTTTACTTTATTTTGTAAGTATCTTATTTCTTCTTATTTCGTTAAAATAAAACACCATTAAATACAATTATGTAAATGTGATTAGTGGGTTGACAAAGTTCTGATTTGGTCCCAGCCCAAGTGTTTAGATTGGTCTATATGTGGGAAAAGAAACATGTGAACCACACACACGTGTTCTCACCGTAATACAATGATAAAAATGTTGGACAAGATATCAGTAAATTGTTGAGTCCATTAGAACCATAATCCTGCACATCTCTTGTAGTTCAAAAACACAGTGCGACGTGGGTATTGATAATCAAACGTAACCGAAGAGCAGCTAGTGATCAGTTTAAATCCCCTGTCGTGCTTTCATGCAGGTTACTTTCACTCAACTACTCCCTTGACATTCTAGCAGAATGTTTATTCAGTGAATATTTTAGAATTTACGTCAGACTGAATAAAAATCTGTTAAGCGAACAAATAATGCACAAAATGTGGGAATGATTTTGGGCCACTCTTCTTGGCAGATTTGTTCCAGGTGGTTCAGGTTGGTTGGATGACGCTTGTGGACAGCCGTTTTCAAATAGTGTCACAGATTCTCAATGGGATTGTGATCAGGACTTCGACTGGGTCACAGTTTTGTTTTTGAGCCACTTCACTGTGGCTTTGCTTGGGATTACTGTCCTGCTGAAAGGTGAATTTCCGCCCCAGAAGGTTCTCTTTGCAGTATTACCCGGTATTTATGTCCATCTATTCTTACTAACAAGATTCGTACCATTTATAAAACCAATGACATCTCATAAAAGATTTTGAGTTTCACCGTTTTAGTATCAAACAGAGCAAAATTTCAGTAATATGAAAGAATTGGTCATGGGCCAGAATACTTCTACAAAGCACTGTGGGTGTGTATATCTACATTTCATATGAACATACATGTCATTTTGTTAGTAATATGGACATTTTTTTATTTATACATGTTACTTTAGCTCATTGCTAACTATAAATAAACCGATGTGACTGGATAAAAATCACTAGCAGTGCGAGCTAAAAATATGACATTTAGCCTGGTTAATGTTAGCTTTCTATATACTTACTGATTACGAGAAATATAGGCACCATTACCGTAGCAATAATCCTGAAGGCACTGGATCAACCGTCAGAGACGAAGGAATTCTTCAAAGGGAAAAAAATATATAGTGCAGTTAAACTATAATGTTGACTAAATTCTGGAATGACTTAAGAAGAGAAAAGCCTAAACATCTCAGCCGCAAAAACCCGGCAAGCACTGGGAGCCAGAAAAAAATACTAAAATGTAACATTCAAGTTCATACAAAACACTTTAATATACAACGGTTTAAAACAACGTTTTTTTAAAACAATAGTGGGATACAACTTTAAAAGAAACTGCACAGACTGATGCATCCCTGAAACACATCCTTACCCCGTGTGACAGGCTGACTTGGTAAAAATCTGTATTCCACAGAGGAAAGATCATAAAATACAGCCTCTTTGAAATTTTACATTTTAATATACATACCTTACCAGCATATTTAAAATAATACAATTTCTACAAACATCAATCCAACAGTGGTCTTTGAATTTCTGCAGTATCTCAAATATTTCCAACTGGTCAGGAGACAATCACTTGGCAGGGTAAGGGATATTACATCAGTTGAGCACATTAAAGTACTACAATTTTTAATAGCAACATGCAAGCACTGGTCCCATGCTCAATAATATTACTGGATTTGAGTTGTAGAAAAAAAAATTAAAATGATCCAAACAATGCTGTAATTGAGACTACAATGGCTTCACTTCAGCAACACGTCATTTCAATGTTCACCTAGACATATCCCAGGAAAATTTGTGGTGACTGTTTTTGACATTCTAGGCTGGGGACCAATCAAAACTGACAACCCTGCAATCGCACTTAATTAGTATTTAATAGTTTCTATACGCATCTTATTTTTCTAACTCATAAAAAGAAAAGGCTATTATATACAGCTATATAAAGTGCGATAAGCGGGTTTTACAAAGTTTTGACTTGGTCCCAGCCCTAATGCCGAAATTCACTATTGTTCTGCCAGAAAGGGTTACCCAAATTAACACAATGTAACTGCTGGTAGGGATAAAATGTGCGCATCCTCTGCTTGATGCTTGTGGATTCCTTGGGTCAGTGTTTGTTGTTAGTTTCCTCTTGAGGGGCACTGGAGATGCCATTCTGGTTTTGGGAGGATCCGGACCCCAGGCCATATAATCGGCCACAGTACTTTGCATCATCGATGTTGTCTTCGAAGAACAGCTGCCAAGACACAGGCAACACGAAATTTGTAACAAATTAATTATATTTAGTATTTAAAGAGGAATCAAGAGTTAAATTTAATTAAAAATTGAATTTGTCTTAAAATGAATACAACGTTCATCCGTCAAAACAACTCATGAGAAGTTAGAACTGTACGATGAGCATGGAAACAATACCGCCAGCAAGGGCAGCGGACTGCAGGGTCTGAACAATGTGGATCTGTGTAACTTTAGATTAATAGACACAACCGCTATACGTTCTGTACCGGAGTAAGTACTACAGTTCATCAGTTGACGTCCAATAACAGTGGAAAGCAAATCAACATAGTCCAGGAGTACCTCTTTCATTCGGAAGAAAGCCATCCCGGTAAGCAATGAGTCTGATCCAGCCTGGTGCTGCCTCCCAATTCTCTTCAGCTCCAACTGGTCTGCAACCTCCTGCAGGCCCCCCTGGGAGATGGGCACAAAATCAACCAGGCTTGATGCTAGTTACAGTAAAGCATCCCAGGTGCAAGCTCTCGCTTACAATTATCTCTAACATCAATAGTGTTCTTTCAAAGGCCTTTTAAAAGAATTACTGACCTAAAACTACTTGGTTTTTCCATATCTAGCACACAACAGGCAAAAGCTATTCCAACTGAGAAAGGAAAACCGTTACCTTTAGATTCTTGCAGCTTTTCATTAGATACTTCACATCATAGATTGCAGGGAAGAAGAGATTGAGGATCTGGAAGAACTCATGCTCCTCCTCAGGCAGCCGAGCATCTGTGAGGAGTTTCACCAGGTAGCCAAAATCGTAGCCACTGCAGAAAAGATGGACATCGTATTCATTTGAGTTTCAGAAATATTGTCGGGTGTGCATGCAGTCATAATTTGACGGTGGTTTTGACTGTTATTACCTATGAAAGGAGAGCCACTTGACATTTTCACATAGCACTAAACCAGAAGTCATTAGGAGTTCCGCAAAGTAGAGAGTATCGATTCCTTCCTCCTCGTGCTTTTTGAACTGAAGTCCAGAGTTCTGAAGTAGGTCTATTGAGTCCTGGGAATACATATCCTCTCTGTAAAAGTAGAAATAATTAAAATATCACTAAAACAGAAGCTAGAGAATTGGGGCAGCATTTTCTTTTTAACCCTCAATCTAAAGCAGTGTTCTAAGGTAATACGTTTTTCAAACAATATCCCTCCAATTCCAAACCAACCATCCATCCATCTATTATCTATCGCAAGCACACCAACAGTGACATTATTTATCAGGCTTATAGGTGTCATTTTACAAAAGCAGTAAGTTTTATTGTCTAAAAGCATTATTTACTAATTCTCTTAAACTGGAGTACATCCAGATCTTTAAAAAAACTGGATATTAACATTTAGCCAACAATAACATTGGCACACATAATTCATGACCGTAAATGGGGGCACATACGTAAGATTGAATTTGAAGTTGAACTGCCAAGTTGTTGTTCCTGGTGGATAGTCTCCATTCTCATTCATGAATGTAAGCCCCAGCTGAATAATTTTTAATAAGTCCACATTGCAGCGCAAAAGCTGGTACTGGTAATCAACAGTGCTTCGAAACTCGCCAATTGGCCTGACGACAACTCCAGGAAACTCTGTGTCCTGAAAGCACGTAAACCAAGAAAACGGGTAGTAAAACCAAAGTAAAAAGGTGGATGAAGTCATTATTTTAAGATCTGCAGAAATGTTTTCAATAAGATTAAGAACAGAATTTTAAAATGTAAAACAAGTTTATCAAAATGAGACCGTTACCATGGCAATGTAATTGTAATTTTGGATGATCTGTCGAATTTTCCTCATTTCCTCCTCCACATTGCTGGCCCATACCTCACAGATAATCTGACTTGTATCTGCAAGTGCGGCTGGCATTTTGAACTTCGGTGAAAATGACTGAAAATTCCACTTCTTAACGGGACAGTAGGAAAAATCTGGAAATGGGAAAATATTTTTATAATTACATAATTAAATATTCCTTGTATGAACAATCCCAGAAGTAAGTCGTACAACAAATTATTTCAACAATTTAAATTGCAACACAATACTAACTAAAATACTATTAAATATACGTTAGAGAATACACAAACTAAACATGGCACCCTGGCTACCTACCTACAAATTGGTAACATCTAATATTTAGCTACCTAGTTAATAACTATGTGTAATGTCAGAAACAATGAGGGTAGTTCGATGGTTTAGCGCAGGTGGCAAAAGACGACAGTTAGCTATTAAAACTACAATGTTGTGCTGGGAATTAATGCAATACGAACAAAACGTTACTCTAACTATTTTGCCAGGTAACCAATATCCACACGAAAAGAGCAGAGAAACCAATAAGCCTGGCGAAACACTTGATGCATTAAAATAATCTTGGAAAATCCATGAAGTTCTCCAAAACAAAAAGCTACGTATATCAAGTTGTAGTAATATTACCTACGCAGTTGGCTGTTTATAATTAGAATAAATCTTGTTAATGTGGAGTCAGTTAACTAAATACATTTAAAAACAAATGCTTCCCATAAAACATTTGCTCAGTACCTACAAAATGTTTTTACAGGGGATCTTCAGTTCTTGTTGTTGATGCTAGTATTTTATTCCTCTCCTTATCGGAAGTTGGGGAAATTAGAGGGTCATTTACGCATGCGCAATGAGAGACGTTCTAACCCATGACCCCAACGACGTGCCGTCGTCTAAATCACGTGAGTTGTACGTCATTCGCAGTAAGAGTAGGTAACTCGGTTACTTTGTAGGGTATCTGACATGCTTCAGTTGTTTTGATAATATCAGCCGACACTTTACATTTTAAATATTTGCCAATGCTATACTTCTTGGTGACGCACTAACCTTAGTCGTTTTAATCTTTCTGTGGTTAAAAAGTATCGTTATTCACTCTTCCCCCTAAAAAAAAGAAATTAAGCAATTGCAGATTACTTAATTTCTGCAAGTAATCAGAATTTACTTTTCGTCGCCATTTATTATTAATGAATGCGAGGAAACTTAACTCATGGTTAAGTTTTAATGAGTTACATTAACTAAATGTAACTCGTGCTTGCAATAGTAGTCACCTTAGCAGAATAGATGCCTTGCTACAGGCACGTTGTCATCTTTGCTAGAACTAAGATCTTGAACTCCAGTGGTCAGAAAAATACAGAGAAAAAATACAATTATTTATGTTTAAATGTTTCAGCAAGACTGAAAGGTTGCCATATAACGTGTACTCCGTAATTACTTAACGGAAGAACATAGAAACACACTAGTTTCTAGTTTCAGACAGAATCAGATTCTGTTCAAAGTAAACATTTACATTACATGAAGAAGAAAAAATATATAAGTATAAAATAAACATGGATCTTCTAGCAGATTTTCTTGGCTGTGCAGAACATTTGAGTAAAACTGCATATTAACCTAAATATTTTAGACATTAGACATTTTTCGAACGAAATAGGAAATAACGAGGTTTGCAATCAGCGTCAAATCATAGTTAATGAATGGTTAACATAAGTTTTGATTTAAAAGTGTGTATATAGGAACTTTCTAGGTGAATGCGTGAATGGGAGTGGACCAAATCTGGCTTTAGTTTGCGATCGTCTCGCCGAAATCCATAAACCGCAAGGAACCTAAATGCATATACTACTGCCCGCCCATGTTTAATTTTACCCAATAGGTGGTTTAGAGGCGAGACTTCCGCTACAGAGACAGGACATGTTTCATTGTACAATCGGTTTAACAGGGTAGTATAACAGACCAGGCTATCTTGTATGAATTATATACAGCGGTTCTTTTCATATTAGTTTATGTATTAGTGTGTTTGTTGAAAAAAGACGGTCATTTACAGCTGGTATGTATTATTTGGTTACTATCATGGTTATTTCGATAGAATAATGAACTCGCTAGCTGCGCTTAAAATTTGGTACAACTGCCGCAGTTTGGCATTTGTTGTGGGTTTGCTCAAGTTTTTAACTTGGCTACCGTAGTAACAGGCCGCTTTAAGAAACGTGTAAACTGCGTTACAGCTAAATCGGTGGATAATATTTAGTCCGCTTTTACTTCTGACTGTGTTTTGGATGCCACCGTTAGCTAGCTACTTAACATCATGAATAACTTGGATTATGTGTTCGTCGCTTGCTAAAATTGTGTAAACCCCATTTAATTTCCCAACGTACTCGGTGAATGCTAGTTGGTTTATTTTGTGACTGGCTATCTGCATTGTCGAAGTTTTACCCTTTAGGCGTCATGAAAGACTGAATTTTTTTTTTCCCTGTTTTTTTTTTTTTTTTTTTGGAAGCCGCTGCAGTCTGGTAGTTTAGGTCGGCGGATACATTTAAATACAGTAGCTATCAGTCGAGTGTACCGGTAGGTAAGAAACAAAGACACTATATAGCTGTTTTGCCAGTTGACAACTGATTAAACAAGCATGAATGGGTTCAGTACGGAAGAGGATAGCCGCGACGGGCCTCCTGCGCCGCCTTTTTATGGTCAGAGTTGTTGCTTGATCGACGACGGTGAGCGTTGCGGCCGATCCGCTGGAAACGCCTCCTTCAGCAAACGGATTCAGAAAAGTATCTCACAGAAGAAACTCAAACTGGACATTGACAAAAGCGTAAGTGCGCACTTCACTCTAGACTGCTTATCTAGGTTTGTAACTACTATGCACAGTAATTAATCCCAGGCAACTTCCGTATGATTGTAAATGCAATCATGCCAGTTTAGTAGCTGACTATATATATCTGTTTGCGTTGATTTGAAATGGAAATGAAAACAATGGTTCCCCATATAAAGTATTTAGGGGCCATCTCTAGTTTACCATTACTGCCCAGACATCACTATTTTACCGTTAATTTTAAAATAATCCTTGGGATTGTTAATCAAATGTAGTCCGAAACCTTTGTTACAATTCTTTCATCTCTGAAAGTTTAACCTTTGACGTTTTTAGAACTTTAATTTAAGATAACCGAAAGGCTTCCCAATGTAGCATCTTGATTTTCACTGGAGATATCTAAGCTGGTATCACCTTTTTCCTACAGCCACAGGGCCACTAAAGGGTTACTTTGCAATAGTTAACTTGTAGCTCAGAGTAACTAAACCAATTCAGATGTTGGCAAAAATCTTTTACTCATTTAAAAATAAAATTTGTGAAAAATATATATTAATGCATATTAAGTAAGGCATCTAGCTTAATTCTAAGCATGTTTTCTAAGCATTATTGATTTTGTGGCCCCTGATGACAATATGTTGGTAAACGATACTGATGACCAAGGACAATGTGTCTGTGTGTGTGTGTGTGTGTGTGCACGCACTTAGGTCCGACACCTGTACATCTGTGACTTCCACAAGAATTTCATCCAAAGTGTTCGCAACAAGCGGAAGCGGAAGACCAGTGATGATGGTGGGGAATCTCCAGACCATGAAATGGAAGTACCAGAGGTATAAAAAAATGTATACTGTATGTGATGTATACTGTTTTGTCGATTTTTATATTTTTCCCTGTACAACAGTGTTCATTTAGATAATGCATTGGCAAAAACTCTTATTACTGTGTGCTTTGTGTAGTTTGCTTTTAGTTTTTAATATAATCATTTTAACATTCAAATTGGTTTGTGTGTCAGTTTAAGCAATTGCCTTTGGATGAAAGGCTAAGATGTTTTTATTATTATGTTTTACTATTGTAGGTGGATTTGTTTCAGCTTCAGGTGAATACTCTGAGACGCTACAAACGACACTACAAACTCCAGACCAGACCTGGATTGAACAAAGCACAGCTGGCAGAGGTGAAAGCGGCTGTTCACGTTGCACATAAGGATCAATTACTTAACTCGTGCAAATAACTGGGTATTAAAGGAACAACGTATTGTAATGAATACAATGATTTCTATTGATGATTCTGAACTTTTATTTCAAATAATTGGTCAGTTTCCAATTTAGTTTTAGTGTTGGCCTTGTTGGCAACTGACCTGTGTGTTAGTTATCTGTTTTGCCTCCTGAAAAGCCTGAAGTCTTTGGGGCATGGATTCTAAAAGGTGTCGGAAACGTTCCACCGAGATGTTTGTCCATGCTGAGCTGATAGCATCATCACGCAGTTGTAATATGGCACGTTATCCTGCTGGAAGTATCCATGTGATGAAATAGTAAGCTGTAGTCCTGATGGGAGGCACCAGGTCTGCAACAACCTCCAGATACACTGCGGTGTGCCTGGCACCGATGATCAAAAGTCACTTGGGGCACCTGTTCGGTCGGGCAGTTACTGAGTGTCTTGATTATTGCCTGCCTGCTTTATATAGCGAACCCGGGCCATGAGGCTCATTGTCTGTAGGAGCCATCCGTTTTTGTTAATGCGGTTGTGTACCTAATAAACTGGCCACTGTATATATGTTGAACGTTACCATGCGTTTTCTTTTTTCAGACGGTCAGTCGCCACTTCCGGAACATTCCTGTGAATGAGAAGGAAACTCTGACTTATTTCATTTATACAGTGAAGAGCAACAAGAGTCGGCACGACCAGAAGTCAGAAGGCAGTAAACAGCTGGAATGAGGGTACTTTTGAGGTGGGACTTGTAGGCATGAAGATATATGGTTGGTTGGCTAAACACAATTTGACCAATCCAACACGACAGAGGCAACGGCGAGACAAAAATATGGAAAACGTGTTTGTGTCGGAGAAAATCGATGCAATACCACAACGTTTGGCGTTTTGTTGTTTTTTTGTCATTTTTCTTTTGACATACATTGCCTTGTCGATTACACTTCAAAACGTATGTAGTCCCTAGCTGCTGAGTATGAAGAATATTCTTGAGAAGGTTTCTTCTTTTATTGGGGTAATTGGAGTACTTTGATCAAAGAATATATTGGATACGTTTCTACATGCAAATATTCGACATTACTCATACAGGGTCTCCTGTGCTTAAGTGGGAGGTTGAAGGCTATAACGTGCAAATGATAGAGTCTTTATGTTTTCTCAATGCGTTGGCTTTTTCCATGTTTGTCAGTCTCTCCCTTTCCACGTCCTTTCTTTCAGTGGCTTTTACAACATTCATTCCCCCGCTCGATGCAAGCTACCATTCTTTGTAGATTAATAAATGTGTTCTTTGTGCAGTTACCGCACATGGTAATTATAGTATGTCACTGTGGTTTTGTATTTTTGTTACAATCTTGTTGCCTCTATTGATATTTTAGTAGTTTAATTTGTTATGGTAGTTTTAAGTTATTGTATGAACTTAACTTGAGGGAAAGTAAACATTAAATAGATGGCTGTTTTGCATTTTATTTTATTTTTTAATTAGTTTGTATTTTATTGTTTCTAATGAGCTATCCGCGTGTATTTTAGTAAGGGTGCATAGTCCACATTTCGCGTAGCAGTAGTTTTGAGAGACTGGTCCCAGAAGGATTTCAAGCACAGTGAGGGAAAATAGGATTTCACAGTTTATTGAAAGGAGTAGAATTGTTATTCAGATTGGCATATATTTATGTAAAAATAATTTTAAAATTATCTTGATTAATCCTGTTTTTGTTTAAAAAACTAGAGAATATTATGCCGTGGTATTTTCCACCCCAAGTACCATACATTTTTGTTAATGATGTTAATGAATACTGAAATTTAAAGGTGAAAGGTAGTATTTTGAGGAAAGCCTTTTTATTAGAAGGATTTTCTCCTATACAATTGTTCTTTGTGTCAAGGAAAATGCCTTCAAATTAATACAATCTTATGATGTTCTTTTATATGTAGACATAGCAATACAAAATTCTATTAGAAGTGCCTGGTGGAGTTGAGGACCTGCAGGTAAGCAGTAAGCACTGATAATTGAAAGGCCAGTCCTTCTTTCTTGCAGCAAGCAAAGCTTATTGTATTTTCCTGTGTTGACTGCCAATAATTTAGAGCTCATTGACAGAAATTCTTCTGAAAGTTACCCAAATCGTGCACTTTAAATTCAGGCAGCACTCGAGATGGGATGTTTCTTAAAATACTGAGTTAAAATTAGTTTTTGCTGGTTTCTTTAGGAAATCGCGATGCATATACTGTTCATTGGTAGTTAATTACTTATGGTAATTATTTTATTATATTTTAAACATTAAAATAAAGGCAGAGGCCTAAATACAGTGTTTATTAGTTAGTTTGTTTTTTGTTTCAGAGCAATTGATGTATAACACGGCACTACCTTTTTACAATCAAGTTTTATAATGTATTAGTCAGGATAACGTTACACTTATCTCTGTGTGATCGATAATTGGAACAGTTAGTTGCCAACCTTTTGGGATGTAGCCAGCCATATTTTCTTTTCCTTTTGTTTTTTGATTTTTGTTACGTAGGGCTTTCGTACTAACATTTAAATTGTGTATTTTATCTATTGAGATTTTTTTTTTACATTAAATGTGAAAATGCATTGAATAAAGACAGTACTGCAGAATCAGCTCCAGCTTCAGGTCGAATGTATCTAAGCGTCTCCTAAACACCCCCAAATGTTCCTTGGGGGTTTAAAACACTTCTTTAAAGCATTTTTAAAAATTGATATTTACTCTGTATTTCTGTTCTACAGCCAATGCACTTTGACCCCTTTGCATTTCAGTGAAATATTTATACATTTGAGATAAGATTATGAATTAGTGGCCAATAGAACTGTGTGAAATGTAAAGGCACTGCATGTGCTGCTGTTAGATATCATTGTCCTACATTAGAGGTCTTTTTTTATATTCAAATGGATAGCTTTTGCTTATAATAAATGTGCACAAAACATTGCTTTGCTTTTTTATTTGGATGGATGAACTTGGGTCCCAGGTCACCAAGCTGTTGTGGTTTTAAAGGATTATATATTTTGCTGTTGTATTCTGTACATTAATAACGAAGATGATTCTGTGTGTCACCACTAGATGGCAAGATGGAGAATAGTACTACTCCGATGCCACGGATGGAATTTGAGGGAAAGTAAAGCGCACAGGCCACCGTATTTTTCAGATCTGTCGCTAATGATCCCCTTCAGATATTTAAATTGCCTAAATCTTTGTTTAATGGTGGTAAAACGCAAAAAATTCAGCCAAGAAATGTACTTATAAGTGGCTTACTTGAATAATCCAAGTTTTATACACTTAATTTCATTCAGAATGGCTCTTAAGGATATTTATCAATGAGTGCAGAAAATATTTTTATATTACTTAGAATGTACAACTAATGGGGACAAAGACATACTGGAAGTATTCTCTCTGCTGTATTCATGTATAAGTAAAAGGGAGCAGTGTATATTTTGTATGTGGGTGGATGGGTGGCACTATCATGTTCAGCACACTCCACCCAGTCTGCAGGAGAAGATGACATGAACCCTGATAGCTGACGCTTGTCTGGAAAGGCTTGATTACTATGACAAGTGGGCAGTTTGTATTTTCCTGCTGTCACATGACCATGTCCTCAAAGGCGAGTTCAGAATACACCCCTCTCTATGTTTTTAATGTGCCTTAAGTGCGCCTAAGTTTAAACATAATTGACCCTGAAAAGATCTTTAGGGTCTTTATCGGCTTCTCTTTTTCTTCGTTATGGAATATACAAATACAAATATCATTGCGTTGGGGAATGCTGTCTGACCTAGTGGTCAATGTTCTCTTTTCGCTACAGAAAAGGCTTAAACAACGAGCTGATAATGTTGAAGTTATTAAATGCTATCAGTCAGCAAACCCCAACACCGCTGAACCCCTTAAAAACACGGGCTCTCCTGAAATGTCAACAATGCTCCCCCCTACCCCTTCCCTGTCGGTTCACATTGCTTACGGGGCAGTTCCACAATTTAAACCCTTCCATTGTGATTTGCTGACCGTCTGCTGACTCCAGATTTTATTACGCTACCCAGAAAACATTTAAGGAGTGCTTGCATTGCTAAAAAGCTCCAATGAGCTGGATATAAGCGTAATTTGGTCCACACCGTGCCAGAGAGCTTTACATTAGTAATTTGGCTGTAATATCACACCATGCTAAAATAACAGGTCCAAATACGTCTGTAAGCATACAGTTGTGAGAGGTAATAAATTAGGCAAACATCAGTTACCTGTATAAATGGGAAGACAAAACTACACCGTGGAGGTTTTAGAGTTGCCTTCCAGTTTAGCAACCGTTTGGACAGACCAAAGAAATTGCCACGGAAAAAATTACCTTTCTTCTACCCATGAACCATTAAAGTTGCTGTCAAATTTTCTGAATAGAGTTAGTTATGCGAATGCGTAGATTAGGAGAAGGGTACTAAATAATATCCCATTGTTTATAGTTGGATCGATAGTCAGGAAGCGGAAGCTGGATTGCACTGCCCAGGCACTGCCAAGAACTGGCTGCCCCTCAAAACTCGCTCAAACAGGGAGACTGGCGAGAGAAGTCACAGAGTGGGCAAAAATCACTCTGAAGGAGCTACAGTTTTCAGTGGCTGGGAGTGGAGTAATGGTGCACCAGTTAACCATATCAGGAGCTCTACATAACACTGGCCTGTGTGGGAGGGTGGCAAGTAAACTCAAAATGTACTGTCTGAAAGCATGTCTGAACTTTGCCAGAAAGCACGGAAGCTGTGGGGGAAAAGGTTTTGAGGTCAGGTGCGACCAAAAGCTCTGTGGTGTGCATCCAGTCTGGTGGGGGCAGCATCATGCTGTAGGGATGCTTCTCTGTGGAAAATTGTCCAAAAAAGTCATTCTAACAACCAGGAGCAAAGACGAACGGGCCAAAATCACTCCAACACTGTGTGCAAAGCTGGTTCAAACAAGACTCAAAGCTGTTATTGCATTGGTTAGAGCCATTGGTGGCTCTGCCAAATATTAATGTGTGGGGGTTGAATACAACATATTTCTGTTTTTCATTTGGTATACAAATATTTCTTAACAAAAAAACAAATGTCACCTTATAATTGATTTTAGTTTCAGTGTTTTAATAATAATAAATTATCGAACAGAACGTTATTGCA
Organism: Hiodon tergisus; assembly: GCA_025775045.1. Lineage (NCBI taxonomy): Eukaryota > Metazoa > Chordata > Actinopteri > Hiodontiformes > Hiodontidae > Hiodon > Hiodon tergisus. The sequence goes on along the minus strand of JAOVYW010000055.1, from coordinate 368,932 downwards.
ATATATTATTTGTAATTCAGAAATATGGGAGAATTGGCCGTTGTCCTGAATACGTGTGTGTGTGTGTGTGTGAGAGAGAGGCATTTATAATTATTATAGTAATCTATTCTATTGAATTAAACACTAGTGATAAATGAGACTTATCTTTCTACTTAATCATTAACACAGCAGTGGACTTCAGCTATGTACTGATTTACAAAGTTAATGATTTGCTCATTTCATGTGCTAACTACTGCATTATTCCCCCATTACAAGGTCTGTGTTGTGAATACAAAGCAGAGTAGCAGGAATGCATTCTTGAACTGGAAAATATTTAATTATATTCATCCAAAGCAATCACAGATCATCTTTGTGAAGTATTAAGTTGTGTCGTTTGCTGAGTTCTGCTGGGTGTAAAACTTAGGTGCTAAGTGGTAGTAACCCGTTGACTTGTAACTCAAGGCTAGGATTGAAGACGAGGACAAGCAGGTTTTACGTTCAGATTTCGGCTCTGTCAGGGCAATCTCCTAGCCCTGCTTTTTAGTTTTTTTTAAATCACATGAATGAACAAAGCTAGTTTTGTAAACAAGAGGCTGTCTTAATTATGACTCCTCCCTTTTTTCTGCTCTGCTGAAAAGTAGTGAGTATGAATCTGAATTGACCAAAACTAAGACCATGTCAAGAAAAGTTAGACAACCCTTTCTCATTCTTTATATATATATATATATGTGTGTGTGTGTGTTTGTAACTAGCATCTTCCTCACAAGCTAGACTGAATATGTGACCCACTGAATTACCCAGAAACAGAAGCATATTGATGATGTGGACACAGACACAGACTGTTTCTGTATTTGTTATCCTCTAGTTCACTTTGAAACCCATTCCATCAGTAGGGTGTCATCCACATTTCTCAGTATCTCTTATCTGTAGATTTGGTACCCCTCCTTCCTCGTTTGGACCTTTGATTTTACTAAGAAATGTGTTCTCCTTGTTTGTGAGGTTACCTTGGTGGAGAGAATACCACTCTGTGATCACCTAACTGTGCTTTATGTAGTTTCTAAAAATATAGAGAAGGTGGCACCTTGCAAATGAAATTTCTTCCTCTAAGTATTTGTATCATACACAAGGTTACCCTCCCTCCTATTTACATATTCTTGTCATTCCAAAGAATGGAATCAGCTTTTTTTGGTCAGCCTCTACACACACACCAAATACCCCACTGGCCCCATCCACTACATCATTGTGACTGCTTTAGAATTCCCTTGCAAACCTGTTCCCAAAATTACTTTTTTTCCTCTAGTACTACCATCATCTTTATCACATTCATAGTCAGCAGAACAGCAGGAATAGCATGAGCCTTATACTAACATTCAACAAAGATGAATCAACCAAGACAATTTAATGGAATTCTCTCCCATTGTCGAACCTTGTTCCTATTACATTTATTTGACATCCATATTAAATCATTTAGGAAATAGTTCTCCATTATCCTTGGTTACGAGATAGCATGAGAGTAGAAAAACTCCTTTGCTTCTTGGGCTCCAGTGAGACCAGATAATTAATAATCAAAAAAGCAATTCAAGCAATCATTTTTTTTGTACACAGATGTCTCTGGTACAAATGTTCATTGAGTTTATCAGTTGTTGTTGCCTACAGTGATGTCAACAATAGCAATACCCGGAGTATAAGTGTACTCAGGGTATTGGCCTGAGAAATTCTGGTGGAACTCTCTGGACAAACACAGACCCTCCCTCCCCACCCACGACCAGTTTCCACACTTTTTATTTACTATGTCCATGAATTGGTTTATTGCTTACATTATATATACACTGTGGCTAGGGTTCTGGTCTCACTTCTAGAAGACTAATGTAATCTTACATAATTGACTGCTTTTTCACCGTAAACTTACTGTACAGTGATTGGTCCTGAGGGTCAAATGTTGCTAAACAAATACAAATCCACTGTAAATGAATATTAAGTTGATATAATTTCTGATTATCTGTTTCCCTGTCTGCAGGGTTTTAGTAAATAATAGATTTTTTTTCAGTCAAAAACGGATGTGGGCTAAAGCTTTAGCAAATGTTTGTGTTATATATACTTGAAGGTATAGTCATTCATTTTCTCCATGGGCTTATTTTGTTTTCAACATTTATTGTTTGTTAATTTTTGTTAGATTTGTTAATCTCATGTACTGCTCAGACAGAATGTTTATCACCCAAGTCGCTCAAAATGCTCCTCAAATATGGCAAATAGCAGAGTGTCATATGATTTCAAGCTGATTTAACATTTATATTTAATTTTTACATTTGAGCATTCAGAGTTCTGAGTGGCTGAGACACTGATGCCATTCAGGGGCCAATCTAAGTCATGCTCAAGGCAGCAAAGCATTAACACAAGGACACTTATCCTGTGTCGGTGTCCTCGCCAAATTAAAAACGCCAAGCTTATTCCTCATACTATTTACAATTGTCTTCAGAGAGTGTGGCCGTCTGCCTGAAATGTCAGTAAACCCTATGTGACATGTATGTTTTTAAAGGTATTGTTGTATTTTTTCTATATACATGGAAATTGCTTGAGTTGTTTACTTATTTTGATGTTTAGGCGTAGATTATTATGGGTAGAGTTTGTGTAAGCTAAGCATGTTTATTGATGTTATCTCTTTGCAGCATTAGTTTTATACCTGCTCTCAGTCATTGTCGATAGGGCAAGATAGCTCAGTTTTGTATTGCACTTTAACCCCTAAAACTACAGCACTTTTGTACGTCGCTCTGAATAAGCGCGTCATCTACATCCCAAAAATGTAAATGTAAATGTCATTTTAAATATTGCTTAGATAAAATTATGGACTTAAATTGCCCAGGCAGTTTTCAGAAGCATACTGTAATGTCCTGATGGTTCCAGCAACAGCGAGATTTGATCCCCGGTCTCCTGTGCCACAATGAAGCAAAGTTTCCGAATTACTAAACCTCTCTGAGATTTCAGGATAACTGAACTGCCCTCTCCGCAGAAATGACAGTCCGCCCCCACTCTCGTCTGCCGTCTCTTCATTCAAGATGGTCTAACACGGACTCATCTCAGACACTTCAGACAGCAGTTTAACATCTCAGGGGTTCTGGCCGCAGAATAATTTGAAACCAAGTCTCCCACGCCACAGTGCAGTTTCAGGATCAGTACAGTTCTATTTAATTTTTTCTGTTTTCCACATTTCCCTGATGTCAATACCTTTGGTTTCAGAATGGCACATGGATTATTTTCTTCTGTGCTTTGTGTTGCCTTTTTGGCTATAATAATGTAGAAATATTTACACAACCATCATTCTATTTGCAAATGTTGGTGGGATTGAGGTTACTATGAAAGATGTGTAACTAAATGTATATTGGCCCTTTTTTTAAATTCACTTTGCCACCTAACATTGTGTCTGCATCCAGACCATGCCAGGTTAGAAGACATGAAGGAAGATAGTTTTTATCTGTTGTACTGTATAATATGTTCTCATTAAAAGACAGCGACTACAGACTTTTTAATTCACTAAGGCTAACCTCAATTTTGAATATACTTATTTACTAAATTACTAATTTAATTTTTATTAAATTATTTTTAAATAAACCTTTCTTTAATTTTATCATATAATACTCATTTTAAGTCACATCCCAATAAGAATGTCCGGGAAAGGTCTACAGATTAAACTCCAATTACGTACTTGGAGGCTCGTTGGGCATTTAGATAATTTGGGTATATTCTGCATTCCATCTTGTTTCTTCTCGTATGTACATGTTGTCATGGTTACATGAGCAAACGTCACCGATGCCTTCACCCTTTGTAACATTTAGTTATCAATTATTGTCTGCATTTGTGTGGATATTTCAATATTCGTGTTCACAACTGGGGTGTAAGCAGAATATAACGTACACAAAGCGCAGTGTATTACATCCGAATTCGATATTCTTTGCTACCAAAATGTTGTGGAGCATGTGAACACACACGCTGCTCTTCCCTCTACCACGTGTTATGCCGCTACCTCAAGTGTAGTGGAGCAAACTCCCCTTCTTCAAGATAACACTGTCGTCATCTTACGGTCTTGGGGAACGAGCATTTTATTTGCGTGCGCCCTCCTCTCGCGCTTACGTACACGCACTCGGCTGTCGCGTGGTGATCTTCCATATTGCTGCTGGGGCCGTAGTGAAGATTATCGTGTTAGATTAGACATTTGAAAAGGGATAGCCGAGGGTTTATTTTATGTTTTAATTTTAAATTCGCCACTCTGCGTCTTGGACTGAAGTGTATTTGGTCTAGGGGTGGAGTGGAGTTAACGTTAAAAACTAGCTGTATTGCGGGACACAACACAGTTTTTGTTCACAAGTGGAAGACCAATCTGGGGGAGACTAGCTTTACTAGTAAAATAGCAAACTATATAGCTAACAGTTCGAGGAAAGGGGGAAATGGCCACTCAGGTGGAGACGGCCCTACCCAACAATCCTCTCATGAAGCAAGAGGAGCAGGGGCATACGAGCAAAGTGAACCATGAAGAGAACTGTCTAGAGAATGGGGCGCAGCAGACGACTGTCGTAGACGATGGGATAAATGTTGAAGAAGAGGAGTCAGACCAGGGAGGGTCTGCCGTAAAGGCGCACAGTAAAAAGCAAGCGAAATGCGAGAGTGACGTTAAAAAACAGGAAAACCTTGATATTAACCTCAATGATACTGACGCCCAGTCGGGGCAAGATGGAAAATGCAGCAAAAAGGAGTTCGCTGACGCTCCCCCACCCAAGGTGAACCCGTGGACTAAGAAAATGAATGCGGTGACCGTGGTCAGTGTGAATGGTCAACCACATCCTGGTTTGTATCTTTTTAACTATTCATATTGTTACATTTTGTCTTTATAATGGGCGTGCCGTTATAGTAGTTTTACCAGCTGTTTGCTATCTTTTTGTTTTATACCTTGCAAATCCCGTGTGACTCGGGTCAACTAAGTCGCCGACAACGTTAATTAAGCTTGCTGTTGCTATGGTGGTTAGCAAACATTTAATGAAAATTGTTATGCTGGCGGATGTTGAAATCTTAAAAATATCGTGCTAGGCATTTCGCTGTTTTTGGAAGAGCGGAGTAAGTGTTTGCAGTCTTTCTGGTTGATGCAGACATTTATTTATTTTTTTAAAGCGACAGGCCGTGCATCAAGTCGGCAACCTAGAGTATAACCATATGTGGTGTCCGACTTAATACGGAAGCAATAACTAGCGAATGTTGTGAAGTTGCTGCGAGCTAAACTCTGTTCTGCGTTGTGGTTGGTCTTTGTTAATTCGTTTGTTAGTTGGCTCGTCATGTGTTAATCTCTGTTGCATAACATTTTTATCTAAAATCTTTTTTTCTGTAAGTAACTTTTACAACCTAATAAATACTACCGTGGCTAACCACGTTAAAGGATAACGCCCTACACCCAAACAATACTGCATTATAGTTACACGTAATTACCTCTGATACCGTTAACATTAGCCAGT
>JAOVYW010000055.1:302104-359757 GCA_025775045.1 Hiodon tergisus | reverse complement strand
TTCCCGCCCCAACAAATCGCGAAACGCGTACCGTTTACAAAAATGCAGATGTTCAGGTTCTTTAAGAAATTCAATGTACATACAATGTGTTTCTAATGCTGAAAGTCTTGACGTATTTTGAAGTGGGGTTTTTATCATCAGACTTACTTTGCTCAGTATGGTGCCCAAGTGTAGAGCCTGTTGCGTTCGTGCGCACATTGATTCCTATCAAAGCCCACTGTAATGTTCTGAACCGATGGTGACCGACGTGACCACGTGGATGATCTTCTAGGGGGAAAGTGGGTGAAGCATCACGTTTGCACGCATTTAATTACACACTTTTTGTGGTCTCTGTTGGAATGCGCAGTCACGCCTAATTTCACAAGTCTATTTCACATTAAACGACCCAGATATTTCCTGAATGGGGAGTTAGATTAGGTACCTGTTTCGGTCCCCAGATTAGGACACGTTTGCATAAGTTTTCCTGTTCATCTACATTTTAGTTGCTTAGCAGACGCTTTCATCCAGCTGGGTATTTTACTGAAGTAATTCAGGTTAAGTACCTTGCTCAAGGGTACAACAGCTGGGGTGGGACTTGAACCAGCAACCTTTTAATTAGCCTGCCACCTTGACCACTATACCACCAGCTGTCAAAATCGTTTGATTTGTCCCTGCAGTGGATCTTGTTATTCTGAGGAAATGGCTAGTATATTAGAACAAAGTTGCCACAAAATGTTAGATTAAATACGTTCTTGGTTTAATACAGCCTCAATCACGTATCACAAATATATTGTCAAATGTTTGCTGGCATATACTGTAAGTGGTATGGTAAACCTTTTATTTTGCTTTGTCTGGTTGGTCTTTATATAAATGTTTGAGACGCTGTCACATTTATTTTGAGGTCTCATTGGAGTAAACATGAGGTGTGTGTGTGTTTCTGCTTTGAAATAAGGGTTTCTGCTTTGAAATACACGGTAGTGCGGTTTTTTATTATTATATTGTGATCAATTGTCAAGTTTGGCGGGTGTGGAAAATAGATTTCTTAGAATTGGTCTTGTTCTGCAGAATGTAAAGTGTTTTTATATTGGAAGCAGATTAATAAATTAATTCCCATTGATTACAGGGTTAGGTCTTGTCATGCTCCAGCAGTTAGTGATGTGGAAATGACACTACTGTTTTCTGCTTAATAACAGGACCCGTTTTGCCCTTGCTTGTGTGTTTGGCTTTGTCTGATACGCGTTTCCTTGTGATGGAGTGATTTGGCAGTGTTTAAGGTTTTGGTGGTATTCAAGTTTTACAAAAAATTGTGAAATGAGGAAGATTTCTACTTGAATATGAATTGGATCATTTTTCATTCAAATTTTCCTTAAAGATCTCGGTGCCCTGATGATTTATTTTTATTTTTCTGGGATAAGTGTGGTATTTTAAAGGTTATAAGGTTCCTTAAGTCCTTAAATGTCTGACACACATTCGAATGCTTTTAGCAACTACATGAGACGTTTTAGCAACTAAACGGCTGATTATTAAGTTCCATTAAATGTGTGCTGGCAAGACCAAATTTACTACTATAAAATGCAGTCATGATGTTGCGTGGTACTGTGAAATGTGTGAGTGACCCAGACCAACATGTATGCATTTCTGTTTATCTTCCACAGAACAATCACTGCCAGCAAAGGTCGTGAAAGCTGGAAATCCTCGACCCAGGAGAGGGGGAAGGGTACGTGTCTTCGCCCCTTAGTCATGTTTAATATAAATGGACCCTAATTAAGTAGCTGTGTTGCCTAGTATAAACTTATGTTCCATTAGATGAGCATGTGCTGAAGGCTTGATGTTGTTAGGCAGTGGCACTGATGCTATCTGAAGTATGCCCCACCAAAGACTTCCCCCTGTTTTATGCAGCCTTTCCTCCAAAAGCACAGTCACCATCAGTGGTAAAGGTCCCTGCTTTGTTATGCAAACTGAATTAATTCGTAAGATCATGCATTATTTCCTTTTATAAAATAGTGTTGCGTTTGCATGTGTGCGCGTCCTGACAATCCCCGCCCCGCATCGGCGTTTCCCCACTCCCAGCCATAATGGAACTACAGCTGGGAAACATTCGCTTGGCGACAGAACAGGCTGATTAGATTCTCCGCCAGGCCTCTACTGTAGTAGCTTGTAACGGCTGTTTTAGATGGAAAAGTGAAGAAAATTAATGTGGCTTGTCTGTAAAGTCACACATTTCTTGCCTCTTGTAATTTGGCTTTGAGTTCTACTCATTTTTCCCCTAATGTGCTTTTTAAAAATTGAATAAAGAATGAACAATATATCCTCTAATTACTCAATGCCCTGTTCACTTCTGTTTGCATCTTGTCATTTGTTACAGGTTGGAGATTTTGTCGACGCCAACAACTGGCCAACCCCTGGCGAGATTGCAACTAAAGATATAGTAAGCCCCATTTTTAGAGACTATAATCAACTCCAAACACCCAAGTTTTTCGTTTTGTTTTTAAATTTGAAAACCCTTGGCTTTTAATGCCTTACTTTTTAGGAACCTACACTGTCAAGGAATAATAATAATGTTTTATTTCTTTGAAATTATTATTCATTATGGTTGTATCTTTGACCCTATTGCTTTTTAATGCAATATCTCAAGAGCCAATTGACAGGGTTTGTCATGCGGTGTCAATTTCGCCAAATTCCAGTGTGATCTGAATGTGCAGAATTATATAGAAGAGATGTCAGTTTGACCAGCAGGTGGCGGTCTAGACAAACGCTTCAGTTTTTAATTCTATGGTTCTTTATACGTTTGTTCATTAAATTAGTGTTTGTTCATCTTCTGTTATCATGTCTTCACAGTAAGTCTTATAAAATACCAGACCAGCTCAGCAACAGAACACTGGGAATCTACAATGTGCTGTATTAAGCAACTCTGAAAGAATTTCAATATTTAAAAAAATCTTAGGTCCCAAAACAGTTTGTCCAGGTTTTATTTCATATCAATCGGAGTAATTTTGTAAAATAATAAAGATTCCTAATGTTACTTGCATTCTAATCTGAGACAAAATTGCCTCTTATGTTTCTGGTTCTTCAATTGACTGCCGTTATGTTCCTCGATCCACTAATTCCTTTCCAAGGTTACATTATCTACAAAGTCTTTACACACTGTTCAAAAGCAAATGCTGATTTTATATAGTTTTGTGTTAAATAGTTTTGAAAGAAATGTAAATAATCCTGCATTGAACGAACCTGTAAAAAGCTTGTCAGTTCTGATGACAGAACTGGTCCAGGGGCCTTGTTTTGTGCCGTTAATGTTTCTGCTGGTGCAGAAGAGAGAAATTCACGGCTGTCTCTAGGTTTCTTCCTGTCCGTTTGCGTCTGACCTTCTGTCTGAACACTTCAGGCACCCAAGACGATTGTGACGAAGAAAGAATCGAAGGAGAGGAGAGACGAGGAGAGCAAGGAGAATCAGAAGTCCAAGTCTGACGACTCCAGTGAGGAGAAGAATGGGGATGAAGACTCTCAGAAATACGGCCCGAGGAAGAAAGGTGGGCCTCCCCAGCCCAGCACTGCCCGATCTGTCTTGCGCCCAATCCGCTCAGTAGTCGCCTAGTGGGGGTTTTTTATGCTTGACTACCTTGTGAACCAGGTGGTCTGTTCGTTCGTTTAGTTATATTGGAATCTGGTAGCCATAGTGGAACTGTGGCTGTTTCTTCTTTAAGAAATGTGAATGTATGTATAGCACTTATTGCCTTACCTGACCATAGTTAAATATCCTTTCAAACGCCTAGGCATGGAACTGTCCTGAGGACGGTCCAGAGAGATTTGACAAAAAGTGTTATCTTGTAAGGAACTGTGAGTATACTTCACAGGACGGACAATGTTTTATGTTACAGCATTCACACGGAGTCTGACTTGTGAGTAAGACTTGCAATGTTGTGTCCAATGCCCAGCTGTTTCACTCGCAAGTTAACAAAAATCGCCAACGAGATATCTTCTACTTCACCCTGATGGCGTGCTTGTACAGCCAGCAAGCCCTTTTGGAAATGGCAAATTTGTTTTAAAATGGAAAAACGCAAACACACTGGACTGTTAATAAGACTGAATGGTCTTTCTCATAGAACAAACGTGACTGAAATGAGAGAAGTTGGAGAGGAATTCATATGTGTAGGGTGAAGACTTGCATCTCAGGCTTCCCTCGCAGTGATGGTGTTCTTCTATTCTTTCAACTAGTTGTTTACGATGGCATCGAGTACCTGTGTAAGAATGGGAAAGCCAAAAGACGATGTGACGCTTACGGGCCCGTTCTCTCCCTGGTTTAGGAAACAAGCAGAAGTGGGTTCCCTTGATGATTGACGTGAAGCCGGAGGGTCCCAGGGAACGCACGGCCTCCCGGAACAACACTCACCAGAACGAGCCGAACAAGATGCCCTACAACCGCAGGAACGACCTGAGAGGTGCGATGTTCTGGGTGCAGCTAGAACCCTAGAAACCTGCCCAAACCCCCCACCCCAGTGTGCTCGGCTTGTCCCCGGAGCGGTTCAGCTACTGCGCGAAACCCACGTCGGTGTTGACATGTGTGTAACCGAGGCTTGCTTGACCGCCGTTGTAGACTGGCACAGTGGCAAGTATGAGCGCGAGTGGCGGGACGACCACGACGAAGTTTCCAGTGTGAAGAGCGAGGGGACCCCCTTTCGTGGCGGGTTCAGAGGACGTGGCAGAGGCAGAGGGCGTGGCAGAGGACGTGGCAGGGCTGGAAGCAGAGGTAATCGTGCCCTATTCTCACAGCAGTAACGCATCGCGACCGTTCTGTAGGTCTCGTATGCCTGTCGTTACCGTCCCCATCTTTCAGTTAAAAGTTCAGAAATGTTTTTTGACCGGCTTTAGTTTGTGTGCTGTGGGTCATTTTCAGAACGGTTGCCATAACGTTGAAACCAAGCATCCATTTAAAATGAACTTGCTCTGCCTGATTAAAAGCCCCGTGTGAACTTCAGTGGGAGTGTCTCCGCGTCACGCTAATCAGAGAGCCCAATTGTTTTTTTTCTCTCAGTGAATTTTGACTACCCGTATGCCTACAAGGCATACGATGGGAAGGATGCCCTGTACAGCCAGAAGTTCAACAACACCGTCACGTACTACTACGACAACATGAGCAGCAGCGATCTCTACTCAGTGGACCAGGAGCTACTCAAGGACTACATCAAGAGACAGATGTAAGTACTGAGGTTATGCCAGAAGTCGTATTCAATATCGGCGTTATTGGATGACGTAATGACGTAGCGCTCTTTAACGTCTGCGCTTACTGTAGTGACCTCTTCTTTTTAACAAGGCGATTGTGTCTCTTCACGCAGCGAGTACTACTTCAGCGTTGACAACCTGGAGAGGGACTTTTTCCTGCGCAGGAAGATGGATCACGATGGCTTTTTGCCCATTGCTCTCATTGCTGGTTTCCACCGCGTGCAGGCCCTGACCACGGACCTCCACCTGATTGTGGAGGTGGGCACCTTGCCGATGATCAACCAGCGCTTTGTGAATGTTGTTTGTGTTAGACCCATCACTGATTGCCACCATTATCATCTTTATCAAGGCAGACCTATGAACGATAGTTCTACATTTGATTCGAAGCTCACATTTTAAGTGATCTTTGAATTTATTTTTGGTCCTTTGGTCCTCAACTTTTACAGTGAACAAAGCAAAATATGATGCATTATTTTTTTTTCCTCATAACTGGAGTGAAAAGAATATTTCGACATGTTACTGAAATGTTGTTTTATTTGCAGGCTTTGAAAGACAGCAAAGAGGTGGAAGTCGCTGATCTCAAGATCCGTCCAAGGGTAGAGGCTGAAAAATGGCCGCTGCCTGGCTTTGCTGTTCTAGAAAATGCCCAGACGGACTTTTCCCAGCTTATTGACTGCCCAGAATTCGTCCCCCGCCAAGCCTCTGACATGCAGACAGGTGAGTAGCCCACATCTATCACACCAATCTTGACCAAGGTAAACACGATTGAATCAGACCATTACCAGTGGTCAGTAGAGGTGAATATAGGGTTGTCTAACGGGCAGTCGGTTCCAGGGTCTCCAAGGGTCTCCACTCCCTTGCAATCCAAAGGCGAGGACCTCAGCAACCTGAAGACGATGCCTAAGGGCCTGTCTGCAAGCCTGCCTGATCTGGATTCTGACTCATGGATCGAGGTCAAGAAGAGGCCGCGACCTTCACCCGCCAAACCTAGGGTGTGTTTACCATCTTTGACACAAACTCTTCCTGCTAGTGAGCACTCTGTCTCAAGCTTCGTCTGGGGTCTAACTCGGGCACCCTGGAAGAGGTGGCAGAGGCAAGGGCACTGTCCAAACTGTGGGCCATTATGGAGAATGCCTCCCACCCCCTCCATGACATGGTGGAGGAAATGCGGAGCTCCTTTAGCACTAGATTGATCACCCTACGGTGTCGGAAGGAGCGCTTCCTGCCATCAGACTTCACAATGCTGCACTGTGAGCCAGAACACTGGCACCACCAGTTTAATAACATTTGAACTTTGTACTACTTGCTCTGCAATGTTTTTTTGTTGTTTTCCCCACTTCTACCTTCCCATTGTCCTGTATGTATGTATTGTTGTTGTGTGATTATTTATGTTTTTGTGTAAATTTACCGCTGTAGCGTAGCAATTTCCCCATGGGGGATAAATAAAGTACCTACTTACCTACCTAACTAACTTATGATCTTCTCGCAGACCATTGAATGTAGATCTCTTGTTCCATAAGGGAGAAGAGCCCCGGTCTCCAGCGCTGGACCAGGACGAACCAGAAGAGTTGGACTTCATGTTCGATGAGGAAATGGAGCAGATTGATGGCCGCCGGAACACCTTCACAGACTGGTCCGACGAGGATTCCGACTGTGAAATCGACGACCACGACGTCAACAAGATCCTGATCGTCACTCAGACTCCCCCCTACCTACGCAAGCATCCAGCCGGCGATCGCACGGGCAATCACACCTCGCGGTCCAAGCTCACCGCTGAGCTGGTGAAGGTCATTAACGATGGACTTTACTACTATGAGCAGGACCTTTGGGGCGAGCCATACGAGCCCGAGTACGCCACCATCAAGGTGAGTCCCGGACATCTATGCTCGCTTGCGCGGAAACCGAGTCATTCTTTAGAGAAAACGAAGCGGCAGGCAGCTATGGGTTTCCATGGAGACGCTCACGGCGGGAAGAATGTTGGACACGCTAATGGACTTCCACTGATTGTGAAACGGTAGTTTTCTGTAGAGGTCACCGTTTAGTCACCTCCTGGCTGACGGTGACATGACCCTGATTTAAACCCTAAGATTTTTGGCTCATAGGGCTCAGCCTGCACTTGGGCGTGCGCCTTTACCGGGAGGCTTGTTAGCCCTCAGCTGGTTATTCAGATTTTGGCTACACCTGCTTAAGGCCAATTGAAAATTACGTGGCTGGGTAGTTTTCCCAGGTGATTCATAGCCAGTGGTTCCGTATACTGGGCCTGTAGGACCCCTGTGAGTGTAGGTTTTTTTTCTTCTTTTTTCCCCAGTTGAGTACCAGCTGAGGAGTAATTGAACAAATTTTTAAATACTTTAAATATGTCAATATGTGCTGTTTTGTAATTAAGTTGAGCAATTCTGATGACCTTGACTAATTCCCTAGTGCAGACAGCGGAGCTCTTGTTTAGCCTTAGTTAATAGAAATGTCATAAAAAGTATAACTTTTATAATTTTGTCGGTTCAGCTCTAAAATTACGTTTTTGTGCCCGTGTCTTTTGCAGCAAGAAGTTGAAAACTTCAAGAAAGTGCACCTGATAAGCCGAGAAGAGTTTGACTGTTTGACTCCTGAACCGCCTGTAGACCCTAACCAAGAAGTCCCCCCTGGCCCCCCACGCCCGCAGCAGAGTAATTCAATGTTTTAATGCTGTATTTGATGTATTAAATCAAATGGAATGTGATGATTATTTGTCCGAACATTGCTAAATAGTTAGTTAGTAATGCTTTGTTGTCTTCCAGAATAAGAACTTTTAAAATAATGATCAGTATAAATTTAGGAGATATTCATCTTTGATGGCGTGAACATTGGTTGTGTTGAGGTTTAGGATGGCAGAGGATCTGAAACGATTTAAAGGTTCCGTTTCCTTTTTTTTCTACGCAGTCCCCACAGATGCTTTGGCAAACAAACTTTTTGGTGTCCCTGAACCGTCTTCAATGGCTCGCTCGCTCCCGACCACCGTACCCGAGTCTCCTAATTACCGGACCCCTCGCACGCCCCGCACCCCGCGTCTAAAAGACCCCACTCAGACGCCCCGGTTCTACCCTGTGGTGAAGGATGGGCGGCTGGTCGATGCTAAGGTAAAGCAGGTTCCGGGTGTTGCGTTTTCCAGAGTGTGCGCACCGCCGTGTCACTGTGTAACTCATGCCCGTTCCGGCCTATCAGACGCCGCGCAAGAGGAAGACCCGCCACAGCTCCAACCCTCCAATGGAGTGTCACGTGGGCTGGGTGATGGACTCCAGGGAGCACCGGTCCCGCACCACGTCTGTTAGGTAAGCGCCACGGGCCCTGTCACACCGCTGTATCTGTGCTATGGACAACCCGTCCCGTCACACCGCTGTATCTGTGCTATGGACAACCCGTCCCGTCACACCGCTGTATCTGTGCTATGGACAACTCTCAAGGCGAATTGGCCAGATATTCCTGATTATTACATAGTTGGGCTACAGCTTTTCTTCAAAAAGTGGCCACTTCTGATAAATCTTCTCTGACTGGAGGGGGAAAACCGATTGGTTGCCTTATTAACAAATGTTTACGGTGACGTTTTTTAATCTTGCATCTGTGTAAAGTTTAGGGGCTGTGGACTGGGTCCAGCCGTGCTGAATCTTTTTAAATAAGTGAAACGATGTCAATCATACCATTTGTCATTTTATCACAGTAATCTTCCCCCGTTTTATAGTTTTAGTTTGAGAATACGTGTTGTAGGACTTAACTGTTATAGCCAGTTGAAAGCATTCTGTTGGAAAACTACAGAAGCAGTGGTTGACATTTTAATATTAAATATCCATTATTCTTCCTTCTTTCAGCTCAAACGCCAGCCCCTCTGAAGGTACCCCAGTCCTTGGAACCCATGGTTGCACGCCTCAGTCCCTCCCCAAATTCCAGCACCCTTCACATGAGCTCTTACAGGAGAACGGTTTCACGCAGCACGTTTACCACAAGTACAGACGTCGTTGTCTAAATGGTACGTATGGCATAAAAAAATTACCTCCGGAATTTTACTAACGATAATGGCTATCAAACAAGTATATCTACACCCAATAAAACTTATACTGAGATCGGTATTACAGAGACTTTTTTTAATTACAAAAAGCAGAAGTAAATTAATTTTCAGATCTCGCCAACTGCCTCAATACACTGGAAGGTATCATAGTCTTTCGCCACACAAAGCCTGCAGTCTCACCCTCTTTCAGGCTAATTGTGCTTGAAACAAATCTCCCATACCCAGAATCCCTCAGTTTAAAATTCCCTTCTAATCAAGTCATGCTAAGTTCCCGTTTGTCTGCCCTTCCTCCTGAAATCTGAGACATGTCTTTCCCTCGGTCCCAGAACGCAAGCGCTTGGGTATCGGTCAGTCGCAGGAGATGAACACGCTCTTCCGCTTCTGGTCCTTCTTCCTGCGTGATCACTTCAACAGGAAGATGTACGAGGAGTTCAGACAGTTGGTGGTGGAGGACGGAAAAGATGGGTACAGGTAAATATCAGCGGTGCTTAGTTTTCTAAAGGATTCCAAAGCATAGACCAAGTTACTCCGGCCACTGGCTTTTCAAAAAGTGTAGGCCAAAACCCGGCGAACCTGATCTCCCTGGCGTTCATCTGCTCTGTCCATTAGGTACGGTCTAGAGTGCCTTTTCAGGTATTACAGCTATGGGCTGGAAAGGAAGTTCAGACCAGACATTTTCAAAGACTTTCAAGAGGAGACCATGAAGGATTATGAAGCTGGTGAGATTCCTGCAGCTTTGCCCGAAATATGTTTTGTGCTGCAGTGGTCTTGCTGTGCTGATTCTAAGTTGTGTCCATTTTTATTTTATTCTTTTGTAGGCCAGCTTTATGGACTTGAAAAATTTTGGGCATTTCTTAAGTACTCCAAAGCAAAAAGCCTGGAGATTGACCCTAAACTACAGGAGTACCTAAGCAAATTTAAACGGCTTGAGGATTTCAGAGTTGATGTAAGTATAACTGTTTTTAAAATCCTAAACGTGTCTACTTTTTGGACTTGCACGTAGCTCACGTGGGTTTCCATATTCCAGCCACCAATAGAGGATGGAGGCCGGAGGAGACAACCCCCAAGTGGACGCCACACCTCTAGCAAACCCGTCGGCCAATCAGGCCGGATCCCAGTCCAGTCCTTGCAGGCTCCTCCCAGAGATGATGCCAAAACCCTCGGTCAGAGAGCACCGGTGTCCGATGGCAAGCCACAGAAGTAGTAACCCTTCTAAGACCAGCTGCCACTTACCTGATTTTTCATTGTCATCTTTTTGGCCACAGTGGGGTCCAAATGGTTGTGTAAACGGCGCAAGGAATTAAGGAATTTTTTTTTTTCCCTCTTGTGATGGAGAATCATGGCTCTTCCGTTTTAAAGACTAATTGTTTTTAAACACCCAACATTTTTATTGTGATAAGAAGACTGAAAGACTACTGAAAGGAGTACAGTGTGCTGATTTTCATTTAATTCCTGTCTTGCAAACCATGCCATTTATTCTTCTGTAAATTTTTGCTTCTGCTGGATGGCAGTTTTGAATCTTGGACCACCCGTTTGGCTGGCAGGTTACTACCATTTGCTTGAAGATGTCACAACCTTTCTAAAAACCTTTTTCAATGTTACCTGGAAACATTCTTTTGTCCAGAGGGGAATGGTGACAGGTGCTTTGAAAGTAAAGTTTACCTGACTAGTTTTGAGACTGGATAAAAGAAAATAATATAGGGGGCGGGAGATAATTTTAAGAGGAAGTTAGTAGTAGTAACAAGTCTAATTTGAAAGTTGCCTTATTTATTTATTTTTAATCTATGACCTCTTCTGTAATAGCAGCCTGCAACATCATTTGTGTTTCCGTGGGAACCCTTTGCCCCCTTTCTGCAGCATCCCGTTTACTTTTGTCTTCCAAGTGTTGTTCGGCCTGTCACGAATTCTACTGCTAAAGTTCCCTTGAGCACACAGTACCCAAAAAAACGTCCTGCATTC
The DNA here is from genome assembly GCA_025775045.1 of Hiodon tergisus. Taxonomy (NCBI): domain Eukaryota; kingdom Metazoa; phylum Chordata; class Actinopteri; order Hiodontiformes; family Hiodontidae; genus Hiodon; species Hiodon tergisus. The sequence continues at coordinate 348,566 of JAOVYW010000055.1, read as the reverse complement.
ATCATCCCTGCATATTGTAAAGATGACTGGAATCACAAATGTTAAATACTTGAAATAGATTTCAAATCGCGTTACACCTTAAGTTGCTGGTGCTATGAAATGGGTGGGGTTTGCTGGGGTGAATACCAAATTGGTGGGGGATGGTAACCATGTAGCCGGATATTGGGGCTTCTGTATCATGCGGACAACAGAAAAAGGGTTTATGTCCCACCTCTGAAATGAGGCTTTCAGCATGTCTCCTACCCCCAAGCAAATTTTCACATTATTTTTGGTTACCGTTGTGTGCATGAGAGTTTGGTTTGTTACGAACATGGTTACGTGAATTGACCTTTCCTGACATTTGTAAATTGGAGCAAAGGGAATTGGAGACCATTCAAAATAATACATTTTGGTTGCTCTTTGTTGCAGGGTCGTTTGAAAAGCTTTGTTTACAAACGCAGTGGTTAACCGATGGACTACTGGCGACAAATCATGTGAAACATTTCTACCATTTAAACTTTACACCAAAGTGAAGGGGCAAGGGGTTTCCCCCCCCCCCATGGTAAATTCAGATATTCCCTTGACTGTCCGTAAAAGCCATCCTGGCACAAGTGTGTTTGCGGAAATGGTCTCATGTTTAAACTTTGCATTTGTTTAAAACCTTGCAAGGGTGTTTTAAACATTCCCCGCTCCCCAAACGTTGGGCGCCGTTCGCTGAAGCTGTCACTTGTATGCAGTGTCCGTACTTTGTCTGATAAAATGGTGATGGAGAAATCAGTTTCCTTATTCCTTAGGCTTTTGAGGGGAGATGCCTGTACACTTGAATTCACAAGATTCTCTCACCCGTACAGACGGCAGCCTTTGGCCGTTTTACAGCGACGCTGCATCTTCCAGAGCGCGGGAGCCCAGGGTCTTGCAGTGTTACAGTGGAGGCCGCAGGGCTGGCTTTATTGCCTCTCCAATGCGCCATGTCTTTTCTGTGCCTAAAAGGCGCTAATTTTCCCTTTTCTGGAAGTGTGAGATGACCAACCTCAGTCCTCTTTACAGAGCTAGGAAAGGTCTGTTTTAGGCCAGGATAGACCCAAGGTTAAAACTCCATGAAGCCATATAGATAAAATAATTGTATATGATTGAGTTCATTGCCATTGAAATATTAAAACTTGTTGCAAATAAAAGCTGCAAATAAAAATGGAAATGTAAAATACTCGATTAATCTTGTATCATAACATTTAATATACATATCTGCTTTGGAGGCTGATGTGGTTCGCTATTAGTGTTCTTTGTAATTTGTAGTAAATATGCTTTTCATTAAATAAATGGCAAAATTGACACAAAACAAACTTTAAAATGCTAACACCAGACTCAATCTCTCCATTTGCTTGCCACTTATTTTTATAAACATTCAACATTGATGTTTGCTGGTAGCAGACGTGTCATTCTTGCCTCATATCTGTGTTTCTGTAAGGTTGGAAGTGACAGAAGTCAGGAGTTATTAGGAGTGGAATAGCTTTACCATGTGATTTATTGATTTATTCCTAATGGTCTGTTTTTACATAATTTTTAATTATTTAATTATATATATATATATATTTTTTTTTTTTTAAAGCAAAAGTCTGTCCCTTATTTATTCATTTAAAGACCCCCCACCCCCCTTGCAGTGATGTTTAGCAGCTGATCACAAATGTATCTGATGATATGGGTTATGATATATATAATTTTGCTGTAGGTAACAGGAAAAGTGTGCGTTCAAATGGAAAGCTTAGTTTTGGTTCTGAGGGTGACGTTTTCCAGTCACCTTCTTGAGCCAGTTACCATCTCGTAGGTTGGGGGTGTTAAACGTAGCATTTTAACATTTTTATGTATTTAATTTATAATGCATGTATTTGTTTTTATTTCAAGACACCATTCACATGCCCAGTCAAAGCTCTATTTAGACATTAAGCGTCCTCTCATGCCCTGTCTACACACTACTCTCGGCTGTTAGGGAGTAACTCCTATATGCAGTAAGAAACCTCTCACAGAAACGGACTAGCAGGAGGCAATTTGTGAGTGTATGATGAAGTATTTGCATATACTGGCATGACAAATGCATCAATATAAATAACGCCCCACGCAAGCTAGGCTGTTTCTTTAACATTACTTTCCATGACAGCAGCAGCAGCATTGTGATGAGATGCGGGTAAGGGATTTGGGGCCTTCGTCTATTTTTGGAGAGACAATGAGAGGTGGTGGGGGGGAAACTCACGGTAAAATGTTTGGCGTTACCCTTTTAACAGTGGCTCTACAGAGCAAAATCCTATCCTGTTTAAATAAAACCCCTGTGATGAGTGCTAGAGGTAGAAAATCCTTTGTCTCAAAGGCTGAATTATTTTTCCTCCTGTTGATTCATGCGCGTGTAAAGTAGCTTCGAGCTGGTAGTTTGTGAGTGCACATTGCTGCTACTGTATAAGAACCCTTTCGTGAGCAGTTAACCGTCAAAGCCCGAGGCCGGGGTGGGCAGTTTGATTCCAGCCCCACACCCACACCAAAAAAATCTGATGATTACACCTGACAAGTAAAGGTTTTTTTTTTTTTTTTTTTAAAGGGGAGGGAGGACCTACTGAAAGGGTTTAAAAATTTATTTAAGGAGTGGAATATTTTAAAAGATAAATGAGAGCCAGTAGGGAAAGATGATGAGGGTAAGGTTGGTTCAGTTTTACCTGCCTGGCTGGAGTCACTCATGGTTAACTGGATCGTACTGCCTTTAGGGAAAAGCTCTAGCTCTTCGATAATATAATATCATATTGTATCCTTTTTACAGGCTTGCGGTTCTGCACGATAAGCCACACAATGGCATGAAGCCAAAGAAATTCGCAATATCGTTCTGATATCATTTCTATGCAAACCTTTTTGTCGTACATGGCTTTGAATTCACACTCCGGGCTCTATGCAGAATTACGAATTGCATTGTCATACGTTGGTTTAACTTTTTCACTGGTGGCATGGTTTGTATGCGTGTCTTGCATAGGTGTGGTGGATTAAGTCTATTTTCATCATTCCAGCATTTCATGGATTTATTTATATATATATATATATAATTTTTTTCTTTTTTTATTCATAGTGTGGGTATAAATTTGTGCACAATAACTTGGAATGTTCCTGCAGTAATAGACTATTTTGAGCATTTTGTCTTAATTTGTAACTTTCTTGTCAATAATCAAATAAATTGAAAGGAATTGTTTATCTTTGTTCGAATTTGTTTTTGTTTTTTCATAGAATAATTATATTGTTTAAATTAAATATATAAATAATTAATTTTAGAATATCCTATTCGTAATATCACTCACCGCTACCTCTTTTACATTTCAATCTCCATTGTAGAGCCACTTATTTCAATTGTGTTTTCATGGTGACTCGTATTTAATTTTACGTTTCAGACTGCACAAGGTATTTTTCAGTTACAGTTTAAAGTGAACTCCATCAATCAAAACTAGTAGGTTAACTATCTAACGACCTGCTGGATCTTTCGTTTTCTGGATGGCTGTGTCTGCAGCTCTTCTGTCAGTTGGACACCAACCATTAAACCCAGAGAAGCAGTTTCTATTCACTTTCTATTAATTTTCAAAGAACTACGCTAAGGAATTATTTATTTAGGAAAGAAAAAACTAAACCGTTGACGAATTTGATAACTGGTCAATATACTTATGAAAGCGATTGTAATTAAATGTTTTCTTTAACTTAGTGTCTCATAAAACTGAGAATGAGTGTTTTCTTGTAATTATGGCATAATTTCTCAAAAATAAGACGTACTAATTAGTAATAATGAAAAGTTTATTATTGGTTAGGTTATAATTATAATAACTTAGAAAAATCTTTTCATTTTTTTACTAGCGGAAAGTACGGAATTACGGAAGGTTATAGCTGTCGCATAACAACATTATTTTGAGATAACGATGGAAAAGGGGGAAGTCCGAGAGATAAGCACCCTTTTTATTTCGTATTTCATGTTGTTCACCCTGAAGCCACACCTTCAAATCCTGGAACACGCCCAGAGCTGGGGGAGGGCAACTAAGGACCTCGTTAAGCACCTGAGTGTGGTCGAATGTTTGAATATTAATGTTTAACGAGATGTTGAAGAAGAAGGCCGTTAATTTAGGTTTCCAGACACCAGGCCAAATTTTTAAAACAATTAATTCACTCGGTTTTTAGTGCTTTTGTACTCTTTTTTGTACCAGTAAGAAGCATTGCTTAGCATATACGATTTATCTTTGAATTAGTATTACTTTAAAAATGACCTTTTATCTTATGTTGGTATGGTATGTAATAGCAAATAAACTTAATTTACAAAACATTTTAATAAAATTGTAGGTCTACTGTTTTCCATGTACGAAGCAACAATGTCATGTGGAAACGGCAAAAAACCGAAATGTTTGATATCTCGCTATCGATAGGTAGAGTGAGAGTGAGATTTCTTTGCGAAATAACTAGCTTCAATAAGAGAAATTTATAATGAAAAGTGCAGCTCAAGTGTACACGCTGTGTCACCTTTAGGCGTCGCTGTATGTCCAGAAATTATACATAACATCGTATCAGACGTACGACAGGGTGGAACAACTCCAGCACAGGATAAAAAATTAAGAAAATAATCTTACAGACAGAAGTGAGATAAAAGCCCAACGCTAAAGACATTTCCCCCCTCAGCTGACACAACAGGCTTAAATTATGTCTCCAACTAGCTGGGCGTAGCTTAAAGTAGCGAAATGAAACAATAGAGAAAAACATGCTAATAATTCAAGTTCATTTTTTAAGGGGTTATTTTTCTAGACAAAACAAAAAATGTAAAATGCAAATGTGCCTACATGTCAAACAAATGATATGCATAAAATACATTTTCAAAAGTAATTTTGCTTACTGTGTAGCTCAATATGGTTTCATATTAAAGGAAAACCCTTTATTTATTTGATATTTCTTAGTTATTGGTAGTTTTATGCAAATTATATCAAAGGCATTTTGTTATATTTAATACAATGTTAAGCAGACAGAACCAAATAAAACAACAACATAATTTACTACATTTTCTCAGTTGTAGAGAATTTTAATCAAAAATTTCAATTGCAGCCCTTGGTCCCCAGGTGGCGCTTGTTCTGTCTCTCCCAGGTACGTGTCTGCTTCAAGGGTGAGGCCCAGATGTGGCAAAGCTGTTAAGCACCTTTAAAAGGCTCTCAGACCCATTCTGGAGCTACCTTTGCTAGCAGGCTCCGTTGACCATGAACTGGGCAGAGGTCACTTTCCCAGTCTCCGTGTTTGTGCGAGAGAGGCCAAAGGCTACACGTCTGGGGGCTAATCTCAGGAAATGCAGGCACCTTTTCCACTGCTTCTCTCAGAAAAAGCGGCATAAATTCAAAGCATCTGTTACTGGGGGGACTGTATTTGGTCCAGCCTAGCTTTCTCAGAGCTCTTCATATGAAGTTTTATTTCTCCCATCCAAAAATGACAGATAATGAAAACACAGTATAGTTATACAAACACTGGTGAAGACCCAGGGGATAAAACAATAGCAATCATCAAAGATCTGAAGAGAACGTAGCCTGTCCCTCATTATATGGTCTGTGACCTCAGCATGAACCTCAAGCCAGTGCAATAACTCACGGTATTATTGTTTGCTTTACATTAGAGAGAACAAGATTTAATTAATTTCACAATGCCATGACATTCTTTTGTATATAAAGTTGCCCTTTGAAGGCCTTCGCAGGGTCGAAGAACTCTCAATTGTTGAATTTCTGAAAAAGGTTCACCTTTAATGAGAACTGAGTTGTAGACGTGCGCACAAGGATTGATTAAGCGGTTGGTTCTAGATTTTATGTTTATCTTACGTGTCGTGTCATGTATACAAATCATTTTTAATGTTTAAGAAAATTTACATTGCTATTGTAGTTGTTTGCAGGTTACTCCTTTCTAAATGCATACCATTATTAGCATGTTGAAAGGTAAAATAATATAAGGTTCATAACATTATATTGTGACATGTTTGGCTGTGACATGTGTACAGAACCTTGTAACTTTGTATTGCAGCATTTTAAAATCTACTGTAAATCAAAGGAACAGAGTTGGTCCCTGAGCACCACAACTCCTCTAACCAAGGAGAAGCTCTTAATTGGAGTAAAACTATCTGCCTCACTAAATTACCAGGATTTTTTACTTTGAGTATTGTCTGATTGAGTAAATCAAGTGGCTGTCTCTCATCGGTAGTTTTGAATTGAATTGATAAAATAAAGACTTTTTGGAATTTCCTCTCATCGCTGCCTGTCTATCCACTAAGGTCAGGATTAAACAGGTGAGGACCAGGTACACGATTCAAGTGAAATGATCCATGATTGGTTGTATTATAACATTAAGGATGCTTAAGCTTATACAACAAGATGGTATTTTTTTCAAATGACCTTTTCATGAGTTATGACCTTTTCATGTTATCTGATGAGCTTTAAAACCTTTCATACACCCTACACCACCCCCATGACATTATGAGCGCCACTGAGATGGGAACAACCAACACAGATCTTTTTTGTTAGAACTGTGCGGTAGCTGTCAAACCGGCAGGACAGCATCCTTACATGGGTGTTGTCAACTGCAGGTTGTTTGGTTTTAGAGGTGTCTGTGGGAGTGTCAATGACTGATTGACGGATGCCGTGTCAATTGGGAAGCCACACCAGTTCACCAGTGATTAGAGCAGAAAGAGCTGAGATCATTTACTCCTCACTGCTAATATCTAAAACAGGTTCTCATACAAAAACGCACACACGTTCAGGTTCTGTCTCTGTCCTGTCTTCGTCACGAGTGGGATAATCTTTTTGCGAAAGACCAAAGAGTGAGGTCCAAAGATATTCTGAAGCCATGGAGGTATGTCTTACACCTCTGGTGACTCATCTCTTGCTTGGGAAGAGATGAAGAGGAAAGCATCACAGCCCAAAAAGTGGGGATTAACATGAAATACTGCTATTAGAAACTACGGCCATCAGAAATGTTATATTTTATGGTCATATCGTTACTTAAAAGCCTTAAAATACAATATCCTGAGGTTATGCAACGTATTACTGTAAAGTACTGACCCTGCTAAACCCTGGAAATGCTGTAACCAAAAGAATATTTATTCTTAATTACTGTACATGTTTGATTATTGTGATGCAGAAGTCCAGACTGTACATGCATGCTTGGAAAAACTGAAGAAGTGAGGTATTACTGTGACTGACAAGCTAAATTGAGGATATCAAAGCATGTTAAGTCATCATTCCAAAATGTTTTCCTTTCCCGTTTGGTGCCAACAGTCGGAAAACTTGCTTTGCACAAGATGGGCCTCAAAAACTCCAGTGAGTGCAACTAATCTCTACATTTTCTTAGACTGCTATTGACAGCCAATTCATCACGTGCATGCAATATTAAAACAACATTTTTTCTGCTTATTTGTGGAAAGTCCAGCAAAATTTCTGTGTTTTAATGAAATGATGCAATGTTTTCTGGAAAGCAGACTGAAGGATGTGGTTTCTCAGATGCATTCGCCACCCAGAGAGAGAAGCCCCAGGATAGAAGCTGTCAGCGGAATGCGTACGTTTCAGCAGAACAGAAGCGAATATTAGGAGTGATGCTATAGTCACGTCCAGAGAAATCGTCTCATACATAAGGGCCAAAGGAACTATCTGATGGAAAGGTGATTTGCTGAAAGAATTCCATAGGCTAAAATCTAATAATAATAATAATAAAAAGGAACAGTCTTTCAATCCTACAGCCTTACGGAAACAGACTTAGCTTATCATTACGGAGCTGTCCTTCGACCGTATCGTGATAGTGATGTTTTAAAACATCTCTTAAAAGCAACATTTTAATTAGATAGGGGTGTCTATCCTACCTAAGTTTGCCTCATCCCTCAAAACAAATTCAACGTCAGATCACAGCATGTGGGTCCTGATTCATTCATGGTTCTGAGAGCCTTTCCCAGAAAACCTATGATTCTTCACCAGAATATTGGGTGTATATACACAATCCTTTCAGAGTTATTTAGTGGTGGTCCCAGGGCTGTCAGGACTGACAACGCTCATTCTTGAAATGAGCGTAATGACTCCTCTTTTAAAAAGGGGCGGGGCTTTTCTCTGCCACCTAGTTGGTAAATTGGCAGAAGATGTAATTAATAAACGCAGAGTTTAAAGTCAAAGAGAACAATGAAGGGTAGTTGGGATATTAGGTTAATTGGCTCAGTTAGATGAATGGTGGTTTCCTAAGAAACTTTCAGAAATCTCTTGTGCTGTTTGCACTTTTACTTTTTTTTTGAGGGTTTGGTCAAAGATAATGAGTGCGCTGCGTATGAAGTGAGTCGCACAAACTTGTCACAAAAGGGTCATTCAGAAGTATCTTTTTCATACTTTTAAACAGTTACATCAAGTCCAAAATCATTGCCTTTACAGGTACGGTTTTTAAGAGTGATCTGAGAATTTGTTGGTGGGGATGGATAATGAATAAATAATTTAACGTTTGAACTTTATTAGCACACTCTAAATGAGCCTATGATTTAAAAAAAACCTCTTGGTAAATGATAAACAAAGTCAGATGCCAGGGCCTTTTTCCTTTTAAGATTATTTACGTTTGCTGAAGTCCTGCCTTGTTCCTAACCGAATAAGAAACTAACAGATGTCAAGACATTGTCAGAACTTGGGAGGTCATAAGAGCAGATAAACCACTGTGATGTACTGCATACACAAAGTGAAAATATCCCTGCTGTCCATACCATCATTGTTCTATTTGTACCCATGGGTTTGCAGTGAAGTGATCTACACTTCCACTAAGATCTACAGATCTTCATGTTCTAATCCATCATTGCCGTTGTCCCCATTTGCAAGATTGCTAGCTTAGACCATCTGCAAGGCTTTTGTCTCAAGTATCAGGGATTCTCCTCCTAGAGTTTAGAGTTACATCCAATCATTCAGGCCTTGGCAGCATCTTCAGTAGCCCTCATCTAAAAGCCAAATCCAAGGGAACCCCAGTGGACCCCTCCCCCAGCCCAGTCCCATTTAAAGCACCCAAAACTGTCTAGACTGAGTGGCTACAGCCCATAATCTTTGCAATATCCAGTAAAATCAATTTGCAACATGATAGGTACAGTTCTCAAGTGAGTGAGGTTTGGGTGGATAGGCTGACAATGGACAGCGCATTTGACCTAAATTATCTCAGTCTCACATCTACACTGTAGTAGGTAAGGTTTCTGTAGTCCATATAATCTAAAACATCCAACAACTGTCATGCTTGTGTGACTGACAGTGTTATATAGCCCTGACAGTCACATGACTGATTGTTATTCAGCACTTCATCCAACAGAGTTGCATGTAGTTCATCTCTTCTGGGGGTTGCATCTTCTGACTTTGTACCTGTCGACATCAATGGTTGTCTGAAAATCGATTCAATCAGTTTTAGTATGCACACAACCTGTATTTGTCATTTCCAAATCTTAAGAAAACAAAGTATTAAATCTAAGGTTTTCGGCTCAGTATGACTGACTGGGAATGTAACATTGGAAACATCTGTGCCAAAGTCCACCACAGTGAAAACACTGTACATTACGCAGATTTCTCTCCACTTCGTGTTCTGTGCACACTCCTGGGAGTAAAATAATTCCATGTTTCTCACTGTGCATTTCTCTCCACTTTGTGTTCTGTGCACACTCCTGGGAGTAAAAGAATTCCATGTTTCTCACTGTGCATTTCTCTCCACTTCATGTTCTGTGCACACTCCTGGGAGTAAAATAATTCCCCGTCTGAGCAGACGAAGCATGGCCCTGGTGAAGCACCCATTGGCTAAAAGAACACCGGCACATGGGATGTCCATCATTTCAGGGGAGAGCTTGTGAGGGCATGGTAGAAAGCGAGCACGTTTCTGTCTTCTGTGCAGCAGAGTGAAAGTAAGGTGTGGGCAACTCACTCACAAACCTGCTGATGCAGTGGGAACTAGTGGAAATCCAGTGACCACAAAAAAATGTTTAAGTGAATGGCCCATCCCCCAAAAGACCCACCCAGTTAGGAGTTTCTATGGTGTTCTTAAACACAGGTGATTTTTCCCTATTCACTGCTTGTTTGGACAGCGCTGACATTCAATCCATTTAAATCTCATGCTATGGAAACAATTCTTTCTTCAAACACATGGTGGTCCTTGGCTGACTGAGATGAGAAATTACTAATGCAAGGTGTGACTACTGGCCTATGCGGTTACAGGCGTGTTCTCTCAGGGAAACGCAAACCTGCAATCACAAAGCCATCTGACGTCCCTGCAGAGATCAGCTGCATGAAGGGGGCAGGATCAAGGGAAAAGGTGGGGAACGAAGAAATCTGGACTCACTTAAAACTAAAACTAATTTAACTATTTACCCAGTTAATGTAATGTAACAGGTAATGTAACACTCTGTTAATACATTACAACTTTAACAGTAAATAAACTGGGGCTAATCTGTATTTCACTGACGTGGTGGTTTAAATACCCTTAAAGTTAATAATTGAGATATAATAAATGCAATATTGTTTTACACTATGTATAACTGTAAGGTAATTCATAATTCATAATTATGAAAATGTAAGTTCAAATTTTATGATTTTATTCACTGGTGCCTTATGTTTAAGTATTTTGTGAGATTCTGTGAGTGAGGGGCTCAGCAGAATGTTACATTGAAGGCTGACAGGCCTTGATGCATGGCCTATGATAAAACAGAGTGGTTCTCCTAAATGTGTTCCCTAATGTTATCCAGGCCACACGTCACGTTGCCTGTGTTTGTGGCAGACAGGTCACTGTCGTAAAAAAACATGTAAACACTCCCAGCTAAAGTTATTAAGTATCACTCAGCAGAAAGGAGGTTGCCCGTGGGCTGACGTCGGCCTGGTTCTCAGGCTCCACGCTGGGTTTAAAAGAGGGAGAGACTGGAATGCTCCCCAGTCACAGATAATGGATCACGGCTAGACGGTCCTCTGTGGAAAATTCTGAGACATTCTGAAATATTTCAAACTGAAATTTGAGTACTGTGGATGACTCTTGAGAAAAGGGCAACTTTTTCACTACTCTTACCTCATGGAGCCCAATAGGTGGCGCTAATCCTGCTTGGTTGGCTTACTCCTAGGGAAAGGTTCGACCATCTTCTCATCTTCCCTGTCATAGGAAAACCAAGCATGCCACTGTTTCCTGGGTCTGACAGATAAATATAATTATTGGACAGGAGCTCTGCTCGGTATACTTAAAAGTTCAATGAGGTAAAAATCATTGTGCTCGGTGGAAAAAGGTTTCAAACCATTCAGAGAGAAAAAAAGATAGCTATTGCCTATAACTCCCAGAATCCCCCTTTTCTCAATGAAAAATAAAAGTTAAATTCAGAGGACATCTTTTATATTTCTTCTTTTTTTTTTTAAGTGAGAGCAAAGGTAAAATTTAAAAATGTATTTAGATTTTATCATATTCATTAAATAAGCTGTAGGTTTGGAGCAATTGCCAGTCTGGAATATGTAAACATGGGATTATGGAATTCTGTTGTTGGAGTACAGCAATTCAGTATACTTGTGCATTATTACAATTTAGGCAACAGCTGGATCAATATGGTTTGTATTTACCCAGCTGATTTTTTTGCAATGTGGTGTTATCAGATCTGCCATGCAACCTGTCAGGTAACAGCTGAAGTCAGCTTTTAAGGTATTGTTGATAATGACAACAAAAATAAGTTGGAGGTTCAGCCTCCAACACAGTGGGATCTCTCAGAAGGTCGCTGACAGCTGTTTGTTGCACGCTGACGATCATCCACATTCTGACCATGTTCTGGTCTCCCTGTGACGATACCAGTGGTCCCTGATATTAACAGTATTTCAGACCATGCCATAAATTTGAACTAGGAACGGCGGTTTTACTAGGCTGAGTGTGCAAGCATGAGATCATACAGACTGGAGTGGGCCATTATTATGAACACACCATGGGACAAAAGACAAGGCAGTTGGTTGGTCTTGATTTGTAAGTGCTTGTATAACTCCTCTAAAGCCTTCAGTGTCTTCGTGGAAAATACACTCTTCTACACCAGTCTGTGATCCAAATACATAAACAGGCTGGTTTAAATTAGACAACTATGAATGAATGTGCTGTCTTTCTTGCAGAAACCCAAAATGTTGTAAAGACTTTAATAGATGGACAAAGATAGACAATGCACCACAGAGGCACGAGTCTGGGATGAGTGAAGGATAACTTGTGTTGGTTATTAGCTCAACAAAGAGTGGGAACTGGATCCACACATATCAATACAGATCAATGTTATGGACTGTGACCACAATTATCAGAGTTATCCACCCAGACTTCTGGACTCTCGTCCTCAGGCCCCTGTGGTTTTTTCGTTGTTGTTATTGGCTGGGCACACATGGCAGAATACGGGGAGTTGTATGTCTTGTCAGCTCTAAAAGCAGCACACATAGTTGGAGAGATCTGCTTGCTCGACCGTGCCTGCCACAGTAGTTAGGATTAAATGCTCCACATTGAGCTCTAAAACCGCAGGCTTAAATACCAATGCTGGAAATTACAGATAATCTGCCTATGAACTATTGTCAAGCAGAGATAAAATCACAATTAAATGACTAGCTATTGAAAGGGGAGTAGGGCATCCTTATCACAATACATTCCAGAGGGGGGAATTAGTCCTTAACTAATTTGACAGTGTGTTTCAGGACCATAGTTGTGTAGATGCTATCATAATGGTTTCGATTACTAAAACACACACTACGACTATACAGCAACCCATCACCCGTATGTTAATTTGAATTTAATTGTTTGAAAACAATCAGTGCTATGTAGTCTATTATTAAATTTGAGAAACCTGTCTTATAATTTATCATCATCAATTTCTCTCCTTCAACCTAGAGCTTCATAGATTGAACGCTGTTTGACACCTAAATTGACAAGCAGTCTCTTAATTATTAGCTGATATTAAGGAGCAATTGGATAATTTAACAAAAAATGAGAATTTTTGATTTTAATAGATTTTATAGATTTATTTGTTTTATGAATTAACTAGCCCTAGCCATCACCATAAAACTATTCAGAACAGAGTACGTAAGTTTGCTGTTCTTTATAGTATTTTCTTTTTATATTTAGAAAATTTTGCTTTACTTAATTTTCTTTTGCGCAGTTACTTTTTTCTGAGACATCGAACAGGAGTGAGAAGTTTTCCCACAGCATTCTGCAATATTGTCATAATTACCTGGCTACCATGAGTAATTAGGTATCTAGGTGTCCCCCCCCCAATATAAACAGATTAAAAGAAGCAGCAGCGAGATGGAGGATTTTGAATGGCAGGAAAAGAAATGTCAGCCGTTTGTCAGCCGTTGTTTTGGTGAACAGGCACTGCAGGCCGCAGACGGAAAGCTTCAACCTCCACAGGCTTTGAGTAGTGGGCAGCTCTCTCTGTGTATTCTACACGTGGGCAGCTCTCTCTGTGTATTCTACACTACCTTACGCATCAGCAGTGTTTGGACCTTCCGGGGAAGATCAGAAAACCCAAAAAAACTGACAAGACAGGGTGTGGTATTTTTTCCTCACTGGTATGAGGGTAGAAGGGTATCTTAGCAACGGCATAAAAGTGGAAAAATATTATTCCCTGTCATAACAGTCACATTTTTGGACAGTCTTTTGAAATATTATTTGAAAGAAATAATTTGGACTGCACATTTGAAGAATTAACAACTAGATGTTTGCTTCTAATCCACTCTGCAGCCAGATCTTCAGGGTCCCTAAATGGTCCGGAATATAAAGTAACAGGGCTGGAATTAAACAACATGGACTTTGGTGCTATACAACCCCAACCCCAGTTCTGTACGTATAGACCCTGGTGACTGTGTGTGTGTTTTAATGCAGAATTCCACCAGTCAACACTCAGAGCAAACCGAGCCGGCACCCTGGCGTGTCCACAGGTAAATCCGCCCTGGAGTGCTAAGGCTAAATCTGCTGCCCACTTCATCGAAGACAAAGGAAGGAAAGGCAGTGCAGGTCGAAAAAGATCCCTCCCGAAAAATCCCAAGTGCTCGGCTTTTCCAGCCAGGCTTAAGAGGCCAAACTCTTAGGAGGGGAGGGGAGGGGAAGGGAGGGGTGGGGAGAAAGTACTAAAGGCTGAATCCTTTGTTAGTAGGGTAGCCCCCCGAAACTGGACTTAACTTTGAGGCCTGTTGTCATGGCTGCAGCCGTCTGATGACGGTAACAGTGATGGAGTGATACATTTCGCTGGAGGGACACTGGGACATATTTATCAAACAGATTTAGCGTTTGACAGCAATGAGTGCCTGTCAATATTAAAATAACTGAAAAACATATAAACAAATCTGTATTAAAATGTACACCTAAAAGAAAATATTCAATATGCAGTATGCTTATCTGTCTCTCTTATTTACAGTAACCTGACTTCTCATTTATAATTTTATGCATACAGTTGTGTATTAACTGTAATAATTCCAGTTAAGCACCTTTGGAGTGCAAAGGCAGTGACTCTGTGTGCACAAGGCCACACCGCTGCCCAGAGCTACACAGTTAGGTAAGAGCTCTGTGCTTTTCCAGCATGAAAAAGCCTACACTGAGCGGTTTAATCTTACAGCCTCCTAGACACCAGACACCACTGTTGCCCAGCAACTATAGTAGTTTCTCTTGGCCTCTTCCCCCAAACAATGGCCTTAAAGTGTTTTGTTTCTTTTTGTATATTTCTTCAGCAGTCTGATCCTAGTTGTGTGGACAAACAGTCATGATATGCCAGATATGTCAGATGACTCCCCCATGACCACCTTGTCATCTTCCTTAAGTTAACTTTCTCAATAGACGGGATTAAGGCAACACTTGCAAAAAGTGCCTTCACAATCCGACGGAAAGCACTCAGAATCGAATGAAAACACTTCAGAATTCTTGTTATGTTATGACCATTTGTTTTTACTCGCTTGTCATCATGGTTTATGCAGGACAATGTAATTGTTAACATTTTTGGTAAAAGATTAGAAACAAAAAGACTTCTGGGAACTGAGAGGAAGTTTAATGGGACTTTGGATTTTTATAACCTCTGAAATCGGTGTTTTTGAAAGCGGAACCCAGTTAGAGGACTCTTGTCAACACACACAGTAATCTCTGTTTGAGCTTTTCTAATGAGTGCGTCAGTATGTTTAAATATTTTGAAGTGTCTATATTGCACAGACAATAAGTAATAAAGTAATGACGTATGCTGCCCCACTGCTTTGACCTGAGCTGATCTGAGATTTTAGGATTAGGCCTACCATACACTATGTATTTAGCATATTGTACTGGAACCAGTTCAGATAACCATATTGTGAATGTACTTTGTTGCACGTGGAGTCTGTGAAACTATCCACATGCCACATGCCACGTCAATCTAAACCACTGGAACAGGCAACTATGCCCTTTGGCAGACGGGTAATATGTTTAGTTAAATATGAAGACTACAGTTTTATTTGCCTTTAAGAGGCCTCTGAATGATTTTTTCGTGAAACAGAAACATGAAACTGAAGGATTTTTTATGAAACAGAGCAGTCTATGTAGACTTTCATCAAGTTAATATGATGTGCTTGATTGGTCATGTCATATGGAAAAACAGGTAATAAAGTCTACTCAGCCTTTTACCTATGTGTCTGGTCCGCATCAGTGTTCACCTAACAGGGTCAAAGGCATGTTTTCACCGTTAATGTAGTTTTCCTTATCCGTGTAAAACATTGTGGACGAGAGGACTTATCTGACTCATCTGATTCATTGTTAAGTGACCGACCGTGGCAGAGATGGAGAGACGTTAAAATCAACATTACCTATATTGATGCGAACTCATCCATATCCAAAACTGACAAAGGATAGTAATGCCTGAGAAGGCTGCACAGCTACACAAGGTTTGCTGCAGTTTGGTGGTTAAAGTGTTATTAACACTTACTGAACTCCTTAAACATTAAATCTGAAATTTGATTTGTATGTCTATTCTCACAACAAAATTCTTCTGCAGAAAAAAACGCGGCCTCCGTTTCCCACCCCCCTCTGTGACACTCGGAACTGCAGACTGAAAATAATAGCACAGTAGGGTATATCCTTGAGCCAGGTACCTAATTGCTTTGGTAAATATCCAGCTGCATAAATGGATGAACGTGGAAGTTTTAAGCCATGTGAGTCGCTCTGGATAAAAGCGTCCCCTTAGCAACTCAATTGTGAATTGTAATTGGTTGATGAGTGCAGTGAGAAATACATATATGGGCAAAAAAAGTTTGGTATCCAACTATCAGCCTTTTCATGGTTGTTTTGACTGGCGTATGTGGCTTATTCTGGGAGCTTAACCCAATGTGATAGGACAGTGGGTCGAGCGCTGCGCTGAGCAGAAGGATGTCTTCAGCCCCTAACTATCATCGGGGAAAGGGGTCTCAAGGACCCAAGTGCACCCTCTTCATCCTTCTCAGGTTCGATCATCACCCAGGAAAAATAGCTGTGCTGTGTCAAACTAAGAAATAAAGCACACTAATTACAATAATATTTGTGACAGATGTAATAAACAATTTGACTTGTATCTCGGCCATATACGTGTGTAAATGTAACTTTGTTACAGCCCCTAATTTAAATGAACTGTATTTAGCTCTCTCTCTCTCTTTTTTTAAAAACTCATGTGTTATGCCTTTGTTTATATTTCGCTGGGTATTTTAGCACTTTTGCCCTTGAAAAGGGGGTCCTTAAAAATAAAATGGAGCCTATGAAGGCTTATTGAAAGGCAGGCCCTTCTCTCTGTATAAACACCATCTCCAGAATGGACTAGGCGCTTACATAACCTTCTGAAACAAACACAAAACAACTGTAAGTAGGATTGGGCCTTTACAATTGTACTTTAAAGCATATCATAAACACTACGTTTTTCTCACTCATTTTCTCAAGCCATTTTTGAATGACCCAATTCAGGCTTTGTCTTTCCAAATATTAGCACGCAAACTATACCTGTTAACAGCTATACAAAAAAACAAAAACAAAAAAACAGTTAGTCTAAAGGTTTGCCCGTATTTTTCAGATATTCTATTTTACCAGAATTTGTAAGAGCAATTAAGGTCTGGTGAACCATAAAGAAGATTTCTTCTTTCAGAAGACCTTTGTGTTCAACAAATGTCACTTTCTGTCTACATCTAAATGCTCCAAAAGTGATCAAACATGGGAAGCATTTCAGGGAGAACATTGCTTTCAATTTATTTCAGTAAAAATGGCTTAAACGTTCAATCTTCTACTATGGGCTGAGAATATAGCGAGTTCTGTCATCATGGCGGGAATTTACAGGCTCGGTGATGGTGAAATTGTACAGTCCAAGTTCATACACGTATCCTGTGCTACTATGATGATAATTACCCAGAAACCTGAAAGGGAAGAAGTCAAACTTAAGCCTGGTGATTAAGTGCAGATGGCAGCCACGTGAGTGACAGGCGCCCCTTCCTCTCTCTCTCTCTGCCGGTCGTGCCAAGTTTGACTTGCCTGTGACCACTTCAACCAAGCCTAGAGGCAATTAAGGCTTTTGTCGTGATTGACTTTTTCCCTTGTCAGAGACAGCCCCCACCCCAAACACAGTCTCCCAAACACACAAAAAATGGCCTTCTCTGACTATTCTTATCTCCTGCCGAGTTTAAATTTTTAAGCCAGGTGTGTCCACATGGCAGTGTGTGTCAATGCTTGTGTCTGCTTGCTGTGCGGATGACAGATGCGCGACCCACTGTGGACAGAAGACAAAAAGGCATTCTGAGAAAACCTTTGCTGAGAAAACACAGGACAGGTACAGAGCCAAGGGACTGGATCACGGATCACCCGACAGTGCCAAAACACCACCAATTACTCAGCTACTTCACCATCGATCTGAGCCTATCGATCTGAGCCTGTCGGTCTGAGCCAATCGAAATCTTAAAACATTAACACCAGATATCTATTGTGTTATAGATTAAATGTATTATTATTATTATTATTATTATTATTATTAATAAGCTGTTAAATTGTTTCTTGGAGCTTTTGAGTTGTGCATAGCAATACATAAGTAAACTAAATAAAATTTTTATTATTTCACCTAACCATAAACCAAACACCCAAACATACACACACACCTCTTCACAGTCTGTACAATGTTGTTTTCAAGATGATTTCCTCTTTTTCCTCCTTCACTTCCTTTCTTTCAGTCTCTCTCAAATTCTTTCGTTAAGCATATCTCGTCCCCAGCACCTTGATGTAGGAGAGACCACGCTAAGTACTGCCAATGGATAATGTAAGTTGTCGCTAACACCTTGAACATGTTTACAAACTTACATTGGCACCATACTTTAGGTGGCAGGACACATCTTTTGTATTGAAACTGTCAGCCGTAAAAAAAAAAAAACTGATCAAAACCCTGCCCTGGAATGTGGAGTATGGAATTGGGTCTCTGTGTCAAGATTATCTGCTATTCAACCTTCCTTGACACTTACATGTCCCTCTGTGCCTTTTATCTAGCGCTTAGAGGAATATGCAGGGAGCACCGAGTACTGTATTGTCCCTGTACCACAAACAAGATGCAACAAAAAATATCAACCTGTGACCCACGTCAGTAGCCCATGTCAGTAGCCCTAGTGACACAAATAATCTTTATCATGATAGATTTCAATTCAGTGGTGTTAAAAATCTGGCCATATTGATGTTAAACTGTAAAAAAAATGTACTGAATATGATTGGGAATGAGAGGTACAGTACTTATTTTAAACGTAGCATAGCCCAGGCTTGGTAAAGGTTATAAAAAACTTTTGGATTCTACAGGGTTTTTTTTCCCATTCATAATAAAATGTAAATATTGTGGCTTCCCCCCCCCATCATTCCATGCCAATAGGGCACAACACCAAACCATTTCACAATAGTGCTAATTCTTCACCCCATATATTTACTTCTTTACGTTGCACAAGCAGGTACCCTGGCCCTATTGACTTATATCTCTCCTGTCTGAACCAGAGCGAGGTGTACAATTCAATCAATTGTATACTGTTTGAAAGAGGATTAGATATGTGTGGTGGATCAGTGGGCGATCGGGGGGCAGGGGGGTCTCCCACCTGGGGGTGTCTCCATCTTGCAAATTAGGGCCAGGTGCAGGATGTTAAAGAGCAGCAGCCGGTCTCCTCGGGGCTGCTTGGGGTGATCCCAATAAAGGGTTACGCAGTCAGGATGTGCGTGAGCCGAGCGGTGTATGACAAGTGAGGTTTGAGAGTGCGGAAATTTCCAGTGTCTGGGTCCATGTCCGTAAAGGGCAAACGATCCCGTGAGATTGTGTGATTCAAGTCAATCCATTAATTTTAAATTTTTCTCTCTCACCGTACTCCATACTCACTTTCCTTCCCCCAAAATAGACTTAATTGCATTCATATGAGGGTTGCGAGATTCCTCCACTTTGGGATTTTGGGAAAAGTGACAGCGCTCATGTCAAAGCCAACCTCCAACATGAATTAATCATTTAAAATCTGCCAGCTGTAAAATCCTGTCAACTGTTATAAATAACAAAACATCAACAAAGATAGTAGTCTGGTTTAGTTTTTTTTTTGTTAATTCATCATCATTAGTACAAGAACGAAAAGCTTTGAATGAAATATTCAACATTTTACTGACGAAGTCACAAAACTTTATCTTATTAAAGACCGAAGATTTCAGTCAGGGCTCTGGTGTATGAGTACCCCAAAGCCTGGTGCTCCTTGTCAAGTTGGTATGTCTTTTTAATAGCCTCGTTAAAGAAGATTACTTTAGCTTGGCATCATCTTCCCTCGGGTGTTAAATGACTTATTTTAAGACAGCCGTTGGGGTCATGTTAACCTTATAGATGTGAATCAGCACGTAACTCCTTTTCACACAAACTTAACATAATGTGCTCCTACCTGAACACTTGCCCAGGGCTGTGTGTGCATCCCAGATTTTAGTTACAAAATTAGATAATCGTTCATGTATGTTTTAACTTTTAACTTAATATCGACTTGTTTTCTAACATTTTTATTGGGTGTTTGGTTGGAAAAAAAACCCAAAAAACATGAAGTATTCTTTCAACCTAGTGTAGTGTGTATTTAACAACCTAGTGTAGTGTGTATTTTCAACCTAGTGTAGTGTGTATTTAACAACCACGTGTAGTGTGTATTTAACATGCAGGTACAACAGGTTTCCTCAGGGGAGGAATGCCTTGGCACCCTGGGAAAAAAAATGTCATGCGGTAATGACATATAATTTTGTCTTTATAAAATAAAGCGAAAATTTGACTCACTTTTCTAAAGCCGAGAGTTCAAAAGCACAGTTCAAAGAAAACTAATGCAATAGAAAAACATGAGAAAAATATAATGAATAGATAATTAAAATGTAACTGAAAGAACTTTCAAGGCATGACTGACTCATTGCCATTGTTTTGTACAGAAGTATCAACTGAAAGATTTTATGCATTTGTGTTTCAGTTTTCTTAGTTCAAAGATTTTAGTTTGTTCAGTTTTGTTGTTGACATTTGAAGGTAGAACTTTATTCTGTACTTTTATTTAATTTCAAAAAAATATTTTTTTTTTTTTTTTACTTAGCCTTACCAAACGCTTTTGTCCTGGGACCCCAGTATTGTATAGTCCTTTTAGTGTTTAATGTTAACGTCTGGCCACAATATCTTTTACAAATTGAATTTAAAAAAAACTAATTTTAATAATATTTTGAATTACGAAGTCTGAATGAGCATATTGTCACATTTTGAATAGATTACTTCCAAGTTAGCTCGGCACATTTAGAACTACAAATAGCTCAAGGAGAAAGATCAAACTTTGAGTTTGATGATGAATTGCTCTTGTACAAAGGCCAATCGTATAAATTACCTGATTGCCCTCTCTCTGGTTATTGGATTTCATGAGAAATGCGATATATCCAAATATCTTCAAGAATATTGTCATAATTCATAATCGCAAAAGCCATTTAAGGAATTAATCTTGTCACCTACAGAGACCGCCATCTCACAAACTAGAGGCATCCATCTCATAGCACACCAATGCCCTCACTGGCGTCCAGCCCCAATGGCCGGTTCACGTGGAACGATGAAACTATTACAGAGAGGACAGCTGGGTTAGGTCACAGGAAACATCAGACTTGTGAAAAGAGCAGGCATGCTCCAGACACAGACAATGCCTGCAATTCACTCACCCGTTTGGTAGAAGTGACTGTCGACAGAAAGGCAGTCACAAGAGATACCATGGGCCCATGTGGAGAGCCCAGAGTGAGAGACAAGAGTGAGAGCCCAGAGTGAGAGCCAAGAGTGAGAGCCCAGAGTGAGAGCCAAGAGTGAGAACCCAGAGTTATAACCAAGAGTGAGAGCCAAGAGTGAGAACCCAGAGTGAGAGATAGTGAGAGATAGTGCATCTATGGCCAATGAGGAAAATGCGTATTGAGTGATTCAGAATGTTAGCTTACATAATACGAGATCAGAAGTTTGTCATTCCACAAACACAAAATGCCATTATGGTGCATTTTGGCTAGATGTCTAAAATGAAACAAAACTAAGAGTAGCCTATCATGAAAATACACAATTGCACAATTTTTCCTAATTGGTACCACCAGTGGTACACAGTTTGAGAACCTCTGACCTAAATTTTTGCATTTAGAAGGGGGATTGATCTATTTCGTTTTGGATGGACTTTGGGACCTTTTTTCGCCCCTTCTTTATTTGACATTGAACGGGAAATGCTTGAGTGGTGACCCATACAGGGATACTGTTGTTCATTTTACATGGATACATTTTTACATGTACATTTTTACATGGATAAATGGCTGAGGTCAAAGCCATTTAGAGGTACAAGCAAACGTTAAGTCAGGGCAAGCTGAAGCAGGTTAAGACGCTTCAGGGCTGGCAGTCACATCATCCCTTCATCCCTGGGTCTGGTGATACTTTTTGAAATCCTGTGACTGAAATATCATTACTATTGAATTAATTGTATTGGGACAGTTCTGAAAGGAATGATAACGATGGTGGCGGAGTTCCTTAATGCTACCATTGACTTTGAAGAGATCCACGACAGTGTCAAAGTAAAAAAATCTGTTTTTTTCAAGGCTTCCCTGGGATGTTCTGTGAACAGAGAGGCCAGCCTCTGTTGTATGTGAAGCAGCAATGTTCGGACATAGAATTAACAACGGAAAAACTCACTGGCCCCGTTGGGGAGAGCAATGGTGGAATATATCATCATAAGAGGTGTGAATGGAAAACAGCTCTCCGAAGTGAAATCCAAAAGCACCCCACCCAACGATCCACTTCTGCTGCCATACCCCTAATGCGAGTGGTATCCCTAGAAGAGCTTTGTCAAATTCCCATTGCGTGTACTCAAAGCCTTAAATCAGCTATGGGAGCTCTTAGCCAAACCAGGTGAGCAGCTCGACGCAAAAGTACTCCAGAGCCTTGGTGCTGGCAGATGTAAATTCACACATGGCTGAGGGAAGAGCGCAACTCGCTTATGCGTGGGCATGGGACAGTGAGAACCATGGAAACACATATCATAGCTGTCAACCACCTGGCCTTCCCTCTCATACGCGATCCCACACAACGCTGGGAAGAGAATGGAAAACAGGAGGAGCTTATACACAGCTAGAATGGAGTAGCGAAAGGGGGCCCCTAATCCGGGGATCTGACCCTTAGCCATCGGTTCTGGATTCTCATATGAAGCACTGCACTAATGATCAAAGGTTCTCAAGAGTGACCACTTTGGGCTGAAATATTGTCCGGTGCCAGAAGTTCAACATGAACTGAGCAGCTTAAGCGAAGTGCAACTGACACCTTTATCTAGCAAAAAGCAATTGTGTCTCAGCCTCCTCTTAAAGGGAGGGGAAGGGAGGCTCGGTTCTGAGTCATGCAACTGTGTCCTATTTTGTCCCATTGGGGCTTAAATATACACTTTCTGACTCTTAGCCCCAGGACAAGTTCTGCATTAGGAATATCCTTAGAGTTCATTATCCATAAAATAAAGGACGCGGGCTCACAGAAGCCAGAATAAAAATATTAAATGCATAGAGCAATAAAAATTCCTCTGTGTACATTTCCCAAATGAGGGCCAACAACACGTCCAGTATTTTGTATTTGTTCTGCATTCAATTCACTGTTGGAAGCCTGAAGGGATGGGAGGCGTGGCACATCATGGGCAGTTTTCAGAAAATGCGCTCCGTGCAGGTCTTAGTCACATGTACAACACACCCAACAGCAAACATTAACATTCACACGCAACATTGGTGTTATTTGAC
The DNA here is from genome assembly GCA_025775045.1 of Hiodon tergisus. Lineage (NCBI taxonomy): Eukaryota > Metazoa > Chordata > Actinopteri > Hiodontiformes > Hiodontidae > Hiodon > Hiodon tergisus. Next base: position 325,322 of record JAOVYW010000055.1, on the reverse strand, counting down.
GCGCATTGCATTGTTTGGCAAATGGTTCCTTGGAACAAAACCAGTACATTTCAATGAGCTGTGGAGCAGGTCGGTTAACAGCCCCTCTCATTAAGATGGTCTCAGAATATGCATGTGCGACACGACTGTGGAATCATGGGAAATCTGTGAGGCTTTGTGATTACGTTAATGTGCCGCATCAAATCAGTGGTTCACGCAAAAGTTTTCACTTTGTGGAGGGTAACCAAAAAACATAATGTCAAAGCGTTAATTACAATATAAACCAACCGTACGATGTAACATACCATCAGGCTACAGTAATTGATGTACTATAATGTTGAATGTAATGTTATCAGGTATTATTGTGATAAAGTAATGATAATTACCATCGTTCTTCCACTCGTTATCATCAGCCTGCAGGCTCCAGCCACAACAAATGCACCCATTTATTTATTACAGCATGGGCAGAATAAGATAAGTAAGCTAACTACATAGCCTAGGAGTGCCGAAATGTTATGATTATCATGATGCGGCATACTTACACAGTAGAGCACAGTGCTGAGCACAAACAAAAATAGACACAAGTGCTGTAAATTTGAAACGATTGACAAAATCTGTTATGTTTGAACCCTCAAACGTTTGGTTTGAACATTTGACTCAATTGGTAAAGGCGCTCCTATGATTTACATTTGCGGTGTCTGATCCGTATCGTGTCCTTGGCTGACTGTGATGGAGGAGTGTCAAGTGAAGAATCACAACTGCTGCCCGGGCTCGAGTCGGCAGGATTTCTTTCGGGCTTCGCCACATGGGGACGGCTGTCTGCCTCACAGGTGCCGGCAGGTTTGCAGAGCCATCAGAAGGGGACAGCTCATTCCACCAGTCAGGACTGAACCTGGCACGGCCTGCAGTGGGTAAAATTACAGGAGGAGGCTAGTACTATTTCCATACTCTCCCTGTGTGTGGTGGCAAGGTTTACAGCGAAGAGCTGAGATACGCAGCTGGCAATTCCAAATAGAGTTTGACATTTTTTTAATAATAATAGTAATAACAGTAACCAATTGTTTTCACCTGTTGACATTAGAGCTACACGTTTCTTTTCTTCCTGTCCTCTCCTTGGCAGGTCAGGTTTCAGTTAGTCTGTTGGGCCACAGAGAATAACGCCTTCCTGCTGCATGACAAGACTGAACCCGATGCGTATGCCTGACAAACCCAGAACTTTTTTCTTTTTCATTCTCTGTTAGAACAAGTCCGCTTGGGTGAACCTTGCTGTAAGTGCCAGAGCCCTCCGGATCCTCTGTGCATTATCTTTTCATATGCCTCCGAAATGCTTTTCGGGGACATTCAAACAGACCCCCTTTCATTATTTTGAAAATCACAAATGGGTCGGCATCAAGCTCTGTTCCTGTGCCAGGTACGAGAATTGGAGTCTCTGCCTACGTTGTGGTGGGAACATCTCCAGCCCTTCCCAATGAAGTTAAACAGATGTCCTCCATTCAGTGCGCCCCAGCAACCAGAGCCAGGACATGTTTCTCTTCCCTTTCAAGTGCTCCTCTTAATTACACCATATTTGTGTGAGTTTTGTCAGAAGCCAGATAGTAATAAAAAAATGTAAAATACAAGGTATAGGCGGTTAAGTGCTTCTTGCTAAAGACTCTCTGAGCAGGTTTATAGGGCCAAGTACTATATTATCTGGTCATTAAGATAAAAATGCAACAGTTCTTCATTGCTTTGGCTATTCTGCTCTAATTCCCTCATCTGGAGCATGTGGGACATGCCCGGGTCATGTCTTCCCCAACCCAGTCTTTCGTAAAATGACCTATTTCATCAGGGCCTTAATTATATACATAACAATACAAATATTACAGATCGTATAATTATGAAATACTGTGTAAATCAACAAGCAAATAGACTTGGCCAATCCCATTCTTTTTAGGCAATAAATCTAGGTATAAACATAAATATATAAGAATATGAGGGTAAACAAGCAATTTTGTCATTTCTTAATCATTGTAAAGTAATGTGTGCCTAACCAGCTCCTTTTGATGTGTGATGTCACCATGCAGCTCCTGTAACTATTTCTGGGTCCCCCCCCCTCGCAACGCAGCTAACACACAGCTTGCCCCACGTCCACAGGCGAACTCCCCCAACCTCGCTCCGCGTTCCCTTTGTCTCCGTGTTTGTCAGAAAGAATTTCTGTGTGTATTTCTGAAAGTTTGATGTTTGCGTGATAAATCTTCTTGTCAGGGTCGAACAAAATACAAACGGAGCCCGCATTGGCCAATTGTGGGCTGCCACAGTTATGCTTTCGTTTCCATTTCTGAGAAGATGCTTGGACCCTAAAGATCTCAACAGTTATATATATATATATATACACACACATGTAAATACATATACAAATATATGAGCACACATATTTGCATGAAGCTTGTTTTCAGAGTAAAATCCTTTTCATCCATTTGCATACAGAGAGGGAGACTAAGAACCTGTTGACATGAGATGAAAAGTGAAAGAGCATGATTGGGCAGAACGATGTCATCCCAGAGATGACACTTCACTAGATACTATAGCACCTGGCCACACATTTAGACTTGAAGAGCTTTGATAAGATTTTGTGGTATTGCGTAACAGATCTGGAAATTCAGTAATAAATCGTGAGTTTTATTTGGCAAAGGTTCAAACACTATTTTGAAAATCTTCTGCAGCATGAACGTCCAGGATAGATGGTTGGATTGAATTGTTTGCATGCATTGAACCCACACTAACCAGCAGTAATAATATATTTTATCATCGGTTTTTGAAAGGGCAGACATCGACTATTCTGCCCTATCTTCAATTATCACAGTGTCAAATGGCTGATGGGACAGGCAGAAAGGAGACTCAGGTACAAACCATGGCAGTTTAAGCACTTACAGAAGCCAGACTTTAATCAGTCCAAGGCAAGTTGAGCTTGAGAAAAGGAGGGGCCGCACTCAAGTTTCATTTGTTGATTGCATTGGAAAACGCAAATTAAATTGATCTATATCAATACAAATGAATGCTTTTTTTCTGACTGAATTACCACACATCCCCCCATATCATACTCTTATTTACTCAATTAGAGGACCTGCCGGAATGGCCTGGTGACCTCCGAGAGGGGCACCTCCTTCTCCCTCAAGGGGAAGAGACAATGAAACTGCTACGCCTCTGGTATGGCACTTAACTCTTTACGATGATTGCGTAATTAAAGCATTTTCCGCGTAATTATCCCTCCGCTTGGCTGGATTTATCATTCTGCAATGCATTTCTTCACTGTGGAGAGCTGATGACACTCAGAGGATTGTTCTGTGGTGGTTTAAGGTGTCATTAATGTTACACATGCATGGGGGAGGAAAAAGTGCCCTCGGCCATCATCTCACTCTTCCAGGTCTTTCCACTCCGCAGCAGAGCACTGTGAGCTAAACTGTGAGCTTCTAACTGACAATTGTTTTGTGGGGACTTCTTAAAAATAGTTTGTAAAAGCACGAAAAGTCGATCAACCTTTACATGATCCATGAAATAATAATATTATCAATCATCTAAAATTTTTTTACAAAACTACATTTTTTTTTTTTAACCAAGGCTGACATTAAGGAAACAATTGAACAATTATGACAAGGTTTTACTGAATCTGGCTTCCCACAGTCTATCATTGGGCTCGGGTGCAAGTGAATAGCCAAAACAACAACTGTTTCCAGCAAGGATGGACCGATTATCGATGAAGTTGACGTGGTGGAGTGTAAAATAATTTGTTTTGTATTATGAATCAAGCATTGCACAAAGATTTCAGATATTATAAGTGCTTCCACCCATTATTTTACTCTCCACTACATAATAGAGCCATATTCCAAAACATATTTTTATTACATACTGTGTCTTGCCTTATGCAACAAATAAAGGCCTTTTTAAATAATTAAATAATATAATAATAATTTATATCACTGCCATCACTGTTATTATCATTACAGTTGCTACAGCAAACATTATGATTATCTCAATTTAATAAAGCAAAATTTTAGGAATTAAAATGTTTCAACTGATCATTTTAAATTATTATTTTTTTATTTAAAAACTAAATAATAATTTTAAAGTTACATATTTAGGACGGTTTGGGGATGGAAAGACTATGTAAATGTAACACATGAGCTAGTTAATTGAAAACAAACTATTCCTGAAAATGATAGAAATGACTATAATTTGCCACAAACCGATAATGAAATTATTGTTTATATATATATTTTATCATACTCTGTGAAACTACTGACTAACCCTAACCCTCTGTGCATCTATTACAAAACGGCAATCTGATGGGGTCTGGGGATAGAATACAAAGAAAATGACTGTGTCAAACAAATAAATGTATTAAAAACAAATCTTTCAAAAGAGAATCAAATATAGATTATATTTTACTAAACAGTTAACATGAAGTAATATTTGGCAGAATAGGTTCGACGAGTACTTAAACTGGTAAAGTGTGTAAATATATGGACAAAAGTAAAAATATGATTAAACGAATATAACACCACACATCCAATAAAAACGAATAAGAACTGTAAAAGTGGAAATTTTGTTTTTGGACTAGCCTATATTAAATGCATTTATACATGGATAAATACATTACTAGATTTGATGCGCCGGGGAGACCAAATCAAGGTTCATCCTCCAACATTGCAAACTATTCGAAATATAAGTTTTTTAACATAATAATCATTATGATTAATATATATTTATAGATATAGCGGTAAGAAACAATTACCCCACAACATATAGAGAACCATCATGTATGAATAAATCCTTTTTGATTTTTGATATAAACAATCACAATTAGCTGTCGTGCCGTCAACACCTACATATGCCTCCAATGTTTTCATTCAAACACTTAAGACACTTGACACTTAAGCTCCCTTAAGAAAGATATGTACTGCGATGGCCAGTAGATATAATTTCTCTTCAAACTAAAATATTTTATTATATAAATTCGTTTTGCGCCAAAACATTCTAATACCGTGTGTGCACGTCTAATTAAACCGATTAAGTACTCCGTTTTCTAATTTTTATTATTAAATAAAGAACTAACCCAGTCCTCATTTTGATTGACATTAATATTTTGCGATGGGAAAATTGTAATTAGTCTAATTGTAATTAGACTAGCACCTTCTTAGAAACGCGTGTATAACATATAGTACAGTATTCCTTGAATCTGATAAATTGCGTTAAAACATTTAGTTTTTAAATAGATAGACAGTACCCTGTAGAATCGCAAACAAATAGCATGTTATTTTTTATCTTTAAAAAAATGTTTAAACTTTCGGTAACCTATTTTAATAAACCAAAAAAATAACCAACTAGTCCCACTCCTCTTGCTAATAATTTGTATCCTCTCTTTTTATATTATAATATCGCATGAGGATAAATTGTACCGAGGTATTTCATATTATTCAAAATTTAAATTTTTCAATCTCATATTGCTTTGGAAGCCACTAGTGACCGAATAAAAAAGTAAACAGGGAAATACGTGACGTCATTGGAGAGAGAGGACGCCTCCTAAGAAAACCCCGCGCAGTAAAAGGAATCCTTCAAACAGCAGGGTCCGTCTCATTATCTACCTGATTGTCTGTGGATCTATTTTGTATCTGTATGGCGATAATCTATTTTCCCGAATCGTCCGTTTGAACTGAGAACAAACTGGTGAGAGTTATTTTGTTATTACACGTCTTGAAATAATTTGTTCGTTTGTAAATCTGTATGACAGATCACAACTGTTCACAGCCGTGAAGTTGATTGATTGTTGACGTTTTCTTCGTGCTGAGTAAGGCTGTGTTATTGAAGTATTCTAGAAACGATATCAAGAGTAATGAAAGCCTGACAACTAAGCCTGGCTTTTTGGTATATCCCAGTACAAAGACAATCAATTTTACTTTATAGTGGAATTTTCGCAGAACCCTAAACAGTCTAAATTTACCAGACGGAATAAAAAATATATTTAAGAACGGCAAGCCCAGAGCCAAACTTGGGGGGGCGGGTTGAGATCTCCCTTAAAGTAGCATGATAGTCTATGACATTCGCATAGTAGCAGGCTAGCAATGTAACGCGTAAGATGTTATCTTGGCTTTAAGTGAGGGTTATTTTTAAATTAGAAACGTAAAAATTCACAAGCATCACGAGCTAAACGGGGCATTTACACTTTGCACTACTGCGAATCTTCCAGACGCGTGTTTATATATATCCAAAGCTTGAAATTACCTGGTAGACTACTCGCCGATACGGAATTAGAAACTGGCAGTTCTCTATTTAAACTGTTTAGGTCCCGACACTTCCTGGGTCCCGTACACAGATAGGAAGCTGACAGATTACTGTTCTTGCTCCTATTAAACAATGACTGAATGAGCTGTTTTGTATATTGTAGGCTACAATAAAATCTTCATATAACAAATTAAATATATGATTGGTTTAGAATAAGGGAATTATAGTATTTATACCCTTGTTCTGAAAGACCTACCGAACCGTCGTTTTATTATCTCATGACCTCTATTTCGGTGTCAATTAAATAGCTAATTGAAAAAGTAAAAAAATTCGGTACAGAATCCCAGTTCCTACATTTGTCATTGAACACAAAAAAATAATAATTTGAAAGTTTCAAAATTGCACATACTGTAATACATTTTTGGCATCAATTAGGCCTACACGGAACTTTTTGATAAACACAACGTTGTCCTATAGGGTTGATTACCTTTATTTGGTCTAGCAAACGCCCTCGTTTCGTTCTAAATCTAATGATGAAGAAGGCTAGTCATTATTTTTGTGGCTTTATAAAATAGTGTATAATGCAGGTGGGTTTCCTTGATTTTCCGCGAAAGCTGACATTGACCCAAACATTTATCCCCAGAATTATAGCTATAGGCCATCGTGTGAGGGTCATCTTTATTTTATTTACTTTTGTATATATTTCAATCCAAAGCTGTGCGACCTTCACTAAGGCAAGATTGCTTTTAGTTTTGGACGTCTTAAATTTTAAGACTTAAGTTTTAGATATAAATCCCTCATGTTTTTACATGAAAACACCCTGTTCTACATACACATTCTAGTAAATGAATATAGGCTGGTCGATACGGACAAAAATGCGGTCACGAAGAGTTGCCGTTTCGAGTTCTGGATTTGTTAAAGTGTACTTCTCGCTTATCTTTATTGGAAGTGATTCTCCCTCCACACGAAGTTTGAAATGAGTGAGCATTTAAGTTACAGACAATGAAACACACTAAAAACTCAATAAAAATTAAATAATTAAAGTCCTATGTCTTATACCTCCAATCTGTTGTTGACACTGTTTTCTTAAAGATATATTATTTTACTGGGAGGGATCGAAGGCAACCGCAATAATTTTGTCAAAGACTTCCCATTCAAGATGTGACCTTTGAAAAAATACATTTGTCAATTTATAAAACGTCTATATGTTGGTTTTATAATATTTTTAAAACATTTATTTTAGGATTACGTAGAACAAACATAGTCAACTAACCACTTGCATTTGTAACAGGCAGCGAGCCTAATTAAGAAAAACATTTTTGTCCGAATTTGATTTATAGAATCATATTTGTTAAGTCATGTTTTTGTCTCAGGCAAATAACACTGGACATGTTTTAATTTCAGAGGCAACTGGAATGGACCTGAATTTGCCAAAGAATGTAATATCTTGCCGGGGCCAAGGTAAATTGGACTGCATTTGTTGCTTGCTTTATTTAAGGCCGCGGGTGCGATCCTAAAACAGAAAAATCGAGATTGGGAAATACGACTAATGCTAGTTGTCTATTTCTGCTGTGTTAAACATAAACCCTTTTGATTGCTGTCTTTTAGGATAAACATGGTCGTGATGGTTTTTACTGTTGTGCTTAATGTCGTGTGAAATTCCGACTATTGGGCTCCCCACAAGTTAATGCAAAATGTTGGTCGTTACTTTTATCGAACGTATTTCCTTGTTTTCATCTAGCGTTCCGGCCTATCAGATGTTTGGCGTAGAACACAAACCGAACCCCTTAATGCCCCGTATTTAAGGTTTTTGAGTGTCCAAGGAGTTCTACAGCTGCTTATCATGTGAAATTACTTATAGTAAATAAATGTAAAACGGGCGGAAAAGGCCTATGTTAATTCCACCGGTTGCCTTTTTATATCAATTAGGCATATGCCCTGTGTTTACTGCAAGACAATTGAAAACAGCTCAAATATCATTCTAGTAAAATGTAAAATGTTCCTTAAATACAAACCAATTAATTTTGGGAAACAATTAGGCTAAAACATTTTTAGCCATTTTAAAAAAAACAAATGTCTTCCCTCAAAGCAATCTGATTAATGCTGATGACGCTTTGCTAATCATTTGCCGATAGCATGGTGGACCCGAAAAGAAAACATTGACTTGGAATTGCATTTGCAGAAAAGGAGATCCGTATACACCCGGTTAATAGGCCCTATTGACATCTTCTATTCGTTCGACGTGTTAAAAAAAGATTAAATGGGGGCATTTTTAATTTAACGTTCCTGTAAATTTCTTATTAGACAGCATAACGTGAATATCCTTACATTTCTACCATTAGTTTAAGTGGCGCAGTGGCGTTAATTCAATAAATACGAGTATTTCAAATACCATTTGTACATGGGTTTGTAATTTGCGATTAGCGGGAGGTTCAATGTTTTAAAATGTTCCGGACCTGTGTCCGTTAAGTATGTTTAGGATTTAATGTACTATGGGTAAACTTGCAAGGTATATACAAAAGACGTTTGTTTGATTGACTGGTTGTACCCATGTACAAATGGTATTTGAACTCGTATTTATTGAATTAACTCGTATTTGTTGAATTAACGTCACTGCGCCACTTAAACTAATTGTAGAAATGTTAGGATATTCATGTTATGCTGTCTAATAGGAATTCAGTTTGTGAGGACATAACTAAACGGAATGACGTGTATGCATTTGGGGCACTTAGTATTTACCATAACTGGTTTATTGTTTACCAGGTACCTTGTCAAACGATAGAGATGATTAATTCATATAGCAAAGATAGTTTGGCCGCAATTTGCATAGTTTAAATTAATTTCAGCTCATTTCTTAACAAAGCCACTATTTGACCCAAAATGTTGGTTGAATTTCACGAATAAATTAAATTGCATATACACTGGCATCGGGTTAAAAAAACAGCAATAATCAATAAAATTACTTATAAAAATTAAAATAGGTAAATAAAACTGATGGATACAATTTTATTAAATGTAATTAGTGGTTTGTCAAAGTTCGGATTTGGTCCCACCCATACTTTGCGAATAAATATATTGATGACTGGTCATGCAACTGCTGTAAGTACGTCATGGACTGGTCTAAAACGTAGGTCTTAAAATCCGCTAATATCCTTAATATGTCTGAAAGTCATGTGTTATTTTATAATTAAGCTTTAGTTTCATTTCTCGACATTCCAAATTTTAGGAATGTTTGCGCGTTAATCTAATTTGATTTAAATAAAAGCACATAATACATAATAAGACATAGAATTAACATCTATAACCAGGTTATCGAGTTTACGTGGAGATATTTAGTACGCGCTTGATAAACTTGATAAACCGTTTTTTCTCAGTAAAATTAAGGGCAGATGTTCTGCACGTCTCTCTTGTATAGTGAAGAGCGATTATTATTGTAGTGGTTGAGATAAATCAAAAAACGTTTTTTTTTTCTTCCCACAAGCAGATCTGACATATCTTAGGTTAGAGTGGAAGGTTCAGAACAAAAGAACATAGGGTCTTAAACATATTGCCACTGTACGGTTTAATATATTTTGGAAAAATCAGGTCAGGTTTTTATGACAACATAAAAACCTGCTAAACTTTTTTTAAAATTGCAAGCTTTCCTATGTCTTGACATTAAAGATGTTTCTAAATAAGGGCTCTGCAGCTTGGATAATTTTAATAGTATCCTTGTTTTCAAGGTGGAATGAACAGAAACTCTGAAGCAGCAATACCCTCACCAACGCTTGACCTGACCTCTACCTTTCACCTACCGAAAGCCTCGAGCAGGACGCAAGAAGCAGAAAATTCAAGCAGTGACTCCTCAGAAGCTGAAATAGCAGGTACATGTGCAATTCCGCAGTAAAACCTTTCTTTCTTCTCGTCATACAATCGGTTACAGGTTCTGGCATGTTATATGAATGGAACTGAATCTCCCATGGAACTGGGCCATGGTGCGGAAATGCAAAAGCACTGGCGAAGATTGATATGCAAAGGTGTATGTCGGTTACATGACAGGACAGCATCCAAAACAGGCCTTAAGGGCAGAAAGAGAACTCAAAAGGCTGTGAACAACTAAAACCAGGGCAGCATTACATTTCGATATTAATCTAAAGAGCTGTGATTAATAACAAATAAGGACCAGAAGAAAATATTTAATAATAATAAATTTTAGGTTGTAGGTTTCCAACATAATTCCCATTAAAAAAAAAAATTGCATATATGCAGCTACAGCAAGCTACCTGTGCATTATTGATGTCGAAATTTTGTATCCTGTAAAAATTGAGTTATATTTGAATCTGACAAGAAAACGTGAAACAATGAAGGTTGTCCTACAGACAGTCCACTGACACCAATGTTAAGGCAAAACCGAAACTAGGCGACTGCGACAAACAGGTTATTTTCAATATCTACAATGGCTACTTTTTCATTTTTTGTCTTCATGGACCACCTGTCGTTCCGTTATAAGTGACATTTATCTAAAGGACCACCACCTTTGGTCCTTTAGTTGCTTTATATTATTACACCAAACGTCATTTATCAATTAAACTTAATTTGTATTGTATAAATTATAATTTATGTTTAATAAATATTTGATATATTTATAATATCAAAGCCCGTAAAACATAGAAACTAAAGAATGTAAATTATTTTGTGGTTCCCAATACTGACACCGGAGGACGACCAGGCAAAATGTTTTCCATTTCTCTTTTAATAGCTATCACCCTCAAAACGCATTTTGTCATTAACATTTTTCACATAAGCAATTCAGTAGAAAACATTGACTGGCAATTGCATTTGCAGAAAAGGAGAAGAGCGCGGAACTTCGAAGTGACGATACAAATGCGGATGACGAGAAAAAGAAAAAGCAGCGGAGACAGAGAACTCATTTCACCAGTCAACAGCTTCAGGAACTCGAGGGCACCTTTCAGCGGAACCGCTATCCTGATATGAGCACCAGAGAGGAAATTGCCGTGTGGACAAACCTAACCGAAGTCAGAGTTAGAGTAAGTCCATCCATTTTTCAACCAATCGTATTATCATAATTTAGTTTGCATAATATATTAATAATAAAATATCAAATTACATCAGATATTGTACTTTGACTTTGTAGTTTTAACTTATTCGGTTTAATTTTATTCTAACTATTTACTTCGCACATGACAAGAGTATAGAGGGGTAATTGAATAACACGAGAAAAACTTAAATACATTTAAAGGGAAAACAATAACACAAATAGTAGGCTATTTACAAAAAAATGTCTGAATTATTTAAAGACCGGGTTCTAGTGATTTTCTTTCTAGACCTACCTCACGTCCAAGTTGTGACGGCAGAGGAAATGGTTATACCTTAATATTACTCAACAGTTAATTAAATCAGTGGCAACCGAATTTCCCTATGGCGAGTAAGTATTTCCGAAATTATATATAATAAAACTAGAAGTTTTAGAACTTTTACGTAAGTTTATATCTTCTGAATATTGTATTTTTACGAGTAATACGTTTCACATAATTATTTTACCGCCGCCAGTTTTATTAATTTTATTAATATTTTCCTTTTGCCTGTATTAATCGCTGATGAATTCTTTTTTGAAGGTGTGGTTTAAAAATCGCAGAGCAAAGTGGAGGAAACGTGAACGCAATCAGCAAATTGATCTTTGCAAAAACAGCTATCTGCCTCAGTTCAGTGGTCTGATGCAGACGTACGACGACATGTACCCGGCCTATACGTACAACAACTGGGCGAACAAAGGACTGGCCCCGACACCACTGTCTACCAAGAATTTTACTTTCTTCAACTCGATGAACCCGCTTAGTCCTCAGTCCATGTTTTCGGCTCCAAGCTCGATCTCCTCTATGAGTATGCCTTCAAGCGTGGGACATTCCGCGGTAACGGGAATACCGGGGTCAAGCTTGAACAACATTAGCAATCTGAACAATATCAGCAACTCTACAATAAATACGGCAATGTCCTCATCGGCATGTCCATACGGACCGTCCGGTTCCCCTTACAGTGTTTACAGGGATACGTGTAATTCTACGTTGGCAACGCTGAGACTGAAATCAAAGCAACACCCTGCGTTTGGATACAGTGGATTGCAAAGTCCTAGTTCTAGTCTGAACGCTTGCCAGTACACCACTTGACTATTAGAGCAGATATGCAAGATCTTCTAGATACGGGATTGCGGAAACATAAACTGAACTGCATCCGGGCAGTATTTTACTTGGACAACATTTTAAATAAAATTATTTGTTTGCTTTGGACAAAACTTCGTGGAAGATGTGCTTCATTGCAACACACGGGAGCGCTTCTAAATGGTATTCGGTTATTTAGTCTATTTCAAAATTATCTCAGTTTCTGGGGAGTCACTGAAATAAAATTTATTTCGGAAAAGTATGTCCATGTTTACAGAAACCACCCGTCTGAATTTAATGAAGCTCTGTATAAAATCACTTGGTTTGGAGTTTTTTTTATTTGTATTATCTATGAGGAAGATAGAATTAATTAACTTTGTGCGAGAAACTACGTTTTACCTTAGTGCAAGGTATTCAACGTTAATACCAATGTCATAGAGCTGAATTTAGTTCAGGTGCGGTTGTGTCTTTATCCATCGCGTGTTTAAATAATAACAAAAAGAAACCTATTATATGTACATTCTTTAGTGCTTTTGAATTAATACAGACTGAACACCGATGACGTATACTTTTTTTAAAACCATGCAGTTCCGGGGGTTTAATTGTGTGTCGATTAGCCTACGCTGTATTGGAAGGTGACTATAAATGTCAGCATGTAGGCTACTCGTGATCATATGGTTGAATATTCTCGAATCCTCCAATAATTTTACAGCAGCGTAATATTACTTGTAATAAAATAATTACTTTTGAGCGTTGAAATGTAAGCATAAGTAAAACGTTACGCTGGTTTGGAGACCCGTTAAAGTGAACGTCGAAAACAATGGACTTGTAGGTTCTTCAGGTGGATATAACCTGCGCCCGTGCAAAACAAAAAAAGAAGGAAAAAAAGCATTTTACTGCGTTTCTTAGGAAAACTATTGATAGTGATAACGAAAATAACCAGTAATAATCTGAATACATAGAAGCCTAGATTCCTACAAGGAATTCTTGTCATAGCTGGAAAATTAGCGACATAACTTCAAATTCCAATGATTAATATCCCGCCGGTTGATGTCCACGATCTTTTGCTTAAAATTAAATGTAAAAATATATTAGGGTAATTTCTCGTTGAGTGGGAGATTTTAGCTTCTCTGTACTGTGCTTCGTACAACAAGCCAATCAAAATAAATTACACATGCTTACAATTGCATTCCTTCTAGACTTGAAAGAGATTTTGACTTGCATCTCAGTGGGCCTAACGAATTTTTAAAAAATGTAATAACTGTCAAAACACATGGTTAACATACAAACATAAGAAATATATTTCCGTTTTTGTTTTATAATATCGACTGTTGTCTCATAATGACAAATACTAAGCAGTATTTCCGAAATCTCAAAATAAATGAGTCAAATTGCCTTAAAATTTTAATGCCATTATCAGGTGGTACTATATCACCATGAACGAAATTTTACAATTTTAAACAGTAGTACAATATGTAAGCACTGGTAATGTGCTTTACAGCAACAATTATATACTTAAATCTTAATTATGGCCTCAGATTAATTTATTACTGAAGGCATGGAAACAAACAGGAAAACAGAGATGGCAGAAAAGGGGTACTATGAAAGGAAATGGTAAGAAAAGATTGTTAGGGAAAGAAGGAAATGAGAGGTGAATTTACAGACCCAGGGGAGACTCTGCAGGGATTGATAGAAGATTACAGGGAACAAGTGGAGTCTGAACGGGAGCCTAAACCGATCTGGATCAGTTTAGACCAAAATTGTTTAAATTTAAACAAAGTCATGGTGCCCACAAAATTCCCAAAAGCTGTGGAGGACCGGCTAGCTCGAGGGGAGGAATTGGGCTGTTTTCCGAAGTGTTGTTTTTGAGCTTAAATAACTTAATTAAGCTTAATAACATCTAGCATATTTTACACAAATGCTTTTAATCTTGAAATTATTCCACATTTGAAAAAAATTATATGTTAATGAACTGTTGGATAATGAGAAATTAAATTAAGCCAAATGAGGGCGTTCCGTTGCGTTTGACAAGACGTAGTATTTTTCACCACAGAGGTACAAACAAGATGTAAAGATGTCCAAACAAAATAAGATATCCATGAAAACCAGTAATTCGGTGGGTGACTTCCCAGCTGTAACATTCAGCTTCTGCTCTCTCCTCTCTTCTTTGGTAAATATGTCACAGGGGTGGCCAACCCAGGGTCTTTGTGGGCTGCTTTGAGAGGGTTTAACATACTATGCCAATTATATGTTGTCTTGATTTAAACCACATGACCACAAGGTGAGCTCACCAATCCAAACTATTCATTTGTCGTGCACAACTCGGTTTCACCAGATGCCACTATCAATCAAAAAACCGCGGGCGAGCTAGAGCAAAATCCTGCACGCACTGCAGCTCTCCATGACCAGGGCAGGCAATGGCTGATATATCAACTCTAATTTCACACTCAGAGGACTAAAGAGAAAATTAAAGTGCACCACGCAATATATTGACCATTCTCAAAAGCAGTCATGTGAGCCTGAATGCATTAAAGCAAAATCATTTTTGCTTTATAATGACCTGAATGACTTCCCTAAATTCAAGGGAACATCTTTGGTTATGAATATTGGTTACATCAAAATATAAAGACTAATCTAATAACTACTATAATTGTATTAGTTATATATAAGGCTATTTCATTAGAAATTAAATCAATTCATATATAAATATATATATTCATATATAAGTATATATCCTTACTTCACGTATTGCGTGTGTCCACACTCAACCAAAGGCAAAATCACTGCATTCATTCTCATTTAATTACACACCATCTTCAAACACAGGCTTAAAAAAATCAGTTCTTTAAAACCCAATATTTATTTTAAACATTTAGACAGCTGGAAATTCCAGTTAAGTAACCTTGAGATGTTACTTAAACATGTTTAAGTTTCCACGAAGACAAGGATCTGACAATCACCTGAAGGAGTCTCCTTCAAAATATACTGAATCACTACGCAGGCCGCAGAATCAGTAGCCTTGTTCTGTCCAATCAGATTGGCTCGCTGGGAAGCCACAAAAGCACCCCTCTTGAGCTTTTTAAAGTCCATCAAATCTGATTGCATCTAGGCGTGACCCATTTACCACGAATATGAAAGAACCACTAAAAGTAAAGATAAGTTTACAGATAACTGTTGAAACACAGCAATCTTCTCATTTAAGACAGTCAACGTTCGAACCCAAGTTAAACCTAAAGATACATTTTGGTGCAGCCCACTATTGTTATGAGTATTGTGTCTTTTTTTATTTTTTTTTTTTAAAGAAACATTTATATTCAAGGTGAAATCTGTAGGCAAATGTTTATACAGTGCCTTGAAAAAGTATTCAGACCCCTCTTTCATTCTCTCATACTACTGAATTATAACACAGAAATAGGGCATTGAAATTAAATTCTTTGACATTTTGTGTAAAAAAAACACATAAACCTTTGTAAAGTGACATTGACTTTATGTTGGGAAATATCTGTATTTGTAAATGTTGCTTGCATAAGTATTCAACTGCTATGCAAGAAATAACGAGGACATGGTTACTTTAGCATTAGCGTCCACCTAGATATCCCAGTAATCAGAGTTAGATCAATAATCAGGAAGTGGAAGCTGCTTGCACCACCAAAACCTGGCCGTCCCTCAAAACTCAGCACCCCACAAGGAGACTTGTGAGAGAAGCCACAGAGAGGCCCCATAATCACGCTGAAGGAGCTACAGGGTTCAGTGGCTGGGAGTGATGCAAAGGTGCATCAGTTAACCGTATCAGGAGCTCTGCATAACGCTGACCTGTATCTGGAGTTTGCCAGAGAATATGACAGTGACCTAGCTGTGAAAGACTGGGGAAACCTGGGGAAAAGATTTTCTGGTTAGATGACACAAAAATAGAGCTTTTTGGCCAGAACTCAAGGCGCTATATGTGGTGCAAACCTAACACTGTCTATGCCTAAAGACACAGCATCCCGGGATGCTTCTCAACAGTAGGGACTGGGAATCTTGTTAGAATTGAAGGATGGACAGAACAAAATACAGGGAAATACTGCAAGAGAACCTGCTTCACTCCGCTACTCTGATGGCCTTGATTACTGAAGGGTAGACACAAGCTGTTTGTGGGCTGCTCCAGTTTAACATCCAAAGCAGGTGAAGGGTGTAGGAATTACATCCATAAGAGTGAAAGACAAAAATAATACTGTTATTTAATGTACCCAATTTCAATAACAACACAATCAATAACATCCACTTCCTCTTTCCAGCAGATTTTGTGAAAGTCAGCTGTTGATAGGATAGGAGGCTGTAGTCTCTTTGCTCTTGAGGACAACAGATTTGATTGACTTCCTCCTCCAAACAGGTTTACATTTTTTGATATTTAGCAGACATTCTTATACAGT
Source organism: Hiodon tergisus (assembly GCA_025775045.1). Taxonomy (NCBI): domain Eukaryota; kingdom Metazoa; phylum Chordata; class Actinopteri; order Hiodontiformes; family Hiodontidae; genus Hiodon; species Hiodon tergisus. The sequence continues at coordinate 308,518 of JAOVYW010000055.1, read as the reverse complement.
GACATACAAAACTGCCGTGGTTTAGGGTTTAACGTGTGATATAGTACCTTAACTACTATGACACACTTTCATTACTACAACCGGTCAGTGAAACACTTCTTACAAAAGAATTGAGATCAAATTTTAATGAGATGTTAATCTACATTTTGTAACTTGCGGTTATAGTCAGTGGATTTCCATAGTCAAGCTGTCCATTCTTTTCACTCAGTGGGGGGGATCTACCTTCTAAAATGAAATTCAATTGAGAATGCCTAGTCCCTGACACTGAGCACATAACACCAATCTGGGCTAGTAACAAATCTAAACTTTAGCAACCCGCTAATTGCACATCACATGACTGTATTTAATAACTTTTTTGATTTATGAGTGGATGAAATAAGAGACTTGCAAAAATAAGAGAACGTTTCTATGCTCACCGTTAGAATTTGTTCCAACAAGGAATATTTAGAGACAGAAATCACAATGAAATACGATGAATACAAAAATGAGCTCAAAAGCTACATGGTCAATACCACCTTGTCAATAAACTTGGCCAATTTAATATCTTTTTTTGACAGTCCTCCACAATCATGTGTAGTCAATGTTATCTGAACCTGAAAAGACAAGAAAAACAATTAAAAATAATTTATTTGATTACAAGGGATCAAATTGAACAGCATTCCTCTAGAACAAATGTGAAACATTTTAAAAGATGAATACAGGCTGGTATATGAAAAAGTTCTCCTCATATCACAGCTTGTGGTTACACGGTCACAGGTAACCAGAAAGCACGAGTGTAGTTTATTGTTTTCAGCAGAGGTCCACCTGTATGTAGTTATTTAAATTTTGTCCCTTACATTTTTAAATAAATAAACCAATTCTGGGAACATAAATGTCTCAAACTCCCACACTTTCTTTTTCATGTTTGGTTCAGGCTCCAGGCTGCAGTTTCATCACAAGAGAGAGAATGTGAAAAAACAACAAAAAAGGAGGTTTAAAACCAGGAATTAGCTCGTTAAAAACCATAATGTTGGACCACAGGGCTGCTTTGTCATTTAGACGCACATTAACACGCTTGTTAAAAGGCGTTTATGGCGTTTTAGCCCCCGTTTCAACAATATTTATAATGACTGAAGAGCAATTTTACCTTATTATAAACGTTAAACCACTCAGGATGATGGTTCATCTTCTCAGCTTGTAATGCCACCCTAGACATGAAGCCAAAAGCCTGGGCAGGTCAAAAATAGGTTTTTAGACATAAAATAAATGATGAATGATAAAATAAAAATGAAACGCACTTTAATTATCTGTGAAATAATACTTATTTTTTTTGCAATTTGAGAACTGAACCCATAAACATGCAAAATAAAACTTTCATCTGAAACTAACGGTTTTGATTTCAGGGTAGAGATGACCTCACGCTGAATTTAAATAGAAGGACTCGGATTTGTTTAGAACACCAGACATGATAATGAGCCTCGTATATAAACTGTCATCTTCCTCCCTTTAGTTTAACCACCTCAGCTGTGAGGATCGTTCCTTTTACTTCTATTGTTCATGGCGGCCAGCCACCATGCGTTTCTGTACATCGAATCAAAAATCAATGGCTAAATGTATTGATGAATAAGTCTCCCTGTAGAGTGTTATATGCAGCAAACCTTTCACAGAAGATTCCTTTGCAAATTACCTACAGAGGGAATCTGATTTGTACAATTTGTTTCAATACTGGAAAGTTGTATTTATTTTAAACCAAATAATCCTGTTAATTCAATGTATAATCATGTTTCTGTTTAAGCCTAATATTAGCCTAAATTTAAGTGTCCATTTTGCATGTTATTAATAATGGCTGCAGGACCACACCGCTCCATTCCTGCCATCAGCGGCCAGGGAAAATTTTCAGCACACAAATGTTACTGTTTAACATATTAAATAAAGACAAAAAAGTATATAACACTTTTTGACATTTTTCTATACGTGGTTTTTAATTAGAAATGGATCACGGCACAAGGACTTTAAATGTCTTTGTGAATAATTGCTGGACATAATGTGATCTGTTGTCATGTAAATTTTATTTTAGTCATACGAGTTCATCCAAGAGTAAAAAGTGAAGAAATTACCAACATGTCTCATGTCTAAAAACCACAAGCAAAGTCCATTTGTCCAACTGCAACTAAGGCAGAGGTAATTAAATTGCACCTACATAACGTTTCACATCAATTAATATTCAGCACTCGAGTTAACACTAATGAGGCTCCAATTAGTTATTTAAATTAATGAGCAATACAAGCCCACGTGTCACTCAGCCATCACAGCTCAGTTTTTATAATACATATTCAAACTTCAATCCCAAACACCCAATAAAACGTAACACAATGTTCAAAAACCACACAATGTGCAAAACAATTATGAAAGGAAAATAATTATGTAGGAAAATAAACTACACTTGAGATGGATACAGTTATACTAGTAAGATTTTAGCATACAAATGTCTACTTCATTAACTGAATTTGATGTCAACAGGAAAATAAGAAAAACAAACTTATTTTGCTTATCCATGCTTATCCACATGGCCTGCAATGCACAAACTCTAATCAGCTGAAAGAAAACTAAAAGCCTCTATGAAAGGGGTTTGTGATGAAACTCTAGAGGATCCAGTAACTTAACGGTCCATCATTACAGACAGACGTGTTAGCAGAGTAACCCCCGTGGTAAGTTCTGTGCACCTGATTGAAGGTTTTGAAGTCCAGCTCTTTGTAGACGGCGTCCCTGTCCTCCACCTCCACCCAGCCTGTTGCCTTCAGTTCCATTAGCAGCTGCTCTCTCTCTGAAGGAGTTAGCCAGTGTGAATCTGAGGCCTAGGGACCAATAGCATTACTAACATTTTAAACAGGTTAACCCTTAGTGTGCAAATTAAAATTGACTTATCCATCCACATCCTTATTGAGGTCATTCACCAGGTTTGGTGCACTACTGAAGCCCAACCAAACTGTCACAAGAAATGCTAGAAAACTGTAAACATTGTAACTTGAGATCTTGAGCTACCTACCCATATTTGCAATATGCCATTTTAAAAGAATGATGACACCAGTTGCATTGCACCCCCTTCTGGAGTGAATTGAAATAGCAGTAAGGCAAGGTCACAAGCAATTTTTTACTACACGTTTTGTACAGCAAAATGAAGAATTCAAACGTTAACATTAATATTACGAGCGAAATCAATTAAACTATAACTCCTGAGAAAAATACATGTTTTGTGCATAAACACAACCTATGACTGCAAATATACGAATACATTTAAAAGTATCCACTGCACACAAATTCATAATGAACAAATTACACAGTAATGTACATAAATAATTTAAAAATAAAACTTTTCAGTAAACCTTTAAAAGCACATCACTTCTAATAGGCCTACATAACAGCATTTACAAGAACACTTGAACCATTTTACAGACTTAATGCTAATTAATAGCTATGGGTCTTTACCAGGTTAAGGAAAATTTACATTTAAAGCTTTTGGTTCAAGCAAAGGTAACCACACTTTCGTGTTTCATTAACAGATGGACTAAATTAATTCCCAAAAAATGTAAGGCATCAATATATGCTATCTATATACACCAGCGTGTTTTTAGGTGTGAGACTTTTGACAGTGATTACATTTTATGGGTTTCAGACTAAAGAATGAATGTATCTTAGCTCAGTTTTAAAAAAAACGATTCAAATCTAAAATGACTGACACGGTCCGTTAATAAAAGTGGAACCGATCTCCTGTAAATACAGTAACGTGCACGATAAACGGGATATCTTACCATTTTTGAGGACCTTATGGAAAATATTATGCGACCAAAATTGGGCAGAAAATCTTGCAATGTGGTGTAAGTGCTACATTTAAACATTAACCAGTGCATGATAAACACCACTGCAACTGCTGCTACTGCATCACTTGCATCGTATTTTCCCTCTATAAAAATCCCGGAAACTTCCGGGTCCGTCGCTTTAAAAAAACGTAATTGGAACGTTGCCTTGTTTTTCTCGTTGTTGTTGTTTCACCTTCCCAGTACCTTACAGTGAGAGTGAGTTTAGCACGAATCAAGAAGTCAAGTGAGAGTTTCAGGTTGACATTTTGACACAAAAATATCGAAAAGCTGCCAATCGAAGCGTACACGTTTTTAGGCTTCGGATTACAGTGAAAACAAATAAATTATTGAGTGTCACATGTAATTAATGTAATTTTTTTTTACATATTACTTAACTTATCTCACGTTGGAACGCATTTACGTAAACTTCGAATTTTTGCATTAAAGCTTTGAAACTCTATTTACATCGTTTTTGTGCATCGTGATTTAATCAACCAGGCTCTATCTATGGATGGATTATTGTAGTGAAGCTATGGAGTGTTTTAGGTGAAGGATTATTTGGAATTAACCTAATGGCTTGTTTACTGTAAAATGTGTATTTCTTCCACATACTACCAACCCCAACCCTCCATTCATTTTAATCCCGTTTATCTTAAATGTGTTCCATAACATTCTTACTGTTAGCTCTATAAAGTTTTGTCAAACATTGTATGTGATGTGAGATCGAATTGAGTCACCTGTAAACTTTATACCATTTTGTCGACTTATTTGAGCTGGCAGGGTGTGGAGCTCGGCCCTTCAAAGTTAGGTGTACAGCTTATGGATATATGATTACTGTGCAAGACTGTTATTACTATTAAGCTGCTTAGAAGGTGCTCTTATCCCGAGCAACCTACACAGCTTGCCATTTTACACATTATTATCGCTGGATATTTACTGAAGCAATATAAGTTATTCACCTGGGATATGACCAGGTGGCTATTTAGTTGCAGGCCCTGTACCAATTTTGGAATTTCCAATGGTGCCAATGCATCTTGGCTCGTCGCTATGAATCCTGCCACCACACAAGAGGGATGGTGACAATGTAAGATTTGTGTCCTCCGATCCAATAAATAGTTGAACAATTGATTGACACTTTTATGCAAAGCAACTTATGGGTCCATCTAGGCAAAATGCATTTGGTTTAAGCATTGAAGGAGAACATGTGCACCATCATAAGTCTGATAGTGAGATAATTTCCACATAGGTTTGGACGTAATCAAACCTTTTGGCAATTGCCCAGCATAACTATTTAATAGTGTTTTCTTTTCATGAGAAGAAAATACTTAATAGATGTTTAAATTTAATTAAACATGACAGTATTAAATGCAATTGATGGGTTGTCGAAGTTTTAATTTGGTCCCAGCTATATTTTAATTGTTGAAGTTCATGTTAATGTGCAACATAGCTAGGTATCAAATAATTCAGTGGCTTACTGCAGGAAGATGAGTATTGATATGTTCAAGTCATACTTTGAAATATACTGAATAAGCGATGACTTCTTTTGATGGCTTTATGGTGGGTTAATGTGTAGTGGAATGAGGGAATAGTTATCTGATGGAATGTTGTTACTGCAATAAACATGGTTTGGATGGCAATTATATGCTGGGTTAATGTGTAGTGGAATGCTGTTGCTGGAACTGCCACAAACCCACAGTTTTTCCCCCAATTCCACTAAAACAGGAATTGGGTGAAGGCGGAACTACATAGGGCCAGGGAGGTAACCAGAATGGTTTCCTTGAGATCAGTATGTATTAGCAAAAGGGCCAATCGTGACAGGAGGGTAAAAGCCGTGACCAATAGGGGGTAGTGAAACACTGTGGCGACGCCGTGGGCACCTCCCATTAGAGGAAGGGCGGGTATGTTTGCATTGTACAAAAGCTGGTGTGCCGAGGCTGTTCGTTGGATTGTTCCGCAGACTCCACGGCTTTTGTTGTGCTTACAAAATAAAAGTCTTAATTTCCTGAAGAACCAAGTCTCGGTCTCCTAACTACAGTTCCAACGGAAAAACAATCATTGTTTGTCGAATTGGAAACCACGACAGCTTTCGTTTCAGCAAACACTACTTTTCAGTAATAAAACTGATCAATTTATTTAAAATGGATGCCAATATGGAACAATGACATCTTCCACACTGTTACATTGGTATATCATTTTTCAAACCAGAAATCGGTATTTACATATGGTTTATTACACAACTTCTAACCACAACTGACAAGTCACACAGGAAAAAATAATTATGCAGATGAAATACAGGTGTATGTGAGGCTGACAAATGTTCATTTCCCACCAACTTGAGTGCTAATGCTTTTCTTTCCACACTCTTCAATACCTTTATTGTGACATTTATTAAACTTTGCTTATGTTTAAATATTTTCACTTATCCCTCCCATGCTCAGACTAAGGCTTCGCATAATTGATCCTATATTATCATTATTTATATGTTTGAGCTGAAGTTCTGCATTCACCAGTATAGAAGTTTTATAACAAGTTTTCATCTGTTAACATCCTGTTACATGCCACACGATGTGTACAAAAG